>LPNX011021930.1:91635-173770 GCA_001517045.1 Pseudotsuga menziesii
ATTTTCCACAAGAGTCGAAGCCAAATCCACAAGAGCAAACCCTAACTCAAGACAAAACCAAGTATATGATGAATCTTCTTTTCCACAAGAGTCAAAGCCAAATCCACAAGAAAAAACCCTAAGTGAGGGTATAAAACCCTAACACAAGAGAACAAAGTTTCTCCAAGAAAGATTTACCAAGAATAAACCAATTAGAAATTAACCAAGAGATACTTCAAGAGAGAAGTCACCAAAGAGCAAGACCAAAATCCAAGACCAAGTGGGAAGATCCCCACAAAAGCACAAGGCCAAAAAACAAACCCTTAGGAATTTCACATTTCTTGTCCAATAGATAAGTGCGAGAGTGAGTGTGTGAGATAATGAACCTAGGCCTACATCTATTTATATGAGTGTGTGTAGGAAATGAACCGACGCGTCAGATATGCGACGACGCTTCCCATGTTAAATAATTAACCAATTAAGTGTATTTATTTAAATGATTGACCAATTTGAGGCGTTGTCGCTTAAGCGACGCTTATGAGACTAGCCATCGCTTAAGCAACGCTTATGGCCACATTTGCAAAAAAAAAATTATCCTTGTGATTTTTGGTAAGTTTAAAAAAATAAATTCACGCGTTGTCGGATTTTTTCGTCGAATTTTGGATCGAAATGTAGTAGTGCATAAAAACGGGCTTGCTCTTGAGGTTGGCATCTAGTAGAATAGATAAGAAGGGAGCTTCTAAAATCCATAATAAGGTGTGTCATTTCCCTTTTGCAGCATATCTTGTAAATAACCCTACTGAGTGGTAATTTAATTTTCTTGAGTGTGTTGATTTATTGTTTTCAGTGTAATAAAAGGTTGTTATGTTATTGTTTTCCAAATGGATTATTTTCTTCTCCACATAATTTTCTTGGGGACAGATAATTTTGTTATTTTATAATTTTAGGCTCATTCATTAATCCTCTAAATATGCAAGCTGATTTTGAATGGTACAATTTTAAATGTTTTATTATGATCATGTTTATTTTAATTCTATTTTATTATTATTTTTAAATATTTTATATAAGTTAATTATGATTGTTTTAATTTTTTATATCTAGGTTTATAACTGATATTTTATTGTGTAGTCATTGGAAAAACATCTTTATTAAGTGGGTAAACTATTTTTTATTTCAATAATGGTTGGGAATTTCTACCTTTTAATTAGTATTTTTTTACATTGAGTCAAATTTCCTCCTTGCACCATAGGAGGGAGAAATGCAAGTGTACACATAATTCTTTAGCCTCCTCTCACAACTAACTTGAAAAACAAAACATGGCTAGGATGAATCTAGTGTTACGCCTTGTCCTCATTTGTTGTAAAACATAGGACTTACCATTGTCCATTCTTTTTCTTAACATAGATCTAGCTGTTTTGAGTTTGAAATTTTCTCCCCTCCCACTAGGTCTACCCACCTTTTTTTTTCCGAATCCCTTGAGGCTTATCTTTTCCATACATGGGTGAAATGGTTCTTGCTAAATTAGGATTTCATTCTTCATTTCTTAGGAGTTGAAAAATCTAATCTTGTTGCTCAATGACTGAAAATTGTGTTGTTCTTGCTTCTTTATAGAATCCTTAGTTCTACTTTCTTCTTGGGCCGATTCTAAGTATGCTTTAGCATAATTTTGATTAGGGGTTTGTTTTGCATAGATAAATTAATTTTATTGCAACCTCCCACCACTTGGATTTGTGATTACTTCTTGGGAAAGAGATTATTGGATGCCCAATTTCGAAACATGCTCTTCTTCTAAAAATAACTTATTCATAGTCAATTTTTTGGGTATGAGATATTTCTTCCATTAAGACTTATTTTACTCAGAAAGTCTTTATCAAAATCCATTTCTAGACAAATCCTTGCAATGGTAGTATAATACTGATTCAAAGTTTCTATGATGCAAAAGTGGAACTTGCCAAGAGATTTACAAGTGGATTTAAGGGAGTGTTTTCCCATGAAATTAAATGACATATTCAAAATCATGACCCATACATGAGCTAAGGAAAGTGAATCCATAAACCATAGCTTTCCCAAAAGCAAGGACCCAATCTAAGAAACAAATCCCTATATTCTTGAAGGTCAAATTCAATAACAAAAAACACATTTTCACAAGGGTTAGGGATGTCCAAGAGCTCATAGTTCCCATTTCTGAAAATCAACAAGCCATCCCCACAAGCCATAAAATCTCCACACCAATAGATGGGAGTGATAAAGAAAAGGGATTTTTCTTCAACATTGGGATCTAGTAGAATAGATAAGAAGGGAGCTTCTACAATCCATAATAAGGCTTGTCATCTCCCTTTTGCAACATGTATTGAAAATAGCCCTACTCACTGCTTGTAAATTATTTTTTGTAACTGTGTTGATTTATTGTTTTTTGCTTAATAATTTTATTGCGTAGTATTTTCAAAAGGTTGTTATTATTTTGTTTTCGAACGAATTGGATTATTTTCTTTCCCATAGTCAATGATATATTATACTTGCATTATTTTTTTTAAAGTGTTTATTCTCTATTCAACACATTTTAAAATATTTACCTAAGATGTTTAATAAATCCTCTAAATATGTTGAGTTGATTTTGAGGGTACAATTTTAAATGTTTTACTATGATCATGTTTGTTTTAATTTTATTATATTATTATTTTTAAATATTTGATATAAGTTAATTATGATTGTTTTAATTTTTTAGATCTAGATTTTCAATTGATATTTTATTTTGTATTGAGTGGAAATACATCTTTATTAAGTGGGTATTTTTTTTTTCAATAATGGTTGGGAAGTTCTACCTTTTAATTATTGTTTCTTTACATTGAGTCAAAATTATAAATTTTTCTAACAAGATTAATATCCTCCTTGCACCATGGGAGGGAGAAACGCAACTTTACTCATGATTCTTTAGCCTCCTCTCATAAACTAGAGGGAATGAATAAGTAAATTCAAACAAATTGATTACACAATAAACTTGAAAAACAAAACATGGCTAGGAAGGATAGTGAGACTCCTTGTCGTCATTTGTTGTAAAACTGAGGACTTGTTTTTCTTGACAACCATTGTCCATTATTTTTCTTAACCTGGATCTAATGGTTTTGAGTTTGAAATTATATCCCCTCCCACTAGATCAAACCAACTTCTTTTTTTTTTTTTCCAGAATTGCTTGATGATTATTTTTTCCATACATGGGTGAAATGGTTCTTGCTAAATTAGAATTGCTTTCTTCCTTTATTAGGACTTGAAAACTCTAATCTTGTTGTTGAATGAATGAAATTTGTGTTGTTATTGGTTCTTCATAGAATTCTTAGTCGGATGAGTCGTACTAATTTATTCTTGAACCAATACTGAGTATGCTTTAGCATAATGTTAATTTGGGGTTTATTTTATGTAGATAAATTAATTCGATCTCAGTGCAACCTCCCGTCATGTGGATTCATGATTATTTTTTGTGAAAGAGATTATTGGATTCCCTATTTAGAAACATGCATGCTCTTCATCTAGAAATAACTTGTTCATAGTCAAGCTTTTGGGTCTACGCGAAATTTATTCCATTAAGGTTTATTTTACTCAGAAATCCTTTATGAAAATCCATTTCTAGGCAAATCCTTGCAATGGTAGTATAATATTGATTCAAAGTTTCAAGGATGCAAAAGTGGAACTTTCCAAGAGCATTGCTAATGGATTTAATCGGAGGGTTTTCTCAAGAAATTAAAGGACATATTCAAAACCATGACCCATACATGAGTTGAGGCAAATGAATCCATTAGAGGATAAAAGGTGGGAGTCCATACCTTCATCCATAAACCACAGGTTCCCAAAAACCAAGGACCCAATCCGAATCCACCAAATCCCTGCCTTCTTGAAGTTCAAATTCAATAACAAAATAAAACGTTTCACAAAGGTTATTAAAATTCTCTTCCTTCATTAGTGGTGGGCAAGAGCTGATAACCCATTTCTGTAAATCAACAAGCCATGCCCACAAGCCATTAAATATCCACACCAAAAGATGAGAGTGATAAAAAATGGATTTATCTTCAATGTTGGGATCTATTAGAATATATAAGAAGGGAGATTCTAGAATCCATAATAAGGTGTGTTATTTCCCTTTTACAACATATCTTGAAAATACAATTATTGATTGATGACCAAATCCTCTGAACCAGAAGTTGATGTGTGAGGGAATGGCACAAACTAAGGGGAAGGAACTATATTGGAAACCATTATGGATGAAAAAAATGCTTTAATCCATGCAATATGCAAGAGAAGAAGGTCATCTTGTAGAAAGCAGTGGTGCCATCAAAAGAAGGAGATCAACTACCTACATCAAAACCCTATATGTCACTATGAATGGGTGATTCTCTTCCATCTTTTTTTGAAATAAAAAGGTTGACATTAAAATAAACATGAATATTCACATAAAATAGGAATTCAATCTTACTCAAATTTGATGGTTGAATTATTCAATTTTTCTATTTATTAGATTAGGTGTGTATTTAATTTAATTTAGAGAAGAAGTGCTAACATGGGAAATAATTCTATGGAAGGGAATATTTATTTCAAACAAGAAATGAGATGGCAACAATATTATTGCATATGTGTGGAATGGAAGAGGAACGATATTCCATAGTCGTAGTAAATTTAGGAGAGAAATGGTCACTTGATCCTTGGAAACAACATTCCACCACAATAGACTCATAGTAGAAGCCACAAAGGGGTGCCACTTCAATAAAATCATTACAAAAAAATTACAATCTACTCATTGGTAGAAATGTATTGAAATTGTATTTTACTTGACAATGACTTTGATGAAGTAAAACTTCATATCAATGTGTTTTATCATAACAGATAGGGTTTTTTCATAAACATGGCTATTAACACCTAATAATTCTAGGCTTAATTCTTTCACCCTAGTAGTACTACTCCTCAACAGGTGGTACTATCTACAAAGCACCTTTTGATAATGTAGTACTCTTTAACATACACATTGCTTCTACAATACTAACTGCAATACACTCATCTTAAATGTAGTACTAGCCACAATACACATAGCTAATTCTAAGATATATAATAGGTCTACTATGTGTTAAAACACTGTAAAGAACCTATTCTAATGTACCTCAAAGGTACTCAAACATATGCTTATTCACAAGCATAAAAATGCAATAGGGTTGCTAGGTACTTTCAGAGACCAACCACATACTTATTGAAACTAGCATCATCTATATCTAATCAAGAGTGCAATTTCTCTAAACTAGAAACTATGGATTTCATATCCATCACATGAAACACATTAAATATGTAAAATTATGCAGAACGGATGTCCTATGTTTTCTTTCAATCTTCAACATTTGTTGCCTTTAAAAATATTCTATCATCTGAGGAAGTTCTTACTGATATTGTCCATTCAATGTGATGTTCTTCAAGGACTGGTCACTTTCAAAGTGATGGTTTTCAAGTCCAAATAAGGTTTCCCCCTCGAAGTGACCCATGATTAACAAAATCCCTTCTATGTTATGTTATTTCCATTATATCGTGCATTTTCATTATTTATTGCAGCAGGTTCCTCACATATGGTATCAGAGCACTTTCTTGGGCTCGCTGGGTGGATTTTTTGCCAATTTATTTTCTTTTGCAGTGCTTCCTACCATTGTAATTATTGCAGTAGTGTTTGTCCTTTACGTCGGTATTATTCATTTGAGCCAAGGAATAAACCCTATCCTCCTAACTGTGGGAAGTACTTGGGAATATCCCTATAGCTCATTGTGATGAGTACCACAAGAATCCCGAAGTAGATGGCCATTGAGAGGACCTTCCAGGTGAAAAGGGAAATGACCCCTATGAGATTGACTATTTTCCACACGTGAGGTATACCAAGAGTTGTCGTTTGTGGCAAAGCGGTTATCAGCTTTACCTAATCTATGGAGTGAGGGTTACTTCACCAATACACAAGTCGTTATACAACATGGGTGGTTGATTGAATCCCATGAAAATTTGAGAATTTGAACATACATGGGTCCATATCTATTTCCATTTGATAAAGCATATATTTCCAGAGCTGCCATAGATCATTTCCACCAAACCAAAAAAAATATGATTTCTAGCCATATCTTCTTTGTTTTAGCTCCATTTCCCTTGAAAATTCACTGTAACACCCGTAATTCCATTCTTCATATTTCCTTCCTTGAGGACCCTATCCCAAATTCCACTTCCTGAAGCCCGAAATTCCAAGTTTGGTTATTTTTAGGGTTGGCCATAAACTTTTCAATTCTCACCCAATCGCCTTCAAAATTTTCTACCATGTTCAATTCCCATTTCTTCTTCCTTGTCCCTCTCTAACAAATTTTCCTATTCTTCCACCCACTTCTGAAATTCACATTTTTTGCTTCCCTATCCCTCAGAACGTGTCAAAAACCTAGTCAAACCCCAATTACCCACCCGATTTTTTTCCAACTCAAAATTTTCCTTTACTAAAAACCTTTCTATTTTTTTTTCCCATTCCCCCCCCCCCTCCCCCGAAAAAAAAAAACCCCTTTCTTATGGTTGTCACCCACGAAGAAGAAAATAACAAAAATGAAGAAGAACTTACATCCCTCAAGACCAAACTTGAAGATCTGGATAAAACATTTCTCAGCCTCCATATTCAACATTTAGCCATGAGTAAGCCAACGACAACATGAGTCTTCTGCAGAAACTGGGTTCTCTTCTTCTAACAACTTTTGTGGGTCGAAGCTTGATTTTACTCACTTCAATGGTGATGATTCGACTAGATGGATTTACAGGGTAGAACAATATTTCAGTCTGCATAACACTTTTGATGTCAATAAAGTCCCACTTGCATCCTTCCATTTGTAACATGAAGCCCTTCAATGGTTATGTTGGTACATCAACGCTCATGCAAATCCAAATTGGATAGATTTTTTCCAACTCTTTTTGCAACGATTTGGCCCTAGTGCTTTTGATGACTTCCCATGAGCAACCACCAAAATTTTACAAAATGGCACTATGAGGGAGTATCAGACCAAATTTGAGAAACTATCTATTGCAGCTGCAACATTTTCCCAAAATTCAAAAAAAATTCGGGACCCTCCTTTTGCTTATTTTGGTTTGACTTTTGATTTCGTTTGATGATTCTACAGAAAGACTGTTCCTAATTCCATAAATGTTTCACTACTTCTTTAAGTTTACCTTGCCATCGAATGCATTTTTGAGTGTTTGAGTCAGATTTTAGTCACTTGCGCTCCCGCCGTTGCGGAGATGTAATAAGCAGCCAGCTCCGATATTTTTCTCCAATGCCTTTATTCACTTTTGTCTCAATCAACTGTTGTTTGGATTCCCATCGGAACATTTTGTTTCTACATTTTCCGCAGTAGCAGATTGCATACTACGAAGTCTGTCAGTAGTTGCATTAACTTTTTCAACCCCGCTCTTTCGTTTCATTGATCTTTGATTTTTCGGCGTCCGCCGTTGCGGCGTTGAAAAGCATTGTCTTTCTGGTGGTTTGAGATTACTTTTCCGCAGTTGTAATTAAGTTGGTTTTTTCCCCAATTTTGATGGTTTGTGGAACTTGATGTCTTTTATGTTTCCATCGTCACGGCTCCTTATCCTTCTATTGACTCGACGTCTAATCTTGCGAGCTTCGATGCTTTTGTTGTTTGGTCTCTCCCTGACTCCTCGGCGGTTCTCTGAGTTGTTTTACCACCCAACGTTACAGGAGGAAATGTCAATGTGATCTCTGATCCTTGTGTTTTCACCACCCGATGTTTTCTCCCTCCGCTTACGATTGACCGAATATACATATGGGGGTGGGCAGTTGATTATTTTATTGTTATTTTGAACTGTCGCTACGCTGTCATTGTCCCTTGAGCTAACCAGGACCCCCCACTGTCGGTACCCCATTCCTAGGTGGCTCTGCCGTGGAAAATTAACGGTTTTTCTCCCACCAGTCGCACAGCAGTGCCAGGTAGGCTCTTGTACTCATTGTCTCTTTCCGTTCGACTGGATGTTTTAATTGTTTATTTTCGCGGTTAGGGTTTTCACGCTGTTTTCCGTCGTAACATGTATATATGCGGAGGC
Source organism: Pseudotsuga menziesii (assembly GCA_001517045.1). Taxonomy (NCBI): domain Eukaryota; kingdom Viridiplantae; phylum Streptophyta; class Pinopsida; order Pinales; family Pinaceae; genus Pseudotsuga; species Pseudotsuga menziesii. The sequence goes on from LPNX011021930.1 coordinate 99,715, forward strand.
GAGTCTTGGTACTATTAGTAGGGGAGTTTTGTTGCCCACGGGGTTTTCCCTTTCCGTGGCCGTTATGGCCTTTTGCCCTGCACTCGATGGTTGGGGGAACTGGTGCAGACGGTCGTTATGCTGTCTACACCAGTTTGCCCCATCTTATGTTTGGCTGTTCTAAGAAGGTCTTCATGGACCCCCTGGGAAATGTCGAACCGGTTTCCTCCGCTCCGGTTATCCACAGAAGACCAAGACCTCATTTTTATCTCTTTGTTTCAAGCGACCAAGTTCACGATCGAATTCGAACCCGAACCGGTCTGGGGCAGTATGGCAACGCCCAGCCTAAAGACGGAACGTAGAAGGCACATATATAGTGCTATCTCCTGAAACGCCCCTTGAGTGGCTAGAGCTAGTGCCTCTGTTGTTCGGCATAGCACAATGGTCATGGAACCCACGGAGAGCCCGAGGTTGCTTCATTTTCACGTAGACCGTGTTGCCCACTCGATCTTTGTTTATTGAGCCAATTTCAGTGTTAGACAAGAGTATTGGTGTGAACATATTTGCTTAGTTTGATTTACTGCCACCATGTTTAACACAGATGAGGTAAAACATTTACATTGTTATCTCAATCTCTACAATTCGTCTGGAAATAACCTAACAATTACAATTTTGTATGTGACAGGAAGATTCCTCCGAACTCAAAATGTCTAAGTATCAAAAGAAGAAGGCCCCTGTGGTCGAAGAGGAACCTGATGTCGAAGTCATCACCAAGACCGAGTACATTTATGAAGACACCAAATGCATAACTGGTGTAGAGCCCGAGTATCAGTGGGGAGACATATACAGGTTGATCACACGCTGAGAGGTGCCTGATATAGGTTTTGAGGAAGAAAGCATATACGCCAACATAGAAAGGTCTTCATTGACGAATATTGCTACAAGACTGGAGCTCTTCCCATGCTTTGAAGTGATTGGGTGGATTTTGCCTAGGGTAGATGTAACCACCATGATTCTTGAGAATGTTGATAAACAAGGCCATGCTGCCTATAGCCCTGGATATGTATCCTTGGCCTACCACTTGCCAGAAGCACAAATATATTTAACTGAAGATTGGCTGAGAAACATTAGGATGGACCTTGTTGAAACCCTCAAGAGGATTCTCATGCCTGGAAGAAACTTTAGAACCAGGCCGACGGGATAATATGACACCGCAAGCTTAAGAACCCCTTACAGGTTCATTGCCTTAATGCTCAATAGAATTTTTGGGAGAACCCATGGAAAAAGTTTCAAATTGGAGTGGATGCCGATAATTTTTTATGTCACGACACAGGGGACCATTTTCAACTGGGCCAACAGTGTGTCCAATAGCCTTTCGTCCTGCATGGCCTCAGCTTTGGGAGGAGTGTCCCAAAAAAGGTCAGAATTTTACATGAGCTCCATACTCATTGATTGCATACTATGCAATCAACCTTTCCCTGACCTAAGGTGCATCTGGGACCGGGAAAGGATACCTATTTACTCTGCATACAAGCCACTGTGGGCTCACAAGTACCACAGTCATTACAGGGAGGTCTGTGAACATTTTATCATGCCATTATATACTCTTATTTTCTTAAAAGAATGTGACTACATGTCGGAGGAGGCATTGCAGGTGATCGAAGAATACGCTGATTATTATTTGACTGAGGATGGGCTCTATTTCAGAATTTTTGGAGGCTCTAGAGCACCTTCCCTATTGCCTAAGTATGCCATAGACTACATAATTCACAAAGAAGCAGTTAGGAAAGTCTACCTAGATGGCATAGGAATATTTTTATTTGAACATAAGAAGGCTGCATATCCTCCATTTCCTTTCAGGTTGGGGAGTTATAAGTTTACTAGAGTCAAGAAGGCCGATGAATTCGTGGAGGAGTTGGAGAAGTTTCACTTTGGGGAGATGCCCTTCCATAGGAATGACTTCCACAACAAGGTTGTGGAGCACTGCAAAGAGGCTAATGTCCATTTTGAATACACTCACCACTGGGATAGAGAAGAGTCCATTTTCCATAGTGCACTGAACATAACGGCCTTGAGGACAAGGTTTAAAAAGAAAATCACCCCCAAAAATGGAAAGGGGCAGGATGAGAAAGAAAAGGCCAATGAGGAAAATAGAAAAATAAATGAAGAAGCTCAAAGGTTAGCCCAAGAATCCGAAGGGTGGTTGAAGGGAGAAGAGGAAGAGAAAAGAAGAGTTGCACAAGAGGCAACCAGAAAAGTAGAAGAAGATGCCAAGAACGAAGAAGAAGAAATAAAAATGAAGCTGGATGAGGAGCTGTAGAAATAGGAGGAAGAGAGGATGAATCTGACCCAAACAGTGACAGAACAGACAGCCTCTGACATAGAATACATTCAGGCCCAAGATGTGGAGAACCCCGACGTTCAAGACCCTAAAGTACTTATTGCTAGCACACCTGGACAGTCTATGGCCCCCACCCTTATCCTAGTTCCCTTTGAACAGAAGCAAGGGGAAGAGGTCCCTGATTTTAATATTATCTTTTATGATAAAGAAAAGAAAAGGATAGTAGAAAGAACTGAGAAGAAGGTTGAAATAGGGGGCTTGTCTGGTAAGATGATAACTGATACGACCATTGTATACGAAACAGACAGAGACCCCAGATTCACTATTACAGCAAGGGCTACATTGATCCATGCTTCAGAGGAAAATGTAGATAAAATAATGACAGATCTGGAGTAGTCTAAGAAGTTTTCTTCTCAACTAAAAGACACACTAAGAAAGGAAAGAGAAGAAAACAATAAGTTAAAGAGAAAATTTGAAGACATGCAAAAGGAGATAAAGTCTTCAAAGGCTAAACTTCAGGTTCTCCAAGCAGAGAGGAGATCTATGGAGACTACCCAGGAGTGTCTAGAGAAAGTACAACAAGAATATCAAGAGTTGAGGGCAGAGAAGGAACAACTGCTAGGAAAAATAGAGGATCTAGAGCTGCAAAAGACCACCTTGGAGGCGAATGAGAGGCAATCTTAAGAACAAGGGGCAAAAATTCAAGAGCAGATTACCTCGCTGACAGCAGTTTTAGAAACAGCCAAAGAACAACAAGTTAGTCTCCAACCTTTCAAATATCATGTTCTGGCTTAGAAAGCCAAGATGCTTCAGTTGCAGATGGCCATAGAAGAGGAAAGATGCAGGGTTTTGCAAGTAGATGGTTGGTTGGAGGAGATTTTGGAGACCTCCTCATATTTTGTTGAGAGATCTCAGGACATCCTGGAAGTCCTGATAGAAAAGATGGCAAGACTAGAGAACAGTGAAGAAGCTCCTACAGAGCCGCCCTCGAAAGATCGACAGGCCCTTAGGCAGGAGTACGACTTATTGGAGTTTTCCATTAACACAGCTGAGGAATTCAAGAAGCATGTTAGAAAGAAAAAAGGAGCATGTTCAGAATTCTTTAGAAGACTTCTAATTACTTATAACCGATGCCAAGTAGAAGCTGAACAAAGAATAGATACTTTTCCAGACCACAACCTCTTTGTGGAAATTTTGCAGAAAAGGTACCAAGAAGAGGAAAGAAGAATACAGCACATTAAAGCTCTCGATGGCCAGACCTTAAGGAATGAGGTAGATCATTCTGCAGTCAGTGTGCATCTATTAGAAGATCAGCTTCACTTGAGTGCAGCCAGGATTGAAGCCATCAAGAACCAAGCTGCAAAATTCAAGATAAATATTCATTTTTTGGAACCTTCTGAGTTTGAAGGCATCGCTTCATAGGCTTCAGCTTGGAAGACATTTCTAAATAATCAAGCAGGCCCTCCTCGTGAATATTTGTCCATTTTTGTAATATGTTTCCATTTTGTAAACACTTAGTGAAAGTAAAATTTTGGGAGGCGAAGAGTTGGGGAAGCCCAAGAGTTATTTGTAGGCATCCCAACAATCTTATTATTTTTGTTTAAATATAGAGGACTTAGAGAAAAAGGGGAAATTTTTTCCCAGTTAGACAAGTAAAGAGATATTGTAAGAAGAACTACTTTTTTGTGCAATAAAGAATTGTTGTTTGCCTGTCGGAGAAAGTTTTGTGGTATGTTCGAATGTTATGCTATGAAGATGAACTATTTCGTTTTTTAGCTTTGTCTCCACTAGCCGTGAGATCGTTCTAACTCTTAGGACCTCTGTTCTTGTTTGAATGATTTCTGGTTTATTCTGTGAAATTACCACCATGAGTAATGAATGTTGTTAATAATCAATTGGCTATCTGATTGTTTAAATATCTTAATCATTCATGTGTTTTGGGAAGAAATATCAGCTATCTGCAATTTCTCTTTATAATACATGTACAATTGACATTACTCATTAATAAGTTACAATTTATCTCCCTGGGGATAGGTAGATAGTTAGATTTACTTTATTACTGTGTATGTGATTTAGATGCTTGTGAATTCTAAGACAAAAGGTAAGAACCTGCGCATCACTTTGTGACTACTCCTTGCATCCTTTATCACCCTGCATTTTAATTAGGCACTTGCATATCATATTTTAAGTCAAAATACAAAAACATATACGGTGGACCGGGCCGCAACCAGTAAGACCTTTTAGTTTTGTTACTTGACCTAGGGTAGCCGAACCACAAATCGGATGGATTCCATACACCAAATAGTCACAGGATAGTTGGGAACGTTGACTGGGGAGAATCCCTTGCTATTGTTGCCTGCGAATTTCCAGGCCTCAACACTGTCCAATAACACATAATGATTTCCTGATGCATTCTACAGGAGTTGTTTTATTAGTGCTCTGAAGGATGCAATCTGATCTTAGGTAAAAATGTTTTGTCCCAACACAATAATGGAATCCCTAAGGTTGGATACATTGGAAAATTACAAGATCATGGCTCAAGAACGCTCCAAATCCATTTTTGTTCCATTCATAAATATGGTTCCTCGAATACCTCCAATCACACCAGCTCCTAGAACCACTCCTATCAAGCATTTGTGTGAAGCCGAGATGCGGGAGCATAGGAAAAAATGGATTTGTTATAATTGTTATGAGAAATTCACCCAGGGACATCGATGTGCTAAGAAAAATCTTTATCTCTTATATGTGGATTATCCTCCCGCACCTAATATTTCTGATGATGTTCAAGAACCTGTAGATGATAGAGGTGACAATCAAGAACTTCCTGTTGACCCTCTTGCTCAGGATAACCAGGAAGATATATCTCTCCATGAATTAGCTATAGTCACCACCCTATAAGCCATGAGGGTCAAGGTTTTATTCAAAAAGATCCCTCTTAGAATATTAATTGATTCTTGTAGCACTCATAACTTCATTGACCCAGAATTACCAAACAGGATGATTGTTTTATCTATCCTTGCTCCATATTTGATGTCATGATTTCCATTGAGGGCACCTTACCTTGAAAATGGAAGTTTCATAGTGTGTGAATCTCTATTGGGGATTATAACTTGTGCTCTGAAATTTTTTCTTTTCCTTTAGGTGGATGTGATGTGGTTTTAGGAGCTCAATGGCTATACACACTTGGACCTATTTTATGGGATTTTTCTAAAATTTGGATGCAATTTTCAGTTAATGGGAAAAAACACACATTAAAGGGCTTACAACCAGGGTATCTCAGCATCATCAGTTCACATCACATGTAACATATGCTTAAGAAGAATTCACATGGTTTCACCACTCAGCTCCATTTCCATCAGATGCAACCTTTAGTGGTCTCCACTACTCCCTTGGATCTAAAACAAATTTTGGATCGATATGTACTTTTTTTTTAGCTAGTGGGATTTCCACCTTCAATACCATAGGACCATTGTATTCTGCTCCTTCCAGGGAGCGTGCCTCCCAACATCATTCCCTATCACTACCAATTTAACCACAAGATGAATATTGAGATGCTCTGTCGGGACTCACCGAAGCAAGGTATGATTCGTCCTAGTACAAGTTCCTTCTCTTCAGTAGTTCTTCCTGTCCGAAACAAATATGGGTCACAGTGCCTCTGCATTGAATTTACAGAACTTAATAACATAAAAATCAAGGATAAGTTTCAAATTCATGTTGTTGATGAGCTTCTAGATGAGATTCATGGTGCTCATTTTTTTTCCAAGTTGGATCTTCATTCTAGGCACCAAATTCAGGTTCATGAGGATGATATCCCTAAAACAGCTTTCCAAACACATGATGGCCACTATGAATTTTTGGTCATGCCATTGGAATTATGAATACTCCTTCCAGATTCTAGGAATTGATGGTTAAAATATTTTGGCCCTACTTGCAGAAATTCAATCTCGTCATCTTTGATGATATCCTCCTCTATAGTAAAAAAGGGGATGAGCATATCCAACATCTAGATTTTGTACTACAACTTTTATGTGATCATCATCTCCATGCAAAATAGTCTAAATGTGTTTTTGGGAAGAAGGAAGTAGAGAATCTTGGGCATATTGTTTTAGCGCAAGGGGTTCACATAAATCCCTTCCTTTGATGGCTCTTCCCAAATGTCAGTGGATACAAAAATTATATGCACATTTCCAGTTGAATCCTATGGTTGAAGAGGATCCATTAAAAATGTCCATTCTACATATTGAGGGAGAATCCAATCGTTGGTGGTTCCATGGTATTAATACCTTGGTACATGATCATATTTCATCCTATGAATATTTTTCCAAGGCATTAGTGGAGAGATTCAATAGGAAATACCCTGAACTTAGTTTCAAAGAATTGGCACAATTGAAGTAAACTAGGACCCATGAATCCTATATGTTGGAATTTCAAAATCTCTTAGTGATGGTTTTTTATATGTCTATGGATCATTTGGTTATACTATACATTGAGGTGTTGGTAGAACCTTTGAAAGTGATGCTGAAATCCCATAAGCCAACTACCTTAAAGGATTCCGTAAACTTGACAAGAGATCTATAGAATGTGATTCCCAGGACTAGGTACCTCGCTAAGCTTAATTTTCCTTCCAGATTAAAAGAATGGAGGAAACCATATAAAAGGGACTCTTTTGTTAAGGAGAATAAGGAGGGACCAAGAAAGAAGAACTCAAGAGGAATAAATTGTGCTTCACATGGAAGCATCCTTGTGTTCTTGGACATAGGTGTGCTAAGGGGAAGGCACACTATATTGAAGGCTTTTCTTAAGATGATGAAGAGGAGTTGGAGAAAGAAGTGAAAATTGCATCCCAAGAAGAGGGCTATGATACAAGAGAAGAAGAGTATCCCTCTCTTGAGAAACAAAAAAAAATTCAATACTCTCAGGTGTGCCTCGATTTCACACCCTTAGATTCAAGAGCACTATACAAGGCCAAAAGGTTACATTTCTAGTTGATGGAGGAGCCACTCATAAATTCATAGGTGTAGCCTCGGTGCATAGGAGAAATATATATGCTGAAAATTTTGAATGCTTCATGGTCATCATCCTAGGTAACAATTCTATGGACTATGCCAAACGGGTTCCAAAGATTCAAGTTGTTATAGGAAATTACACCGTTATCAATAGTTTCTATGTAGTGAATGTGGTTTTGGGAGTCTAATGGTTATATTATATAGGGTAGCATACAATGAACTATCAAGTCCCTGAAATGAAGTTCAAAAATTCAAAAGGGAACCCTGCCTTGTTGAGAGGAATGCACACTTAACCTGACTAAGTGGTTTCCTCTCACAGTATGAGGTTTACCTCGAGGCATGGTGAAATTGAATGTGATACTGAATGTTTGATCACCTCTTCTAGGCCTCACTTAAATGTTTTAAAACATCCATAGGAGAATGGCAGCGCACCAGAAATGATGAGGGTGCAAATGTGGCTGGTTGACTGATCTGGAGTGCTCATATGGGTGTGAATGCACCAATTTGACTAGTTATTGGTCCAAGTAAGCACCCTAAGTCCAAAACCATAGTGTATTAATGCAAAATTCAATAAAATTGACTAAGGAGTTAAAATAAGGTACTAAGGGGTTGGATTACTATTCTAACACCCTACCTTAATCCAAAAACTTATTACAACACAAAAAATGAAGGAGGCGTTGGAAACAAAGGCTCAAGTCACCTCAATTACATAATTCATAAATTTTATTTGTCCATATAAACCGAGGAAAAGAAGGAAAACCACATGGGACAAAACCTTCCCTAAAGAATGGACATGGGGATGAAACCTGCAAAAAATCAAAGCAAATCACCATCCATCACTCACACCAAGAAAATATCTCAAGTAAGTGAAGGTATTCTATGTGAAATTCTTTGTGAATATGTCAGTAGTTTGCTTGGTGAATGGGCAATACTGCAATGAAATCACCTTGCATGCACTAAGCCCCGGATGTAGTGCACATGGATATCAATGTGATTTTCCTTTTTCCTCTGAAATAGATTAGCATATATGTGATGGAACTTTTATCATCGACCAAAATGTTGGTGGGAGAATCAATTGTGACACCAAATTCCCGAAGAATTCCCTACAACCAAACACACTATGTAACTACATTCACTGCTTCCCTGTACTCAGCCATTGCTGATGAGAGTGAAATGGTGTGATGTTTCTTACTTGACCAAAAAAATTGGCCTTCAAAAAGAATAAATACAAAACCTGAAGTTGACTTCTTTTTAGTGGGATCTCCAACCCAATCTGAATCAGAAAATCCATCTAGTTGGAGTGAAGAACTAGATGAGTAGTGCACCCCAAAATTCTTTGTAACCTGGACATACTGAAGAATTATTTTTGCAACATTCCAATGGATCTCAGGTGGCTGGCGCATATGTATTGCTACAATACTTACAACATAAGATATATCTGGTCTTGTATGTGTAAGATAGAGCAAGCTTCCCACTAGTTTCCTGTAGAGTGTAATATCTACCAATGGCGAATTGCAAAATTCAAACAATTTGATGTCAGAAAGAAAGGGAGAATTGGATTCCTTACACTCATCCATGTTAAACTTACTTAGCCGGTATGAAGCATACTATGGTTGACTTAGCATGATGCCCCTTTCACTTTGCTCAATTTCCAAACGCAAAAATTTCCTTAGCAATCCTAGATCGATCATGGCAAATTCACTGTGTAAAGATGACTTAATTGAACCAATTGAAGTGGTGCAAATCCCTTTAATTAGAAGGTCATCAACATATAGAAAAATAACCTGAAAAATACCATCATGTTGCTGCAAATATACATTAGGATCTAATTTTCATCTAGTGAATCCTTTAGAGAGCAAGAAAGCATCCATTTTAGCATACCAAGCCCTGGGGGTTTCCTTGAATCCATATAATGATTTATTAAACCTGAAAAAAAGTGAAGGATCCTATTGAAAAAATTCATATGGATGCATATATGTATCCTTCATGTATCTCACCATGCAAGAATGCACGTTTGACATCCATGTGGTGCACTTGCCAACCCTTACTAGCTGCAATTGCTAGACCTAGTCATATGGAGTCCATCTTTGTAACCGGTGCAAAAGGTCTCGGTATAATCCACACCATCTACTTGAGAGTAGCCCTTATAAAAAAATATTTCTTTTTATTTAACATTTGAACCATCAGCAGCAATTTTTGTTCGGAAGATCCACATGCATTGAATAAGCTTCCTCTTGGGAGGAAGGGGAGCCAATTCCCATGTCTCATTCTCTTGGAGAGAACATAACTCTTATTCCATTGTTATTTTCCATATTGGGAAATTACAAGATTTCTGATATGTCTGTGGATCATATACAATCATCATATAACAGTGCTCAGCAAGAGCGCTATAATTTTCAAAGAAGCATTACTAGTTTGAGATCTAGCCTTCCTAGGCTCTTGGGGATTGCCAACCAATTCCCCTGCATCTTGTAGGATTTTTTCAGCCCACTTAGTCCTTGATGGTGAATAATATATAGAAATATAATCTTCATCCATATTTTTATCAGACATATCAGAGCACGAATCATCACTTACATCATCGAATGGTTGCGGAGAAGATCATTCCCCCGGTGCAAGCTCAAAATCTGGTATTGGTTCTTCTTCAAATTGCACACTTATTTCAACAAATATATTGAGTGTGGAAGTGTCAAAGAGTTTGTAACCTTTTTTATCCTCACCATACCCAATGATGATGCAATCCTTACTTTTTGGATGCAATTCCTTCCTCTTTTTAGAAGAGATTTGAGAACATGCTCTAGTTCCAAAAATCCTGAAATTTGAGACATTTGGTTTATGTCTAAACCATGCCTCATAGAGCGTATTTCCTTTTACTAATTTGTGGAAGGATTTGTTTTGTATGTATGCAGTATAATTAATGGCCTCAGCCCATATCTTGGGACTTAAAACCCTTGATTCAATCATTAAAATGGTCATCTCCTTGAGAGATCTATTCTTCCTCTCTGCCACACCATTTTGCTGTGGTGTTAAGGGAGTTGAGTTGTTTTTGGATGCCACACTCCTCACAAAGGATCTATAGGTTATTGTTCACATAATCCTTGCCATTATCAGTCCTAAGGATCTTAATCTTATGCCCACTCTGATTTTCTACCAATTCCTTCCAAATCTTCAATTTTTCAAAAACTTTAGACTTTAATTTGAGGAAGTACACCTAGCAGAATCTTGAGTAATCATCAATAAATGTAAGTACATGCCTTGATCCACCATATGATGGAGTGGGAATAGGACCTATCATATCTGAATTTACCAACCCAAGTGGTCGCGTGGCTCTCCTTGCCATCCCCTTTGCATGTCTTCACTCTAGATGCTTCCCAACTACACATCGAATGCATGCCCCATTCGATGATTTGATTTGTGGAAGTCCTTCCACCATCTCATCTCTGTGTAGTTCTTGGAGGGCTTGTAGTTCATGTGACCAAACCTCTCATGCCATATCTTGGAAATATCATTGGCATGTGAGAGAATATATTGGTCATTGGAAGTGGGGAGGAAATTTGAAAACTTGTACATCCTCTCATGGTGGTCTACATACCCAATTGCAATGACTTGGTTTGATGATATTTTTGCAATCTCTACCATGTCTGGAGTGAATATCACTCTCTCCACCTCTCTTGTATGGGTCATTTGATATAATGACAACAAAATTTCTACAAGGTATGGTAGATACAAAACATCACTAAAGAAACCATGCTCTAAGTTAAGCATACCAATGCCCTTGGTCTGGATTGTGGAAATTGAACCCAAGTGATAGAGCAATTACACTCACAAAATTGCTGATCAACATGCAAAAATTAACATCAAAGGAGACCGAAATTGGAGCATAGCACTAATATGTATTGAATAAGTGTACAATATCCAACCTTGTGAAGTAATAGGCTGCTGCAATATATAATTACATGAGAGATTCGAATGCATAAGGATGCCCTTCGAAATAGTAAAAAAGTAGGCTTACTAAATCTAGTCAAATCCCCTATAGGTGCATAAAGCAGTTTCCAAATCCACTAGGATGCTAACGGATTGGAAAAGTTAAGTGGGAAAGCTAATAGGGGATGGAAAGACAACTCATACATGCTTTTATTAGGAGAAAAGGATGGCAGATGATGTGGGAAAAAAACAAGTCAACTACACCTAGTATTTCTTTCTCTTTTGTCGTAATTCTCAATAAAACAAGTAGCTTTACAGAAAAAGAAGATATGCACTTTGGAGGATCTAAAATAAATTATACATGCTAAATATGGTTTACATGAGGTTTCCCAAGCACTCCATGACTCATTTTTAGCAAGTGTTGACTTCTATGACACGTAGAAGGAAACTAGCATAGAGTGGAATATAGGAGACTAGGTAATAAGACAAAAATGAATTAGTTAATGTCTAAGGTAGGTAACTATGTGTTGATTATTCTAACACCCCCCCTTAAGCCTGAATTTAAGAGTAAATATTATAAAACTATAGGTCCTAGCAACAAGGCTTAGTCACCCTTTACATACTACTTGTCCATTCAACCAAGGAAAGAGACAAAAACCCAGTGGGAAAATCCTTCCTTAAACATGTACAGTAAAACAAAATTTGAAAAATATTGTCATCAATCATGCTTCATAGCATGATCAGAAATCCCTAGTAGTGATTTGAGATTTCTGAATGTCTTGTCATGAAAAACTTTGGTGAAGATGTCTGCTACTTGTTCTGAAGATGCATAGAAGAGTAGATGAATGGTGCCATCATGCACAAGCTGTCTGATGTAGTCCATATGGATCTCAATGTGTTTGGTTTGCTCTCTCTGAACTGGATCATTGCATATTCAAATGGTTCTCTAATTATTACAATAGATAATAGTTGAAAACTATGATTCAAAGCCACATTCTCCAAGTATTCCCTGCAACCATAAACATTGAGTTGTTGCATTTACTACTCCTCTATACTCTGCTTCTATAGATGAGAGTACTATGGCACTCTGCTTCTTGCTTGACCAGTTTATTGGTCCTTCTGCAATCATGAATAGATATATTGATGTTGAATTTTGATCTGTGTTGTCACCTCCCCAATCACTGTCAGTAAACCCAATCAAATCAAGATCAGATTTATCTCTGTAGAAGATCCCATGAGTTCTTGTTCCTTGAACAAAGTTAAGGATCCTTTTGGATTCTCTCCAATGGATCTCATGAGACTGATCCATGTATCTTGAAGCCACACTAACTACATAATATATATCAGGTCAAGTGTTTGTAAGGTAAAGCAAACACCCAATCAACTATCTATACAATGTATTATTTACCATAGCAGAAGAACCTACTTCTTGAAGCTTAACTCGTGAAAGGAAGGGAGTCTTGCTTGGCTTGAAATCTTTCATGTTAAACTTGTTCAGAAAATATAAGGCATACTTGGACTGATGTAATTTTATTCCATGTTGGGATTGAGCAATTTTGAGACCCAAGAATTGCCTCAACAATCCCAAATCAGTCATCGAAAATGCATGGTTCATTGCATCCTTCAAGGACGCAATCTCTTTCTTTGAACTTCCTATAATCAGAAGGTCATCCACATACAAGACAATAATCATCAAAGAACCATGAATCAGCTTCAAATAAACATTATGATCAGAATTGTATCGAACAAAACTCAAGGACAATAGAAAGCCATCAATATTGGCATACCAAGCCCTGAGGGCTTGCTTGAGCCCATACAATGATTTCTTTAACTATCCTGAATGCTATTGATGCTTCTCAAGTAAGCTCCTTATATCAATGGAATCAAAACACTACTTCCCCTTCACCTGTAGTTGATTCTCCTCCTCTTTCTACCTCATGCGGTGAAAGTACGGATACTAGTAACCGTCAGACTAAAAGGAGTAAAAGAAGGAGGAATAGGAAGAAGGCACATAAGCAAGGGGGCACTCATTCAACCTCTACAAGTCAAGTTGATATTCACCACCCAGCCTCTGCAGTTCATGCTGGGGGCACATATCCAACCTCTGTAGGTCATGTTGGATCTAAGCATTCAACCTCTACAAGTCAAGTTGATCTTCACCATCCAACCTTTGTTGATCATGCTAGTGGGATCCGTCCAACCTTCCCAAGTCACGTTGGATCCAATCACTTATCCTTTGCAGTTCATGTTGAGGGCACACGTTCAAACTATGTATGTCAAGTTGAACCTCAACATCCAACCTGTACAAGTCATGTTGGATCCATCCACCCAACGTCTAAAGTTCATGCTGGGGGCACACACTCAAATGTTGCAAAGCATGTTGATCCCAACCATTCAGCCTCTGTTGTTCATGCTGTTGGTTCCCATCCTACCTCTATAGGTCATGTTACACCCAATCTCTTAGCCTCTGCAGGTCATGCTGGGGGCAGTCTCTCAGCCTTTTTGGTTAATGCTGGAGACAATCTGTCATTCACTGTGAGTCATTTTGACACTGTTGAAAAGACTACCCATTCAAAACACAAGCCCAAGTTTCCTTGTAAGATTTTTGAGGAGACCACCTTACTTATAAATTCGCTTCTATCGTGGAGGTGCGAAGAGTTTGGTTTCATGGTTATCTCATTTTTGAACATTCTAAAGTTTTTCAACAACCACCCTCTCTTAGTCAAGTTGGACCTAGTCACCCAGCCTCTGGTGGTCATGCTGGGGGGAAAATATCAACCTCTGTAGGTCATGTTGAGAGAAAAGAGTTAGCCACTGCTATTCGTGTTGACACCATTGAGAAAATTGGTCGTTTGAAGTGCAAACTTAAGTTCCCTTCTAAGTTATGTGAGGGATATTATATTACTCACTAGTGCCCTGCTATTGCAGAGGTGCGAAGAGTGTGGTCCGAGACTCAAGAATTTCCTTCTCCTAAACAACCTATAGTTTATCAACAACCTACTGAACCTTTGGTGGATCAAGTGGTCAAACAAATCTCATATTTTGTTGATACCACTCTTCTTTCAGAGAGTGATCTTGATATGATTGAACCAATGTCATCTTTGGTCAATCCCACTCTCCCTTCGGAGAGTGACTTTAACGAATTAGTTGAATTGATTCCATTGTCGATCAATCCCACTCTTCCTTTAGAGAGTGAAGTGTCTCCTAGTCACATTTTATTCAATTCCAGTTCAAAACTTGTTGAACAAGGGGGCACTAAACTCGCTTCGGATCAACCCCCACCAAGCTCTCGGATTGATTCCTTTTATTGAGATATCCTAATTGAGCTGCGCCTTCCTTCTAATGCACCTTTCCAGATAAAGGTCAAATTTGAATCATACATAATTGATTGTTGTATTGTTGATGAAGGAGCCTCATATAGTATCTTGTCTGCTTGTGCTTGGAAAGGCATGGGATCTCCCAACCTTGTGTCGACTGCTAGTCAGTTATTGGCATTTGATAGAAGAACTTGTATAGCCTTGGGAATTCTTGCTCAAAAACCTGTTACTTTGGGTGGGAATACTGTCTTAGTTGACTTCATGGTGATATAATACCCCTTGGACTTCAATATGCTCCTTGAATGTGATTATGTCTATTCCATGCAAGCTATGGTGTCAACATTATTTCATGTGATGTACTTTAATCATGGAGAAGAAATTGTCACTATCGATTAGTTGGATTTTCTTGATCCATCTCCTGACCCAACTAGAGACCAAGTATTTCCTTTATTGATTCCTAGTGTTTCTATAGAAAATACCCCACCGCAGGTGAGTTATGTGGCCTCATGTCCTTTGCGTTCAATTGCTACTAAGAAGCAGCCTCTGTTTTCATGCTTACCTTCTTGGTACTTGGTCCCAGCTGTTGACCAGGTGAGTCATCCTATACAGACCATGGAGCCTTCTCTCCACTCTGTTGATCCATTTGAAAGTTTAGACATGTGTCCTATCTCAAATGATCTCCTTCCTTTGGATGAAGTCTTCCTAGAGTCTTTGATACAGTCTGAACTTCTTTTGGATGTTGGTTCAGTTGTTACTAAGTCTAACCATGATTTTCTTAGTAAGTTTGATCTTCCCATGGATCGGTCTTCTTATGTTGGTATTGTTGAGTATTTTGACTCTTCCTTTGAATAGGAAGTCAGTGATCCCAATGAGTTTGATTTTTCTTATGAATTTTTCAACTCCCGTGATACTGAGTTTTTCCCTGTAGACTCTATCTCCCTTGTTGATTTTTTCTCTCCTTCTGAGGTTGATCTTACTGATTATAAACCCTTGAGCCTTGGTGCTATAGAATCTTCTTTGGTTGATTCTGACTTGACTTTCCCTTTTGTAGAAGATAGCAAAGTTGTATGTGTTTCTGCCAAAGTGACCTGGATCAGATCTTTTCTTCTAAATGTGATTCTGATGTTGTTGTTTTTTGGAGACAATATTTTTAGTTGGAGTCACAACTGTTTACTGGACTCGCCTTGTTTTTTAAGTTGTAACTACATTTTCATGTATCCTTCTCATGCTTTTGAGCCTGATGTCGGCTTCCACGCTTTTAGCTCATTGTATAAGCCCTCATCTTTGTTCTCATGGTCGCTCATCCTTGTATAATTTTGCATTTGGAACTTGACACCTTTTACCTTGGGGAGACATTCCTTGAGTGTCTTTACCTTGCTCATGTTCCTTGCATTATGCATAGGTTTGTTCCTTGCACTTGGAACTAGTTTCACCTGCCTATGACACTCGTCTCCTCACATTTAGAGCATTCTTTCTGCTCTCCTTTGAGCTTGCTAAAAATAGTAAGGAGGACATGAGTTGAATTTTCTAGACTCATTAAAACTTCATGGGAAAGATATTGAGTTTCTTTAGGCCCAGGTCTGACTCCTCAAAATAGACTTGACTGCCGAGTAAACTTGTCTGTTCAGGCTTGTTAAGAATATGTGAACGGGCATCCACATTGGTGGTAGGTTATCACTTTCTTTGACCATGTGGAATAATATGAGAAAGGAACACTCTCCTTTCTTCGAAATTGAGAAGAGTATTCTCAAGCATAGTTTTATCACTTTTCCGGACCTAAGGGACTAAAATTACAGAAAAGGAACACCCGGTATGAGCTTAGTTTTCTCTTTTTCGTACTCTGGACCTAAACATGAAAAAGATTCTGAGTGTACTTTATGTCTTTGTCATGCTCATTAAACCCTAAAGAACAAAGCATCAAGTTTATTGTTGTAAGACCCATTCCTCGTAATCAAATGGATCTTTCCGAGTGATCTTGCCTTCCTTCACACTCGTAAAACTCAGGCTATATGCTGCTTTTCAAGGAGCGTTGGGTAGGTGGTAATTCAACCTTTTTCGGACCTTCCTGACTAAGTACGAAAAAGGTGTGCCTTACTTCTTCGGAAGCTAAGAGAGTTCTTATGCAGTTTGTTTTATACTTTTCCGACCTCAAGAGACTAAATTGGATGAAAAAGTTCCCCCCTGGAGTCTTGTTTGAGTTTTCAAACTCTGTAAACGAGCATGTACTAGTTCGGGCTCATAAAATCCACGAATCAGTGCTTTATCAAGAATTCTTCTGTCTCTTCTCTGATCTTGCCAAAAATGAAGATGGTCTCGAGTTTTCTTTCTTGGACTCATGAAACCTTTACAATAAAAAGGGGAAGGGAAGTTCATTCACATGTTTTTTACATCAAGGCAGCAAGTCTTGTTTCCTTGAACAAAGCACCAGTTTTGAGTCTATCAACAGTTGGGTTCTAGTATTTTGAACTTATCCTGATTCAAAGTTTCTTACTCCTCTAGTTGGTCTCTTTTCCAATTATATGTGGAATCTGTCAATGTCTCCTGAATTGTAGATTTTTTTTGTTCGTCCTTTAGTGTCAAAATCTACCTAAGTCACTTTTTGTGTCATGCTCACTGTTCAAGGATTAAACCTTTGTCAGCCATTCTACAGTTGCATTGACCTTTTGTGTCGACCATTCCCTGGTATCAGTTCATTACATCATGTCTTCAGCATTTCTTGTCATGAAAATCAGTACCAATTCCAAATCAAATTAGTCTTTGACTTACCTTGTGTTGGATGATGAAGGATTCCTTCCTTCCAACAGATCTTTTCCTATTGACTGCAACACATCTTGCTATGGGAATGATATTTATAGTTTTATGATAGTACCTTGGGGATTGTAGTCATCAGTGGCAATTTCCCTTGCTATTGGGTAGTGGGAATACCTTAATGTCTCCTACTCAATGGATTCTTCAAGTTTTCAACTTCAAATCCTTGTATTCACACTTGTTAGAATGTACTAGGTACTTTGGGGACCATTTCCATTAATGGTGGTTTCCCTCATGTTTGTTAACAGTTCTCATTATTGACCAGTAATTAAATGATTTCCTCCATGTTCGACTTCAACTCCTTTTTTTGCATGGTTAGGATTTGTACCTTTTGGGCAGTTTGGATTGAAGACCTTGGGCCAACAGTAGCATCATCATTTTTCTATTGCCCAAGCTGTGCCAGACCTTGTTACATTTTATACGACATTTTGTTGAGAGATAGATCCACGTTGTATTTTTGTGGCTATGGTCGATTGTTGAGCATGGATCCACCTTGTTCATTTGTGGCCATGACTCCTTTAGATTTGATATGGCGCCTTTTTGCATATTGAGCAACCATGATAGTTTCATCAATTATACATATGTTGGATCTGCCTGTATCTTTATGGCGATGTTTTGTATATGGACTTGTATGTCCCAGAGATCATTTTTGTCTGACATTTATCTCTCTTTCAGGTACCTTTGTTTGAGCCTTTTTATCTTGGATTCTCTGATCTCTCCATACTCAGTTGTTTCCTTTATAATTCATTTCAACTATCGTCTTCCCCTCTAACCTCATAGATTAGGGGGCATATGTTATAGCTCAAAATAACACATCTCTACATGTGACCACTTTCCCATGATTACATCACATGTCGACACTTCCATGACGACACTTCATGAAAGTCACTGAAAGTCACTAAAAAAACAACTAACTTGGAGGACCCATATCTTGAGTTTTGTAACTTCGTTTGACCTCATATCTACACCATTGGAAAGGTATCTGTGTTAGCTAAAACTTCAAGATGACACCAAAGTATAAAAATGCCTAGAAGAAACCTTAAATAATAATTTTTGATGTGTACATGGGTTTCCTTAAGGAAACCCACGTATGTACATGACTTTCTATATACAATACTCGCGTACGCCTTAAATACATGAATTTCTGCATTGCAACCTACGCATACCTCCTCGCGTATGCCTCCTGAAAATGTCAAAAAAATACGTATTTTGAAATTCGGGTAGTTTGGGTAGTTATGCAACTAAATCCTTCATTTTTAACTACTTTGTCTTCGACCCTAACTCTTCATTAAGGATATAAATAGAGGTAGGAAGGTCCATGAGAGGAGACTTGAATCTTTGCATTATTATGTTGGGGGAATTGGGACTCTCTTTGCCCACACCTTTTCCCTAGAATCTTTCTCCTTGTGTTGCAGAGCTTGGAGTCTGAGTTCCTTGGAGAAGAGAAGCAGTAGAACCAGATCAAGGTTTCGTGAGGTGCCTAACTTGAAGAGAAGGTACAATTGTACTTGTTTTCAAGATTAATAAGGATTTGATGTCCTTGTTCTTCCCAAATAATTTTTCAATGTGTGATTGAATCTCTGCTTATGATCAGATGTTGATGTTAATCATATTATTATTTCATGTTTATTTGATTATCACTGCTTTATATGTGGTCATAATGGTTTGAGGAAGGTATAATTTGTTTTGCAGGTCTCTTGGAGCAAGAGGAGCAAGAGGAGAAAGAAGAGTATTGAAGGGATGCTTGGATCAACCTTTGTTTGGATAAGGTATGAACCATTATAATCTCTGAAACTTGCTTACATATACTTGCTGAACATTATGCATCTCTCTTTCAACCCCAGTACATTGATGGCCTCTTAAACCCTAGCCATAGGAAACTTTCATTTACAACAAATATGAAATAAGCTTTTATCCCCATGATTATTATGATGAGATAGATGTTTTGGAAGTTGAAGAGTTCATTAGAACATGCATATAAATTGGAAAAGAAATGTCATATAAAGTATCAGCTTACGAGGTTAACAGTTAAGACTATTGATGTAATCAATTTAGTTGACCTTGAATTTGCATGAATGATCAATATTGTAAAATTAGGAGTTTATAACTTTCAGGATTATGAACTTTACAAATGATAAAAAAGAAATACGAAAATAAAGCCAAGAAATTCAATCCAGATGTAAGCTGATGCTAATCCCCCTACATCAATCAATCCATCAACTTCTATTGGGAGTACCTTCATAATCAAAGATTCTGAAGGCACTCCTAATATATTTATTGATGAGTGTTGATTAAGGTTGTGATATATAATGTCATTTAGAAAATTGATGAAATAACAAATTTGAAATTTTATGTTCAAATTGCTCCAGAGGGTGTTGCTTGCTAACAAGCGTTTTATGTAGAAGACTTTCCAGATTGGTGGCATTTCATATATGCTCCCCCCTTGATTGTGCCATTGTTCACGAGATTTCAGCTCTCGTGACTTGATTCCAGTGTATGTCAGATATCTTCAGCCATTATGGAGATCTTGATCCATGGTATATCTATAGCTTTCATCTAGATCTTGGTCCTTTGTATATATTCATCATGAATATTCTAATCTATTGTATATTGTACATGGAAATGACCACACATGTCACAGTTCATATATCATGCCGATTCATGGCCATTGTACTCTTATGTATCCGATACTGCTATATGTATTTGCATTCATGTATAGAGTTTGATTATTGTATTATACTATTGGATGGCTGGATCTTCCATTTGGTTCTTCATCAAACCACTTCTGGGATGGATTTATAATGTATTTTGGCCATCATGTTACCCCTCTAACCTCACACATTAGGGGGCATCTGTTATAGCTGATTTTACCACACATGGTTGATCACACTTTTATGGCCTTCTCTATCCCTCTGGAGACTCTTTGGACCCCATGGACTATTTTTATACCTTTTATGTTTCCAATATCATCCCTAAAAACACTCATTATTTGATGTACATGAATTTTAATCCCTTTTTCACATATATACGTGGATATGACCCTTAAACCCACGTACATCGGGATGTGTGCAAAAGGCCAAATATTTTTGGAGTTTTCCTTGATGTGGATCCAAGTCACTTGTCTCCTGGCCTTCCATATGCCTTTAGATAGCTTGGATTTGACCTTCCATTACCCCTTTGAAGCACTATATAAGGAGCCCTTTGGAGACATTGAAGGGGAGGAATTCAAGAGCAAGAGAACTATAGTCCATTGTTGTCGTAGCTTGCTTATACTTGAGTCTGCATCCCTTTGTCCCTTGGATCACTTTGTGTTCTTCCCAAGCTTACCTTTTCTTGTGAGCTTGCTATCAAGAGATGGAGGATTGAGGTGGTGGAGGCCTAGATGGAGGACTTAGTTTCTCTAGTTTGCAGACATGCTGACATAGGTTGTCAGTTGTGTAATCTCTGATTTATTTAATAGAAATATCTTTTCCTATCCAATGATGTGCATTTAAATGAATATTGAATCCATGGATGTGTTTAATTGTTTATGTATCATTGATAATATATTCTAGAGTATGTCTAACAATATATCATATAGCATGCTTTCCTTGTTTACTTTTGTTGAGAAGTGAATTGCTAATGCAAGCGGGATTGGAAACATCTCAATGGGGATCTACTACAACCATCCAGAATAAGGTATGTTTCGATATCCTTTAGTGTTAGATGTTTTATTTCTCTTACATATTGGGAAGTGATTGATTTATGTGGTTTCTCCATCTGTTATGGTACACCCCAAGCCATAGGAATTTTTCTCCGTATCAATATCTAGGTGTCCTGTTTGGGGAGGAATCCTAGGAGAGGTTGGAACGCTAACTTGGAGAAATCATATCTCCTAGAATATAGAGAATAGGATGTGGAAACATATACATTGTGTACGTCAACAATGTTTCTTTAACCTATGAAAGTTTCAGCACCTGAGCCTTCTCCAAGCTCGATATATAGTGAATCTACCAAAACTATCAGTTTTAGTATTTTAGGGTTTTTCAGGCGAGGGGTCAAACTAGGGTTTGAATTTCCCGGAGTTTCACCCAACAAAAAATATCGACCCAGGTCTCTAAACTTAGATTTTGATGAGGATAAAAATCTTATGCCGGGCTCACTCAAAAATTCCTCTTCTGTAAAAATCCCTAATTTTGCGCACCAAAAACTGAAAATGCTCGAAATCCAATTCCACTTCGATAGAAAGATGCACCCTTCAGTGGAGAGTTATCCTAGCCTTCTTTTGTTGATGGATTGTGGAGAGAGACCCAAAAAGTAAGAAGCCCTAGATTAATTCACAGCTGCACAGTGTCTTCTTCTCAGGTTAGCTCTGATACCATGTTAGATTTGTATCACTTAAGCAATATGATCTTAGGATCTTATCTAAGAGAATAACATGCACAAAAATAAACACAAGAGATAAGAGACAAAAAGAATTTTCTTTGGGGAAACCATAAAGGACAAAAACCCACAACTTCCTTAGAGATGGAATGAACACCAATGGTAGCAGTAAAACCCAAATACATAAAAGATGATCTTCAATGGCTACTCTTGTTGGAGCAGGGTCCCGCAGCTACAGAAGAAGCTGCTAGTTTAGCGGATAGATAAGTTTTGGCGGAGAGAAGATAAGATAGAGCTATGACGCCGTAGCATGTTTCTAGCTACATAGGAGAGCCGGAAACCATGACGAAGAAGACGGAGAATTCAAGGAAGACGGCTGTACCTGAGCAGCCGAGAAGAGAGAGCTCACCCACTGCATTGAAGGTAGCGGTGAAGACAGGACGGCTCAGAAACCCTCATAAAGGAAAAGGAGCAACGAGGCTGAAGCATTGAAGATGAAGGACAGAAAAGTGAAGCGGTGCACAGTACCCATGATCAGCGTCGGGAAGCATGGAAGACTGCAGAGAGCTGTGGTGTGATGGGAAGCGGCTACCTCAAGTACATATATGGCCGACTATCACTAGTTAGGGTTTTGGGTTACTATTGGGACAGGCCCATAGTGTTGTAATGGAAAGACCTTCGAGCTTCCTATAAAGGGATATATTTTGTATTGTAAATGGGTTGGTCAGTTGGTCAGTTGGTTAGACAGTTAGACAGTTAGACAATTGTTGGGTGATATAGATGATAGAAGTAACATAGACTGTTGTAAAATCCAAGCTCTAGTTCTGTTATTAGCAGTAGCAATCTTACTGTAACGAGTAGATGGCTTATAGAGCATACATGTAACGATCCACAGGGATCAACAGAGAGGGAAGAGTATATTGTAGGAGTACAATATAGAGAAGAAAAGAGATCTAAGAGAGAAGATCTTGAGCTGCATATGTGGTGCAGCAGAACTGTGTTTTACCTTCCCCTGAGCTATAATAAAAACACAGTTCTATGGACGTAACTTCCATCCTAGAGGTGAACCATGTTAAAATCAAGTGTTATGTGATTGGATTATGTGTTATGTTTACTTGTGCATTTATCAGTCATTTCATGGACTTTGTTTACAGTTTAATGAATGAATGTGTTAATCAGTTTACAACAATATAGAAGGATTAACATAAGTTGAAGTCTTTGGCATGTTGTATGTGGGTTCATTTATGCTTTGCGTGAAATAGTCACTAGTCGCAGTATTGAACAGCCTGGTATGTTGAGACTTGTGAGTTGACACGAACCACGCTAAGTGCACTGAGCCGCGGGAGTAGGCTATCGCAAGAAGGAAATACCGCACCGAAAGAGGAGCTGCGGTGCGCGATACCATAGATTAAGGGCTTAGCGTTGGGAGGAAGTTACGTATCGCTTGGTGAACGGCGATGTGATAAGGCTGGAGTCATCATGAGTCAATGAAAGTACGTGACGTGGAAAGGGACCACATGACAGTAGAAGGGATATCTCGCGCCTAGAAGAGCTGTGAGAAGAGGAGATCGCGCGACGCGAGTAGAGGAGTCGCACGACATGCAGATAAAGAGACCCCGTAGCTAGAAGAGCTGCAAGTCGTAAGAAAAGACGCCACAGAACCTGGTCCAAGACGCTTGAGTCCTTGTCCAACCCATTAGAATCACTTCGGGTGAGACTTCAGGCCACTTCGCGGTCTATTGCCGAAAGGGCCAGTGAGCTAGGGGTGTTGTTGGTTGATTATAGTAAACCCGGGTCTGCCCATCATAACCAACAAATGGTTCTGTTGCTGTCTTTGAACAAATAGAGCACTGATGTTCTGGTGGCGTCCTACAAGAGACGAACTCAATGAGTGGGTTTGGTCTAACCAGAAAAAGTTTGCCGAATGAGAGAACATGAGTCCTAAGCTGAGTACAGAGGCGTGGTTGCAAAAACATATCAGTTTAGACATACATGCGATATTTTTTGCTACCTTTGGAAACGAGCTATACGATGGGTTATCCAAGTTGATGTATACAAGCATATTCAAGAAGAAAAGAAACATTGTCTGGACACCGGAGCTGATTCAGACTGTGAAGGACTTGATAATCCGCTCACGAGGACAGTAGACTTCTGGCTTGCGAGTGTGCTAGACAGCTTTGTCACAGAGTTTGCAATTGACCAGAGAAAGAGCTTCAGCGAGGCTGAGTGCTACTTCTTCAAAGGATATCATGGTAAGTACCTCAGATCTTTAAACTTGTCCATTAAGATGCTATTATATGAAAAAGGAACAATGGATCTAGTTTCAGATGAATAGGTAGAGATAGTAATGTCACAAGAGTTTGAAAGTGATTTTGACGACATTGGATGAACACGTAGTGGAAAGAAGTATAAAGTAGATTTCAGATCTCCAATATTTGAAGACAGTCTAGATCATACTAGACAGCAGAGTCCTAGTACTACAAAAGGTTCAGAAGGGGGTATCCCTTACCACCCTTATACCCCACAGAAATAGACAGGGACTCAGAACAATCCCGTAGGAACTCCATCTAGTAGCTCACAGACAGTACCTACCACCGCTGCATCACCTTCACCTACACCGCCAAGTGGTAGTAACACATTAAATCAACATCCACCACATAGAAATAGAATGGGGGATGATATGAAGTTACCTATATTTAAGGGAACAGGGGCAGAAGGCCCAGAGCAGCACTGTTTTTTATGTGAAGCCATGTGGACCATTAAAACCATCAATGATGATAATATTAAACTTGTATAGCTGGTCACCACACTCAGAGATTGCGCCTTAACGTGGTATATCAAGTATACCACAGTACCCAGAACACTTTCCCGGGTCAAGACCGCCATGATTAAAGAGTTTAAGAAACCTAAGTCTGAGTCATAGTGCATAACAGAACTCAAAGACATCAAGCAACTACCTACAGAGTCGATGTGGGAATTTGATCACAAATTCAAAGCCCTTATAGACCAAGTCAGTTTTGAGTTTGCGCCGGAGCAGCATAAGGAATGGTTTATCGCAGCGCTGCTCCCTCACATTAGACTGCCATTAATGCAGCAGAAACTCCAGACGTAGGATGACGCGTTGGAGATGGCAATGAAACTCGAGGCTTCACCTCTAGCTGAGACTAGTATAGGCATGACAACTTTACAGAACCAGTTGGCTAATATTACATTACAGTTGCATGAGCTGAAGAAAGGGAAAGAAGTTGCCCAAGAGATATGGTGCGTAAAATGTAAAGCACAGGGCCATAGTAAATACAATTGTCCGGTCTTTGTAGAATATATAGCAACACGGGCTCCTAACCCCTTACCACAGACCCACGGACCATGGTGCAAGATATGTAAAACGTGAGGACACCTACCCCACCATTGCCCTCTACTTCAGAAATACGTGCAGACACCCAAGAACTTATACTGCGTCTTCTGCAAGTCTGTAGGCAATCAGGAACAAGATTGTCGAGCCTATGATCTCATGGTCGAAGCAAAGAAATACTTGTACAGAGTCCAATCAGAAACATAGGGTCCAGCAGCAGGACCACAGCAGGATCTGGCTTATGGTGGTCGGGGCAGAGGATTCAGAGGAAGAGGCTGTGGAGGAGGCTTCGGCCGAGCAGAAGGCTTTGGCCGTGGAGAAGACTTTGGTCGTGGTCGTGGACCAGTGACGTGTTACAACTGTGGAGTTGTAGGACACTATGCTAGGGACTGTCAGAGCCCCTCTACCACATGTAATTATTGTAAATCTTACGAACACACTATTGAGGAATGTCCTACCTTGATAGCTAAGATCAGAGAACCTAAGCCAGCAACACACCAGAACATCCAGCTTATTGTTTCTGAGCGGGATGAGCCAAAACCAAGAGTCAATATTGTGACTTGTATCGGTGTTTCTACCAGTGGGACATCGCAGGAAACAGGGAAGAACACAGAGCAGGAGTGGGTGTGTAGAGCTCCTAACAAAGCAACACCACTCAACCTGCAAAAGAACAAACAAACATTTCGGGAAGCTAAGGCTTTATTTGATGACCCTACGCAATCAATATTGTAGGTACCGTCATCTAGGGGCGTACCGCAGTAAGCCCCTTGTGGCAATAGCCTTGTACAGACATCGCAGGCTACCATATCTGGAAGATGTGATGAGGAGGAGATGGCAGGAAGCGTCTACTCCTTCCTGCGGAGTTGTCTAAAACTAGTAAGAAATGAACAAGCTATCACAGAACTTCAGCGCATAGTCGATCAGTGTCAGCCATCCTCTTCCGTAAGTAGTACACAGTGTGTTGTTCATAATATTACAGGACATACAAGAACAGGGAGGGAGATGTGACTCACAGCTCAGATTGGAGAGTTTGAAATGGATGAGGTCATCCTAGATCTAGGATCAGATATAAATGTTCTGATTAAGCAGACATGGGAACAGATGGGTAGCCCTAATTTAACCATATCGCCTATCCATCTGAGATTAGCTAATCAGCAGCGGGTAACACCCCTAGGTCGGTTACAGCAAGTACCAGTTGATATTGACAAAGTTCACAGCTTTGCGGACTTTGAAGTTATAGAAATCATTGGCGATAGTAAACCCTACCCAGTACTACTAGGCATTGATTGGGCGATTGGTAACATGGCTGTTATCGACCTAAAGAGAAGAAAAATGAACTTTGAGGACGCGCAGATCCAGTTCATCGCCCCGTTGGATCCTTTTCAGGGTCCTAGATATATTGAACCTATCCGCGCAGAAGAGGAGGCACATAACATAGAAAGCCTCTATCAGATGACTACAAACCAAGGTGAATATGTTAACCCAACCGCAGAAGGGAACATTAGTTGGTGATGCAACAACCCATGCACATCGGATTCAGAGGTTGGTCTAGAAAACTGACAGAACAGACTTCACGAAGTCTCAGCGCGCAGATGTGCATGCTTGACTAAGCCACTGCGATGGATTGGCGCATAGATCAATGAGATTCCAGCGTTTCATGGTCTAACTGATATCTAGGACTTTATCGAGCAGTTTGAACGACAGATTCCTCATGAACAGAGGATCGTAGCTATGGATCTTGCAGTACGAGCCACACCTGCAAGATGGTGGTATGCACACAAAGAGAATATCGCATCATGGGATGATATTAAAAGATTTATGGCCGTCAGATTCTCCATCGACACCGATTACGTTCAGCATAAATACACAGGAGAAATTAACCCCAGGTCACACATTCAGGCATGTGAACAGGATTGGTCGGACATTCCCGAGGATGAATGGGTTCACCGATTCATTTACACTTTGGACACAGTTCCAAGGAACTGGTATACAGAGATAGAATTGCGCAAGGGAATGACTACATGGCCCCTTATGATAGACAGCTTCCTACTCACCTTCACTTTTGAATCTGAGTATCCGAATGTTGATCAGGCCTTAGACATAATAAAGATCAAGATATTTGAGGACCGTACCCCATCAGTATAGACTTAGCCTGACTGGGTCATTCAGTTAACAGAGGCGCTAGAGTGCTATAACTTTAATGCAGAAGCAGAGGACGAGGATGAGGATCCTCGCAGTACCAACATTCCAGAGTCGGAAGGGACTCGCGATGTTGAGGGACCACAGCTAGAAATCCCAGAAATCATGGATCCCATCAAGATTAAGAAGATCAATATTAGCATAGACACATAACCTAAGTTTGCCTCTATTGGAGATTATTGGAGTGATGAAACAGTCGGACAGATCGCCGACTTGTTGCATGACTATCAGGACCTATTTCCCACCAAGTTCATAGAGATGAAGGGAATAGTTGGAGACCTTGGAGTCATGAGGATACCATTGAAGGAGGATGCTAGACCAGTAAAGCAGCATCCCTACAGATTGAATCCATGATATAAATAAAAAGTGAAGGATGAGATCAATAAGATGCTGGCGGCAGGCATCATTGAGCCGGTAGAAGAGAGTGAATGGGTTAGTCCCATGGTCGTACAGGAAAAGAAAACCAAAGGAGACATTAGGATATGTGTCGATCTGCGCAAGCTCAATGATGCATCGCTTCACGATCCATTTCTGACACCATTCACTGATGAAGTGTTAGACAACGTGGGAGGACAGGAGGTCTACTCCTTCACCGATGGCTTTTCAGGCTATCATCAGATCAGAATCCATCCAGAAGATCGATCTAAGACCACCTTTGCAACAGAATGGGGCTCGTTCCAGTAAACGGTAATTCCCTTTGGTCTTAAGAATGCACCAGCTATATTTTCTAGAGTAGTAGTTGCTGTATTTAAAGAATACATTCATAAATTACTAGAAGTACATTTTGATGATTGGACTGTATTTGGACTCGTTGAAAAGCACGTAGGAGATCTAAGACTAATGTTAGAGAAATGTAGGCAGTACCAGATTTCTCTAAACTTGAAGAAATGTATATTTTGTGCACCATTTGGTATTTTGTTGGGTCACATTGTTTGCAGACAAGGCTTGATGGTAGATCCTGCAAAGATTTCCATCATTGTAAATCTTCCAGCACCCAACTCAGTCAAGCAACTGAGGACAGTACTTGGTCATACCGGGTACTACAGAAAATTCATCAAGAGCTACGCAAAGATTACAGCACCGATGGAGAAATTGCTAAAGAAGGATGTAAAATTCCTATGGAATGAGGAATGTCAGTAGAGTCTAGACACACTCAAGGAGAAGATGGTTACAACACCCATCTTAGTATTTCAAGACTGGACTAAGCCATTTCATGTACATGTGGATGCGTCTGGCATCGCACTAGGGGTTGTTTTAACACAACCAGGAGAAGGAGATATTGACCATTTTATCGCATACTCCAACAGAAAGCTCTCGACAGCAGAAAAGAACTACACCACCACAGAAAGAGAAGGGTTAGCTATGGTGTACGCACTGCAGAAGTTTAGGCACTACTTGTTGGGTGCCTTGTTTAAGATGTTCACTGACCATTCCATGTTAAAGTATCTGGTCAATAAGCCAGTGTTTGGGGGGAGAATCTACAGATGGTTACTCCTCTTTCAGGAGTATGATTTCAAAATCATTGTGAAACCAGGAAGAT
Organism: Pseudotsuga menziesii; assembly: GCA_001517045.1. Classification (NCBI taxonomy): domain Eukaryota; kingdom Viridiplantae; phylum Streptophyta; class Pinopsida; order Pinales; family Pinaceae; genus Pseudotsuga; species Pseudotsuga menziesii. The sequence continues at coordinate 128,543 of LPNX011021930.1, forward strand.
TGAACGCCGGACCTGATCATTTGTCACGAATAGACTCAGGAGAGGAGCCGAGTAATCTAGAGGACAATTTGCCAGATGTGCAGTTGTTTTCTATTCAGATCACAGACGACTACTATGCTGATATTATCCACTTCCTTACTACCGGATTAGCACCTGAGGAGTTTATTAAGCAGTAAAAGAAGCAATTGGTTGTTAAAGAAGCAGACTTCAACCTGATTGCGGGACAGTTATACAAGTTAGGTCCAAATGAAGTCCTGTGCAAATGTGTGATGCCGCATGAAAAAGAGACTATCATCAGGGAGGCACATTCGGGAACCGCAGAAGGTCATTTCACAGGAAAGCCGACTGCGCAGAAAATCTGGGCTGCAGGTTTATGGTGGCCTATGCTGTACAAAGACATTAAGGACTTTTGCAGATGCTACGATATCTGCCAGAGGGTAGGAAAATACTCGCGACACAATGAAATGCCGCTGCGACCGCAGGTTACGCTGCGTGCATTTGACAAGTGGGCTATAGACTTTGTGGGTCCTATCAACCCACTAGGAAAATGAACTGGTGCAAGATATATCATCACTGGAACAGAGTACCTCACCAGATGGGCAGAGGCCAAAGCAGTAAAGAATTGTGATGCTGCTACAGCTGCACAGTTCCTTTTTGAGAACATCATCAGTAGATTTGGATGCCCAGTAATTTTGATGAGCGACCAAGGTACCCACTTCTTGAACAGCACTATTGAGGCCTTGACAGAAGAATTCCAGATTCAGCACCATAATAACACCCCCTACCACCCATAGGCTAATGGTACGGTGGATCCCTTTAACAAGATTTTAGAAAATGCGCTTACCAAGATCTGCAACAGCCAAAGGAATGATTGGGACCTTAGAGTTAACGCTGTATTATGGGCGTACAGGACCACATGCAAGAAACTTATAGGACACACGCCTTTCAGCTTGGTATATGGACAGGAGGATGTTATGCCCATGGAGTATATCCTTCCTAGTTTAAGAATTGCTCAGATTACCGGGATGATCGATACAGACACAGTGGAAGAAAGGCTAGCACAACTGCTTGCCTTAGAAGAAGACAGATTCATCCTGGGATTCCATCAGCAAGTGCAGAAGGCATGAGAAAAAGCTTGGCATGACAGACACATTAAGAGTAAGACTTTTCAGATCGGAGACCTAGTGCTCCTCTATGACAACAAGTTTACTAAGTTTCCAGGGAATTTCAAGACGCATTGGCTGGGGCCATATCAGATACAGCAAGTTACAGAGGGAGGTGCCGTTTGGCTCAGCAAGCTGGATGGGGAGCTTCTTCCCACTTGGATTAATGGCAGTAGGCTTAAGCTCTATAGTGATAGCCACCCCACCTCTCAGCCCTATCTTATCCAGTTTATGGTGGTGCAGATGTCCAGTGTAGTTCAAAGGAGGCATCGAACCGGGAATGAGTCTACACCGACAGGTATTTTAAGTATGGGGAATCACATAAGGTCGGTTCAGTTTTGCGCAAGTCATCAGTGGCTTGCGGGGGAAAAAAAAGAGGGGGAACTTAAGTATTGTTTTACGCAGGTGATGCGGAGTCGCATCGCGGCAGCCCGATGTTTCCCTGTGCCACGTACCCACTTTGCAAGGAAGAAGAGGGCTAGTCAAGTCACCTTTTGACCAACAGTTAATGAGGAAATGAACGGTATATCTTACCGTAGATTTGGCAGCAGTATAATCAATTTTTTCCAGATTTGGTAAATCTTCGACGAGACTGGCACCTGTACACACACATTTCGAGGGGAATTCGATCGGATTTCCGCATTTATTAAGGATCGGATGACGGGTGTGGTCTTGTCCAGGCATTTATTACGACCGATGGGTTCAATCTAGATGACCGTTGCATCCGGGATTATCGTATTGGGCATAAAAGCAGAAATTATTCAATTGGGAGGGTTACGTCTACAGAAAAACCGAGAGCTATAGAGTAAGTTGTTAAGAATTCCCTGTGAAGAGCTAAGTTTGTTACAGAATTCTGTGATTCCCAGAGTTCGAAGCCAAGGAAAAGCTACAGCAGGAGAATCCCGCTGGTAGTGGCTCGAGGGCGAGCCACAAGTAAGTGTTAGGGGACTGTTGGAGCAGGGTCCCGCAGCTACAGAAGAAGCTGCTAGTTTAGTGGATAGATAAGTTTTGGCGGAGAGAAGATAAGATAGAGCTACGACGCTGTAGCACATTTCTAGCTACAGAGTAGAGCTGGAAACCATGACGAAGAAGATGGAGAAGTCAAGGAAGATGATTGTACCTGAGCGACCGGGAAGAGAGAGCTCACCCATTGCATTGAAGGCAGTGGCGAAGACAGGAGGGCTCAGCAACCCTCATAAAGGAAAAGGAGCAACGAGGCTGAATCATTGAAGATGAAGGACATAAAAGCAAAGCGGTGCACAATACCCATGATCAGCGCCGGGAAGCATGGAAGACTGCAGGGAGCTGTGGTGTGATGGGAAGCGGCTGCCTCAAGTATAGATATGGTCGACTATCACTAGTTAGGGTTTTGGGTTACTGTTGGGACAGGCCCACAGTGTTGTAATGGCAAGACCTTTGGGCTGCCTATAAAGGGATATATTTTGTATTGTAAAGGGGTTGGTCGGTTGGTTAGTTGGTTAGACAGTTAGATAATTGTTGGGTGATATAGATAATAGAAGTAACATAGACTATTGTAAAATCCAAGCTCTGGTTCTATTATTAGCAGTAGCAATCTTACTGTAACTAGTAGCTGGCTTATAGAGCATACATGTAACGATCCACATGGATCGACGGAGAGGGAAGAGTATATTGTAGGAGTGGAATATAGAGAAGAAAAGAGATCTAATAGAGAAGATCTTGAGCTGCATATGCAGTGCAGCAGAACTGTGTTTTACCTTCCCCTGAGTTATAATAAAAACACAGTTCTGTGGACGTAACTTCCATCCTGGAGGTGAACCACGTTAAAATCGAGTGTTATGTGATTGGATTATGTGTTATGTTTACTTGTTCATTCATCAGTAATTTCATGGACTTTGTTTACTATTTAATGAACGAATGTGTTAATCAGTTTACAGCAATATAGAAGGATAAACATAAGTTGAAGTCTTTGGCATGTTGTATGTGGGTTCATTTATGCTTTGCGTGAAATAGTCACTAGTCGCAGTATTGAACAGCCTGGTATGTTGAGCCTTGCGAGTCGACACGAACCACGCTAAGTGTGCTGAGCCGCGGGAGTAGGCTATCGCAAGAAGGCGATACCGCACCGGCAGAGGAGCTGCGGTGCCCGATACCGTAGGTTAAGGGCTTAGCGTTGGGAGGAAGTTACGTATCGCCTGGTGAGCGGCGATGCGATAAGGCTGGAGTCATCGTGAGTCAGTGAAAGTACGTGACGTGGAAAGGGACCACACGATAGTAGAAGGGATATCTTGCGGCTAGAAGAGCTGTGAGAAGAGGAGATCACGCGACACGAGCAGAGGAGTCGCGCGACACATAGAGAAAGAGACCCCGCAGCTAGAAGAGCTACGAGTCGTAAGAAAAGACGCCACAGAACCTAGTCCAAGACGCTTGAGTCCTTGGCCAACCCATTAGAATCACTTCGGGTGAGACTTCAGGCCGCTTCGCGGTCTGTTGCCGAAAGGGCCAGTGAGCTAGGGGTGTTGTTGGTTGATTATAGTAAACCCGGGTCTGCCCATCATAACCAACAACTCTCTCTCTCTCTCACTTGATAGAGCTTCTCCTCTCTCACTCATGCACCCCAGTGAGTGAGTGTGTGTTTGATGTGTAGAAATTAGGAGAGCCTCACTTCTATTTATATTATTTTGTTCACTTTATTTCCACTCCAACAAGTCAGCCTCACTTAACAATTACTTACTAGGCCCAAATTCTCTAGGAGAGTCTAATAACCCTAGTTCCCTGCAACTATGGGGACTTTTCCCTCCAATGAACAAGGAGGGTTCACCTTGACTCAATTGTGGGGACTATTGCCCCGACTTACAATGGAGGGTTAGCCTCAATGAGTTTACATGACTTGTTTACATTATTGAATCTCTTGATTGAAAAATCGAGGCATGACATGACTCAATTACATTATAGATACTTCTGGGAATAAACGTCAGGGTACAATAGATAAGATATAAAAGTGAATACATTCTAAAGTTACAAATACGTCAAAAACAATGTCTTACTGATGACAATGATGAACAAGTCATGAATGACTACCACTCTCAAGCTTGTGGCTTTCATCTCTCTAGGATGGATACATCTTAGAAAATCCTTCATGCTGGGTACTTTTGGCCCTCAATCTTTAAATATTTTCATCAAGAGGTTAAAAAATACCCATCATGTCATCTTTTCTATCAAAAAATGCACCCACCCTCTCAGCTTTTCTATCCAAAAATGTGCACCCACCCTACATCGTTATACCTCATCATTTCCATTGGCACTTTTTCCAAATGGGGGATTGACTTTATGCATTGCAAGTCTACCTCAATCAGGTGGCATGGTTATAGTATTGTATGTGTGGAATATTTTCATGAAATGGGCTAAGTAAATTCTTACATATGTAGACGATGCTAGTAATTTCTCCCTCTTACTATTTAATCACATCATAGCTAGGTCTGGAGTTCCACAAGCCATAGTAACTGATCATGGATCTCATTTGCGTAATCAGATGATGGCTAAGCTGAGTATCGAGTTCGATTATTGTCATGAAAACTAAAACCCTTACTATCTACAAGATAATGGCCAAGTTGATTCCATTAACAAGGTCTTCAAGGCTTTGCTTTGTAGGATGGTTGAAGATCATAAATCCAATGGTTGTAGAAGCTGAGCGAATTGTGACAAGCTATTATATGTATGTGATCTTGTGGGTTGATCTTTTTCTTAATGTAGACAAAGGTAGATGTTGTTTTGGATCTGTTGCTCAGAAACTAATATGATACAATGGATGTTGAGCTGAACCACTATTATCTTTTGTCTTTCTTTGTTTTTATGTGATGCGATGCGAATGAGGAATGTTTGAAGATTCTTCTGATAAATGAATAATGTGATACTGCTGCATAGAATAAATGGATGATGCAATCTGTTGGATCTGCAGTTGAAATGATAGATCTATTATGAATGATGCGATGTATGATGAATGGCCCTGTTAGATCTAATAGTTAAATTGATGAACGGATGTTGCCCTAAAATCCTGCTCCTTACTACGGAAATGTGGTTCCGACAGTTCTCCCTTGAACATCTCAGGTGAGACTTCATTTGCTCTGTGGGTGTTGTCGAGAAAGGTAAAACCTGTCTGGGCCAGTGCTTAGGGAGATTACAAAGTTTGAGTGTTGACAGAGTGGGAACCCTGTCCATAGGGCTTTGTTGGGTTATTTTTTTCCAACAAGTGATAAGATTGGAAATCAATCTGTGGAATGTAGACACACCACATAGACATCTTTGCATAATCTGCTTGGTTGAATGGAGGAATGACCATTTTTGCATAGTTAGCTTTGTTGAATGGAGGAGGGCGTATCTTTCGATATGGGTTCAATGGAGGAGGGACTGTCATCTTTGCATCTGGTCTCTTCAATGGAGGAGGGACTTTCATCTTTGCATATGGTCTCTTCAATGGAGGAGGGATTTTTTTCTTGCATTTATATATTATTCCTAGAGCGAGGATGCATAGCGAAAAATTTTAAAAGCATTGTTTTTTTATATCAAATGAGCCTTGGCCATATTCCATTCTTCGAGCTTGAACTTGGGTCTTGAAACTTAATTACTTATATTTTTGGAAAATGAGGGAATACAAATGAGTTTCTTGATACTTTCCTTAAGGTGTTCGACCTAGGTTTTCACTATACGCAATAATCAAGATTATTGAACTATCTTCGATACATTGTTTAATAATACTTTCTAATGAATATTTTATCCACAGGTTTAAGCCTCATGTTTTTCCCTCAATAACAAGGAATAAATTGAGGAAACATTTACAGAAATAAATTCAATGCTATGACCCCAATAACTGATAAATTAAGTTATTCAGATATTAGATCAGATAGCCGATACAATTCATTAAACATAATGAAACATTTAAAAAGGATTATGTGGTCCTCCTTATAGTTGTAGGCTAATAATTATACATGCAAAGGTAATCTTTTAATAAGTGTAAACATAATCAATCAATACCTTAGGATCTAGAAGTCAATAGTGACATACAAGGATCCAACCCCTTTCGCAAAACTCAAATTAAGCAAGTTGAACCTTTCTCTTCAAGTGCCACCAAATAAACTAGGAAAATTTACCGCGAGAGCCCGATAGCTTGATTTCTATAGAGCCTAGTAGCTCTCAAATTTCCTTCAGCCAGATAGCTCACATTTATCATAAATCCTAGAAGCTCTTACATAACAAGAATCATGGAAGCTCACACTTAACACAGATCCTGGAAGCTCAATTTCAAACAAAGCCTATAAGCTCAATTTCTAACAAAGCCTAGAAGCTCTCCTCTCTCAAGGGTTGGGGTTCGCCCCCCTCCCCTATGCATGTTTTTTATAGTTTTCTATGACTTCTTTGGGCTAGTAACTACCTGTTTCCCATTTGGCGACTTGTCCCCTTAGGGATGAGTAAGAGTTCATATATTAACCTTAAATAAGAATTAAGAGCGAGGCTTCTAACAATACATAAATTCAATTAAGATTATTAAATAGCTATCTATTTACATTGTTGTTTTATGTCATCAAGGTCATAAACTTAACAAGAAAAGTTATGGTCTTTTACAAGTCCTTCACAATAATTAAATTTAACTGCCACTATTACAAAAGTTCATTTTTTCTAATGAGATTTAAAGTTCCAAATGGATTTACTCATTTTTCGAAACTTTGACCAAAACTAAAATTAATGGTACATAGTGAGAATTCACATCAATAAACTAAAACCTCAAACAATATTTTTGTTAAGGGTCCCTTATATGAGAAACAAAACGTTTCATACACATTGGCCTTAAAGTTATATTATTATTATTATTATTATTTAGATGGATAACATGGAAATAAAAAGTACACAATTTTTGCCATTTTGATTACTTAAAAAAACATTAATAATTTTTTTTACTAACAGGTGTTTCCAAGATCAACTTTGCCTAATGACTACTGAAACCCTCCCTCTATTATAAGTCCTTATGGATTCTTCACATTTGGCTATGCTATAATTGTATTTGGTATGTTTGAGGGAAGCATGCCCCCTAACCCAAAGAATTTTGAAACATCTTTTGGTTCTTAAAGTAGAAATGACTTTTAGTATTGGAAGGCTAATGAGAGTTTTGATAAAAATTTAATTTTTATGAGAGTAAGTTAATAAATATATAGGTGATAAGCCTACAACTATATATATTACCCAAGAATTGCCCCTATAAAGTAGACTTACTGGAAATGGTGGTGAGCTTAGGTCATTGCATAGCTCGAGTGAAGAAGAAGCAGCGTAAACCCCCTTATAAGGGAGGTAACCATTACCCTAGCCTAAACCCCCTTATTAGGGAGGTAACCATTACCCCCACAAAATTAGTTTCTATTAACATTTGAAACTAAAACCTAATGACAATTTGTAACCAATCACTAAATATTTTACTTTAGTCCCTTTCATTATTTATTTATTAATTTAAACAATAAAAAATATCAATAAATAGTAGTGTGGTCAAATTTGATTATTAAGTTTATTAATATTGATAATTTTGTTTGGAATCTATTGTTTCACAAATAAAACAAAGAGTTTTATATACAAATTTAGTGTATATATAAATGGCCATTTTACATGAATCTAACACTTTAAAAATGTTATGATTGATAATAATAAATAATATATGATTAACATAATTATTTATTATTTAAAAATAATAATAATAATAATAATAATAAGTACCATTCCTAACCCGACCTCTCTCCACCTTACTCGGGCTATAGCTTAAAGATATATATTTAAGGCGAAGAAATATAAACAGCTAAGCTAATTGGACTTCAAACCGAGTGGAATCTGGACAAACCGCATCGACGTCTTTGCATAATCTGCTTGGTTCAATGGAGAAGGGACCATTTTTGCATAATCGGCTTGGTTCAATGGAAGAGGGACTGTCATCTTTGCATCCGGTCTCTTCAATGGAGGAGGGACTGTCATCTTTGCATTTGGGTTCAATGGAGGAGGGACTGTCATCTTTGTATCTGGGTTCAATGGAGGAGGAAGCATATTCCACAATCGCAGTAGAATTAGGACAGCAAATGGAACGCCTGAGCATTAACAACAACAACCAGAGGAGGCCAGCACAGCTGCCACGGAAGAGAAAACTGCAGAAGATGATGATCAGAAGTCGGCAGCTGAGAAATGTTAATACAAGTATAACCAATGCCACCTTCTCCATGCGACAGGCTTTGTTTGAAGAGCATCTGCAAAGAAAGAGATCCAACGTGTTTTACATGCAGCACCTGCGGCACTTGATGGAACAACAGCGCTAGCACTTGATGGAACACCCGCGACGACAAACTCTAGCTGTAACGCCCCAGCACTTGTTGGAACACATGTGACCACAAACTCTAGCTGTAATGCTCACCATGAACGCTCCAGCTACAACCACGACCTCTAGTAATGCTGTTGCTGCCAATGCTCGCGTTTCGCAATCTGAACCACAATGTGAGTTTAATTTTATGCCTGAGTCGACGCCGGGTACGACCACGACGACGACCTCTACTAATGTTGTTGCTGCCAATGCGCTTGAACCTCAACTCGAACTTGAATGGCTGGAGCTTGAGCTTGGATGGCCATTTCTGTAAATCAACAGGCCATTCCCTCAAGCCATAAAATCTCCAAACCAACAGATAGGAATGATAAAGAAAAGGGATTTCTCTTCAACGTTGGGATCTAGTAGAATAGATAAGAAGGGAGCTTCTACAATCTATAATAAGGCTTGTCATTTCCCTTTTGCAACATATATTGAAAATAGCCCTACTCACTGTTCGTAAATTATTTTTTGTAAGTGTGTTGATTTATTGTTTTCTGCTTAATATTACGTAGTATTTTCAAAAGGTTCTTATTTTTTTGTTTTGGAATGAATTGGATTATTTTCTTTCCCACAAACAATGATATATTATTTTTGCATTATTATTTTTAAAGTGTTTATTCTCTATTCAACACATTTTAAAATATTTACCTTAGATGTTTAATAAATCCTCTAAATATGTTGAGTTGATTTTGAGCATACAATTTTAAATGTTTTACTATGATCATGTTTGTTTTAATTTTATTATATTATTATTTTTAAATATTTGATATAAGTTAATTATGATTGTTTTAATTTTTGAGATCTCGATTTTTAAATGATATTTTATTTTGTATTGAGTGGAAATACATCTTTATTAAGTGGGTAATTTTTTTTTTCAATAATGGTTGGGAAATTCTACCTTTTAATTATTGTTTCTTTACATTGGGTCAAAATTCTAAATTTTTCTAACAAGATTAATCTCCTCCTTGCACCATGGAAGGGAGAAACACAACTTTTTCCTCCCATAAACTAGAGGGTATGAGTATGTAAATTCAAACAAATTGATTACACAATAAACTTGAGAAAGAAAACATGGCTAGGAAGGATAGTGAGACTCCTTGTCGTCATTTGTTGTAAAACCGAGGAATTGTTTTTCTTGAAAACCATTGTCCATTGTTTTTCTTAACGTGGACCTAACGGTTTTGAGTTTGAAATTGTCTCCCCTCCCACTAGGTCAACCCAACTTCTTGTTTTTTTTTTTTTTTCAGAATTGCTTGAGGATTATTTTTTCCAAACATGGGTGAAATGGTTCTTGCTAAATTAGGATTGCTTTCTTCCTTTATTAGGACTTGAAAACTCTAAGCTTGTTGCTAAATGAATGAAACTTGTGTTGTTCTTGGTTCTTCATAGAGTTCTTAGTCGGATGAGTCGTACTAATTTCTTCTTGGACCGATATTGAGTATGCTTTAGCATAATGCTAATTTGGGGTTTATTTTACGTAGATAAATTAATTCGATCTCAGTGCAACCTTCCACCATGTGGATTTATGATATTTTTTGGGAAAGAGGTTATTGGATGCCCTATTTAGAAACATGCTCTTCATCTAGAAATAACTTGTTCATAGTCAAGATTTTGGGTCTATGCGAAATTTCTTCCATTAAGGTTTATTTTACTCAGAAATCCTTTATGAAAATCCATTTCTAGTCAAATCCTTGCAATGGTAGTATAATATTGATTCAAAGTTTCAAGGATGCAAAAGTGGAACTTTCCAAGAGCATTCCTAATGGATTTAAGCAAGGGTTTTCTCAAGAAATTAAAGGACATATTCAAAACCATGACCCATACATGAGCTAAGGCAAATGAGTCCATTAGAGGATCAAAGGTGGGAGTCCATACCTTCATCCATAAACCATAGGTTCCCAAAAACCAAGGACCCAATTCGTATCCATCAAATCTCTGTCTTCTTGAAGTTCAAATTCAATAACAAAATAAAAAGTTTCACAAAGGTTATTAAAATTCTCTTCCTTCATTAGTGGCGGGCAAGAGCTGATAAACCATTTTTTTAATCAACAAACCATGCCCACAAGCCATTAAATATCCACACCAAAAAATGAGAGGGATAAATAAAGGATTTATCTTCAACGTTGGGATCTATTAGAATATATAAGAAGGGAGCTTCTAGAATCAATAATAAGGTGTGTTATTTCCCTTTTGCAACATATCTTGAAAATACAATTATTGATTGATGACCAAATCCTCTGAACTAGAAGTTAATATGTGAGGGAATGGCACAAACTAAGGGGAAGGAACTATATTGGAAACCATTATGGATGAAAAACATGCTTTAATCCATGCAAAGGCATGCGATATGCAAGAGAAGAAGGTCAGCTTGCGTGATGCCATCAAAATAAGGAGATCAACTACCTACATCAAAACCCTATATGTCACTATGAATCGGTGATTCTCTTCCATATTTTTTTGAAATAAAAAGGTTAACATTAAAATAAACATGAATATTCACATAAAATAGGAATTCAATCTTACTCAAATTTGATGGTTGAATTATTCAGTTTTTCTATTTATTAGATTAGGTGTCTATTTAATTTAATTTAGAGAAGAAGTGCTAACATGGGAAATCATTCTATGGAAGGGAATATTTATTTCAAACAAGAAATGAGATGGCATCAATATTATTGCATATGTGTGGAATGGAAGAGGAACGATATTCCATAGTCGTAGTAAATTTAGGAGAGAAATGGTCACTCGATCCTTGGAAACAACATTCCACCACAATAGGCTCATAGTAGAAGCCACAAAGGGGTGTAACTTCAATAAAATCATTACAAAAAAATTACAATCTGCTCATTAGTAGCAATGTATTGAAATTTTATTTTACTTGACAATGACTTTGATGAAGTAAAACTTCATCTCAATGTGTTTTATCATAACAGATAGGGGTTTTTCATAAACTTGGCTATTCACACCTAATAATTCTAGGCTCAATTCTTTCACCCTAGTAGTACTACTCCTTAGCAGGCGGTACTATCTGCAAAGAACCCTTTTATAATGTAGTACTCTTTAGCATACACATTGCTTCTACAATACTAACCACAATACACTCATCTTAAATGTAGTACTAGCCGCAATACACATAGCTAATTCTAAGCTATATGATAGGTCTACTATGTGTTAAAACACAGTAAAGAACCTATTCTAATGTACCTCAAAGGTACTCAAACATATGCTTATTCACAAGCATAAAAACACAATAGAGTTTCTAGGTACTTTAAGAGACCAACCACATACTTATTGAAAGTAGCATCATCTGTATCCAATCCAGAATGCAATTTCTCTAAACTAGAAACTATGGATTTCATATCCATCATATGAAACACATTAAATATGTAAAATTATGCAGAATGAAAGTCCTATGTTTTCTTTCAATCTTCAACATTTGTTGACTCTAATAATATTCTATCATCTAAATAAGTTCTTACTGATCTTCTCCATTCAATGTGATGTTCTTCAAGGCTTGATCACTTTCAAAGTGATGGTTTTCAAGTCCAAATAAGGTTTCCCCCTCGAAGTGGCCCATGATTAATAAAATCCCTTCTATGTTATGTTATTTCCATTATATCCTACATTTTCATTATTTATTGTTGCAGGTTCCTCACATATGGTATCAGAGCACTTTCTTGGGCTCACTGGGTGGATTTTTTGCCAATTTATTTTCTTTTGCAGTGCTTCCTTCCATTGTGATTATTACAGTAGTGTTTTTTCTTTACGTCGGTATTATTCATTCGGGACAGGGAATAAAACCTATCCTCTTAACTGTGGGAAGTACTTGGGAATATCCCTATAACCCATTGTGAGGAGTACCACAGGAATCCCAAAGTAGATGGCCATTGAGAGGACCTTCCAAGTGAAAAGGGAAATGATTCCTACCTGATTGACTATTTTCCACTCGTGAGATAAACCAAGAGCTGTCATTTGTGGCAAAGCGGTTATCAGTTTTACCTGATCCGTGGAGTGAGGGTTACTTCACCAATACACAAGTCGTTATATAGCAAGGGTGGTTGATTGAATCCCATGAAACTTTGCGAATTCAAAAATACATGGGTCCATATCTATTTCCATTTGATAAAGCATATATTTCTAGAGCCACCACAGATCATTTCCACCGAACCAAAAAAAATATGATTTTTGGCCATATCTTCTTTGTTTTAGCTCTATTTCCCCTGAAAATTCACTGTAACACCCATAATTCCATTCTTCGTATTTCCTTTGTTGAGGACCCTATCCCAAATTCCATTTTTTGAAGCCCAAAAATCCAAGTTTGGCTATTTTTAGGGTTGGCCATAACTTTTTCGATTCCCACCCAATCGCCTTCAAATTTTTCTACCATGTTCAATTCCCATTTCTTCTTCCTTGTCCCTCTCTAACAAATTTTCTCATTCTTTCACCCGCTTCTGAAATTCACATTTTTTGCTTCCCTATCCCTCAGAACGTGTCAAAAACCTAGTCAAACCCCAATTACCCACCCGATTTTTTTCCAACTCAAAATTTTCCTTTACTAAAACCCTTTCTGTTTTTTTTTCCCCATCCCCCCCACCAAAAAAAAAAAGCAAACCCTTTCTTATGGTTGTCACCCACGAAGGATAAAATAAAAAAATTGAAGAAGAACTTGCATCCCTCAAGACCAAACTTGAAGATCTAGATATAACATTTCTCGGCCTCCATCTTCAACATTTAGCCATGAGCAAGCCGACGACAACATGAGTATTTTACAGAAACTGCATTCTCTTCTTCTAGCAACTTTCGTGGGTCGAAGCTTAATTTTCCTCGCTTCAATGGTGATCATCCGAATAGATGGATTTATTGTAATTCCCCGGTTTTGACCCCGTTACATTAGATGTATATGATGTATATATTGTAATGAGTGTGGAGATAAAGGCCAAGGCCCCACCATTGATCGGTAATGCTATGTTTTGGATTTAAATTTGTTACCGATGGTATATCGGGGCATGCAGCATATATTATGTTGGCCATCATGTAAATATGCATCATAATTAATTAATGGACACAACTAGCTACGGTCACGACAACTAAATCGAATGGGGCATGATTTCCTAAGGATAAGGGGGGGTGAAATATTTAACCTATGGACCAATGGGGAAAAGCCAAATGTCTATGAGAAAACCCACCAAACTGTCAACTACCTTTCTTGTCTTTTTCCCCAATCATTTATTTCTGCCAGAATGTGGTTGAGTTAGTTATTGCATGGAATGGGAAGAGTATGGGCAAAGAAATTCGAATTGGGCAGCGACCCATTTTTGGAAAAACGTGTTCTGACTTCCTTGGCAAGAAAAATGCCCAAAAACGTATTCCATTCTGCTATGCATCCATGTTTTCCATTTTCCTCACCATTCTCCTTCACATTGGGGCTTTTGGGAGCAGCTGGAATTTTTCCTGTGTCTTTCATTCCACATTTTTGGTTGCTGGCTTCATTTTTCCCATGGATGGGAGGTCGTTTTTGTAGTGCTGGGGATTGGGTTGTTTTCCTCACGTTTTGGGAGCTGCTGGTGCATTTTCCATTCACGTTTTTGGTAGCTTCATGTGTTTTTACCATGGCTGTGAAGGGCCATTCACGTTTTTGGCTGTCTCACCGACTATTGGTCTCACGCACAGGCTATTTGGGACGTTTTTCCCTACTGTGAGTTGTGCTCACGGATAAGCTTCAGGACTGTGTGTTTTCCCCCATGTTGTGAGCTGTTTTCCTGTTACGTTTGGGGCTGTGTAAATTCGTTTCTCCTGTTTCAGCTGTAATAGCTAAATTGATTGCTTGAGTGCAATTGTTGGTCTTTGGACTGTGTGAGGAGTAAGGGTGTTGGCTTGGTTGCTTGCTAAACCTGGTGTTAGAAACCACACAGACAGAGCTAGAGGGTTGGCCTTCTTCTCCATCACCCCTGAATAGCACTGGGAGGGAATGCAGGGCCTGAGGGACTGTGTAGCAGAGAAGGGACTGATTCCTTGTGTTGGGTGTGGATGGGTGTCTTAGAGGTCAGGCTAGTTCTGGTGTAGGTGTTCTTGGTTCTGTAATGAGCTCACCAGCTTAGCAAATCGTCTTCATCAGCTCCTTAATGGCCTGATAAACCCAACTTTGTTGGCTTAGCTATGTGTGTTGTGTATCCTGGCTATGTGTAAGCCTGCTAGTTCCCTTATTCCTTGGAGAATCATGCCCAGCTCGGGGGTGGCAGCGCTGCTGAGAGATTAAGGAGCACGCTGGCCTGTGGTTGGGTGGAACATTGCAGCGACGTAGCTGGTTGCGGATCGAGTTCATCATAAGATAAGTGATCCTGTGTATTCTACCTCTGCAATTCTATATTTACTGATAATGAAAATGAAATGAACATGTTGAAAGAATGATTGTGTGAATGCATGTTGTTTCCACTGTGCAAGATGAATTAATTAAACTGTGTATGATGAACAATTGAATTGTGCATGTTATACTGTCATGCATTCTTCTCAGCATTCTGTTTTAGCATTTCAAAATTTTATTTATGCCTGTACATGTTCATGGGGCTCTTAGCCTGGTCTGATAAAGCTCGTAGTCGCGTCCTCTACGCCGGTCGGAGGCATGGGGACGTGACATTTATAGGGTAGAACAATATTTCAATCTACATAACACTTTTGCTGTCAATAAAGTCCCACTTGCATCTTTCCATTTGCAACATGAATCCCTTCAATGGTTATGTTGGTAGATCAAGGCTCATGCAAAGCCAAACTGGATAGATTTTTTCCAACTCCTTTTGCAACAATTTGGCCCTAGTGATTTTGATGACTTCACATGAGCAGCCACCAAAATTTTACAAAATGGCACTATGAGGGAGTATTAGACCAAATTTGAGAAACTATCCAATCACACATAATCATTTCCTAATGCATTCTATAGGAGTTCTTTTATTAGTGGTATGAAGGATGCAATATGATATTAGGTTAAAATGTTTTGTCCCAACACAATAATGGAATCCCTAGGGTTGGCTAAGTTGGAAAATTACAAGATCATGGCTCAAGAATGCTCCAAATCCATTTTTGTTCCATTCATAAATATGGTTCCCTGAATACCTCCAATCGCACCAGCTCCTAGAACCACTCCTATCAATCATTTGTGTGAAGCCGAGATGCGGGAGCATAGGAAAAAATTGATTTGTTATAATTGTTATGAGAAATTCACCTAGGGACATCGATGTGTTGAGAAAAATCTCTATCTCTGATATGTGGATTATCCTCCCACACCTGATATTTCTAATGTTGCTAAGGAACCAGTAGATGATAGAGGTGACAATCAGTAACTTCCTATTGACTTTCTTGCTCAAGATTACCAGGAAGATATATATCTTCGTTTATTGGCTGTAGTCACCACCCCATAAGCCATGTAGTTCAAGGTTTTATTCAAAATTATCCCTCTTACAATATTAATTGATTATGGTAGCACTCATAACTTCATTGACCCCAGAATCGCCAAACAGGATGATTGTTTTGTCTATCCTTGCTCTATATTTGGTGTCATGATTTCCATTGTGGGCACCTTACCTTGAAAAGGGAAGTTTCATAGTGTGTGAATATCTATTGGGAATTATAACTTGCACTCTAAAATGTTTGCCTTTCCTTTAGGTGGATGTGATGTGGTTTTTGGATCTCAATGGTTACCCACACTTTGACCTATTTTATGGGATTTTGCTAAACTTTGGATGCAATTTTTAGTCAATGGGAAAAATCACACATTGAAGGGCTTACAACCAGGGTCTCTCGGCATCATCAGTTCACATCGCATGTAACATATGCTTAAGAAGAATTCAGATGGTTTCATCGCTCAACTCCATTTCCATCAGATGCAACCTTTAGTGGTCTCAACTACTCCCTTGGATCTAAAACAAATTTTGGATCGATATCCACGTTTTTTTCCTTAGCTAGTGGGATTTCCACCTTCAATACCATAGGACCCTCATATTCCGTTCCTTCCAAGAAGTGTGCCTCCCAAAATCATGGCTTCCTACCTCCCAACATCATGCCCTATCACTACCCATTTAACCACAAGATAAATATTGAGATGCTTGGTCGGGACTCATTGAAGCAAGGTATGATTTGTCCTAGTATAAGTTCCTTCTCTTCACCAGTTCTTCTTGTCCGAAACAAATATGGGTCACGATGCCTCTGCATTGAATTTAGAGCACTTAATAACATAACAATGAAAGATAAGTTTCAAATTCATGTTGTTTATGAGCTTCTAGATGAGATTCCTGGTGCTCATTTTTTTTCCAAGTTGGGTCTTCGTTCTAGGCACCAAATTCAGGTTCATGAGGATGATATCCCTAAAACAGCTTTCCAAACACATGATGACCACTATGAATTTTTGGTCATGCCATTGGAATCATGAATTCTCTTTCCACATTCCAGGAATTGATGATTAAAAATATTTCGGCCCTACTTGCAAAAATTCAATCTGGTCATCTTTGATTATATCCTCCTCTATAGTAAAACATGGGATGAGCATTTCCAACATCTAGATCTTGTACTACAACTTTTATGTGATCATCATGTTCGTGCAAAATAGTCTAAATGTGTTTTTGGGAAGAAGGAAGTAGAGAATATTGGGAATATTGTTTCAGCACAAGGGTTTCATGTAATTCCCTTCCTTTGATGGCTCTTCCCAAATGTTAGTGGATACAAAAACTAGATGCACATATCCACTTGAATCCTATGGTTGAAGAGCATGCATTAAAAATGGCCATTCTACATATTGAGGGAGAAGCCAATCATTGGTCGTTCCATGGTATTAATACCTTGGTACATGATCACATTTCATCCTATGAATACTTTTCCAAGGCATTAGTGGAGAGATTCAATAGGAAATACCCTGGACTTAGTTTCAAAGAATTGGCACAATTGAACTAAATTGGGACCCATGAATCCTATATGTTGGAATTTCAAAATCTCTTAGTGATGGTTTTTTATATGTCTATGGATCAGTTGGTTCTACTACACTGAGGTGTTGGTAGAACCTTTAAAAGGGATGGTGAAATCCCATAAGCCAACTACATTAAAGGATTCCATAAACTTGACAAGAGATCTATAGAATGTGATTCCAAGGACTAGGTACCTCGCTAAGCTTAATTTTGCTTCCAAATTCAAAGAATGGAGGAAACCATATAAAAGGGACTCTTTTGTTAAGGATAATAATGACGGACCAAGAAAAAAGAACTCAAGAGGAATAAATTATGCTTCACTTGGAAGCAGCCTTGGGTTCTTGGACATAGGTGTGCTAAGGGGAAGGAATACTATATTGAAGGCTTCTCTTAAGACAATGAGGAGGAGTTGGAGAAAGAAGCAAAAATTGCATCCCAATAAGAGGTGTATGATACAAGAGAAGAAGAGTATCCCTCTCCTGAGAAACAAAAAAAAATTCGATACTCTCAGGTTTGCCTCAATTTCACACCCTTAGATTCAAGAGTACTATACAAGGCCAAAAGGTTACATTTCTAGTTGATGGAGGAGCCACTCATAAATTCATAGATGTATCCTTGGTGCAGAGGAGAAATATACATGCTGAAAATTTTGAAGGCTTCATGGTCATCATCCTAGGTAACAATTCTATGGACTGTGCCAAATGGGTTCCAAAGATTCAAGTTGTTATAGGAAATTAGACCATTATTAATAGTTTCTATGTAGTGAATGTGGTTTTGGGAGTATAATGGTTATATTATATAGGGTAGCATACAATGAAATATCAAGTCCCTGAAATGAAGTTCAAAAATTCAGAATGGAACCCCTCCTTGTTGAGAGGAATGCACACTTACCCTGACTAAGTGGTTTCCTCTCATAGTATGAGGTCTACCTCGAGGCATGGTGACATTGAATGTGATGTTGAATGTTTGATCACATATTCCAAGCCTCACTTAAAGGTTTTAAAACATCCATAGGAGATAGAACATTTCCTGAGTAAGTATGAGAATGTTTCTGGAGACTTTCCTTTAGGTAGGCCACTTGACAGAGGGGTGGAGCATGTCATTGAATTAGAGATAGGGAACCAACCTATAAAAATTAAGCCCTATGGAGACCCCAAAAGGATTAGATATTATGATTGAGAATGCCATTAAATAACTCTTGGAATTGGGTCTCATAATACCTAGCTCAATCCATTATGCTTCTTCAGTTGTTATGGTGAAGAAAAAGGATGGAAACTTGAGAATGTGCATTCATTTTAGAGAATTGAACAAGAATACTGTGAAGTATAGATATCCCATGCATGGAAAATTTGGTATGAGCTCCATGAAGCAAAGTTCTTATCAAATATTGACCTATATTTTTATCGTCAAATTCAAATGAGTGAAAAAGACATACCAAATACTGCTTTGAGTTCCTTTCCATGCCTTTTGGCTTGACAAATGCTCCTAGCACATTTCAATCATTCATGAAAAATATACTCCACAAGAAACTTTTTAATTTTTTTCTAGTTTTCTTTCATGATATTCTTATTTACGGTAAGACATGGAATTAACACTTGCATCATGTAGAATTTGTATTGAAAATTCTCCATGATCAATCTTTGTTTGCTAAGTTATCAAAATATGATTTTGGTTTGACAGAAATTTTGTATCTTGGGCACATCGTTGGTCAAGATGGTATGAAGGTGCACTTGGAGAAAATAAAATTCCTTATTGAATTGTCATGTCCCAAAAATATCACTGAATTGGGGGGATTGATTTGGATTTGTACTTACTATGCGAAATTTGTGAAGGGGTTCTCCCAACTCCCTTCACCTCTCACTAATTTGACAAATAAATATGCTTTCTAGTGGCATGAAGAGGATGAAAATGCTTTCACAATAATGAAAGAGTTAATGAGTAGTTGTACCATTCTTGCATTACCTGATTTTTCTAAACCATTTATCTTGGAGTGTGATGCAATAGGGGATGGAATTGGAGCAGTCCTAAAGAATGGGAAACACCCAATATCTTTAGAGAGTAGGAAGCTTTAGCCACATGAGAATTTTAACTCTATTTATGAAAAATAAATTCTCTCCATAATGCATGCTTTGATCAAGTTAAACAATACTTGGTGGGGAACAAGTTTCCGGTTAAGACTGACCATAATATCCTAAGATACTTCCTCACTCAAAATGATCTAAATGAAGGGAAATAAAATTGGGCGAGTAAGGCTCAAGAATTGTATTTTGACATTAAATATGTAATTGAGGTCAAGATTAATGTGGTATTAGATTCCTTATCTAGAAGACCCTCTATCTTTCTAATGGATGTTGCAGAAGATTGGAAAGATATATTAGAAGTAGAATATACCAAGGATAAGATTGTTGTGAAATTTTTGACGGGACTAACCATGATGATATGTATAAGGTGTTGGATTTAATCATATAGTACAAATACATAATCTCTGTGGTCCCTGGTTTGATCTTGAAGAAGTTTTTTTGAAGAGTGCTCATGATTCTCCATTAGCAGGCCACCCTGGTTTCTTCAAAACATATAGAATGTTGAGAGAAAGATTCTATTGGAAGGGGTTGAAGAGTGATGTTATTAAATATGTGTATTTCCCAACATGAAAACAAAACAAAGTAGAGCACAATCATATACTTGGTCTCTTGCATCCCTTTCCTATACCAAAACAAAAATGGGAAAGCATTTCCATGGATTTCATCATTGGTTTACCGAAAGTTCTTGGTAAGGATTTCATATTTTTTGTGGTTGATAGACTCACTAAATTTGATCATTTCTTTTCTATTACTGCATCCTTTACTATTTCACAAGTGGCTGAGCTATTATTTAGAGAATTTGTCAGATTGCATGAGCTTCTGTTACACATATTTCTCGTCATCATCATATTATGACAACCAAACATTAGAACTTGCCTAAAATCCCCAAGTTATGAAGTTTAATTTGGGTCAGGAACAGTGATTTCATTCCTTTTTCCACCACCGCACCAGTTTCCTTATGGAAAATGTGCATTACCCCAATGCATAACACTTGTTTTCCATGAACAAGAAGTGGTGCCACTGCCACATGCCTTAATACAATGAGCGGTGTAATATGGGTAATGCTATGTCTTAGTTGACAAAGAGAGGTGCTTGATTTTAAAAGATAAAAAGAGAATATTATATGATAAATTTGACCCAAAGAAAGATCTAGGATCCTTAGAAAAACTAACAAATCGAATTTACTGCAAAACCAACAAAAACCCATTAAATAAGAAGCAATTTACACATGCAATGTGAACAGAAACAAGTTATAGTTTGACTGTATAACATAAAAACATCTTATTAATAGGTTTATATTACTTCAAAAGTGTTTTGTGAAGCTTTGGAATCCCAATTTTACTGTACAAGTGAAAATTGCCAAATTGGCATCAATCCCCCGTAGGTGGGCCAATCATGCTCCAAATCAGCCCAAATGGCCACGAATTGTTGTGTGGATGTGGCTGAGGTTACATGGGAAAATTATTACACCTTTTCATGTGTCGGTGTGGAAATATGGGTGAGTGAGAGTCTCTAGGTGATATTCAATGCACCAAATCAACCCAAAATTAGGAAAAATCCACCTCTAGCGCTCGTAGTCAACCAAGTTGTCCACATTCAATGAATGGGAGCGCACCAGAAATGATGAGGGTGAGAATGTGGGTGGTTTACTGATTTGGGGTGCCCATATGGGTGTGAATGCACCAATTTTACTGGTTATTGGTCCAAGTAAGCACCCTAAGTCCAAAACCATAGTGTATTAATTCAAAATTCAATAAAATTGACTAAGGATTTAAACTAAGGTACTAAGGGGTTGCATTACTATTCTAATGCCCTTTCTTAATCCAAAAAATTAAGGAGGCATTGGCAACAAAGGCTCAAGACACCTTAATTACATAATTCATGAATTTTATTTGTCCATATAAACCGAGGAAAAGAAGGAAAACCACATGGGACAAAACCTTCCCTAAAGAATAGACATGGGGCTGAAACCTGCAACAAATAGTAGCAAATAACCATCCATCACTCACCCTAGGAAAATATCTCAACTAAGTGAAGGTATTCTCTATGGAAGTCTTGGTGAAAATGTTAGTAGTTTGCTCGGTGGATGGGCAATACTACAATAAAATCACGCTGCATGCACTAAGACCCAGATGTAGTGCACATGGATATCAATGTGATTTGCCTTTTTCCTCTAAAATAGATCAGTATATATTTTATGGAACTTTTATTGTCCACCCAAATGTTGGCAGGAGAATCAAGTGTGACACCAAATTCCCGAAGAATTCCCTGCAACCAAACACACTGTGTAGCTACATTTACTACTTCCCTGTACTCAGCCACTGCTGATGAGAGTGAAATGGTGTGATGTTTCTTAATTGACCAGAAAATTTGGCCTTCATAAAGAATAAATACAAAACCTGAAGTTGACTTCTTGTCAGTGGTATCTCCAACCCAATCTGAATCAAAAAATCCATCTAGTTGGAGTGAAGAACTAGATGAGTAGTGCACCCCGAAATTATTTGTAACCTGGACATACTGAAGAATTATTTTTGAAACATTCCAATGGATCTTAGGTGGTTGGTGGATATGTATGTCTATAGTACTCGCAACATAAGATAGATCTTGTCTTGTATGTGTAAGATAGAGCAAGCTTCCCACTAGTTTCCTGTAGAGTGTAATATCTACCAATGGATCATAATTGCAAAATTCAAACAATTTGATGCCAGAAAGAAAGGGAGAATTGGATTCCTTACACTTAGCCATGTTAAAATTACTTATCCGGTATGAAGAATACTATGTTTGAATTAGCATGATTCCCCTTTCACTTTTCTCAATTTCCAAACCCAAAAATCTCCTTAGCAATCCTAGATCGGTCATGGAAAATTCACTGTGTAAAGATGACTTAATTGAACCAATTGAAGTGGTGCAAATCCCTGTAATTATAAGGTCATCAACATAAATAAAAATAACTTTAAAAATGCCATCATGTTTCTGCAAATATACATTAAGATCTAATTTTCATCTAGTGAAGCCAATAGAGAGCAAGAAAGCATCCATTTTAGCATACAAAGCCCTGGGGGTTTGCCTGAATCCATATAGTGATTTATTCAACCTGCAAAAAAGTGAAGGATCCTATTGAAAAAATTCATATGGATGCATATAGATGTCCTCCTATATCTCACCATGCAAGAATGCATGTTTGACATCCATGTGGTGCACTTGCCGACCCTTGCTAGCTGCAATTGCTAGACCTAGTCTTATGGAGTCCATCTTTACAACCAATGCAAAAGGTGTCGGTATAATACACACCATATACTTGAGAGTAGCCCTTAGAAACCAATATTTATTTTTATTTAACATCTTAACCATCATTAGCAATTTTGTTTTGGAAGATCCACTTGCATTGAATAAGCTTCCTCTTGGGAGGAAGGGGAACCAATTCCCATGTCTCATTCTCTTGGAGAGAACATAACTCCTATTCCATTGTTGTTTTCCATATTGGGACATTACAATATTTCTGGTATGTTTGTGGATAATATACAATCATCATATAATAGTGCTCAGCAAGAGCACTATCACTTGCAAAGAAGCATTACTAGTTTGATATCTAGTCTTCCTAGGCTCTTGGGGATTGCCAACCAATTCCCCTGCATCTTGTAGGATTTTTTCATCCCACTTAGGCCTTGATGGTGAATAATATATAGAAATATCATATTCATCCATATTTTTATCAGACATATCAGAAAAATCAGAGCACGAATCATCACTTACATCATATAATCGTTGAGGAGAAGATCATTCCCCCGGTGCAAGCTCAAAATATGGTATTGGTTCTTCTTCAAATTGCACATTTATTTCAACAAATATCTTGAGTGTGGAAGTGTCAAAGATTTTTTAACCTTTTGTATCCTCTCCATACCCAATTATGGTACACTCCTTGCTTTGTGGATGCAAGTCCTTCCTCTTTTTAGAAGAGATTTGAGCCCATGCTCTAGTTCCAAAAATCCTGAAATTTGAGAGATTTGGTTTATGTCTAAACCATGTGTCATAGGGAGTATTTCCTTTTACTGATTTGTGGAAGGATCTATTTTGTATGTATGCAGTACAATTAATGGCCTCAGCCCATATTTTGGGACTTAGAACCCTTGCTTCAATCATGAAAATGGTCATCTCCTTGAGAAATCTATTCTTCCTCTTTGCCACACCATTTTGCTGTGGTGTTAAGGGAGTTGAGTTGTATTTGGATGACACACTCCTCAAAAAGTTTCTGTAGGTTCTTGTTCACATAATCCTTCCCATTATCAGTCCTAAGGATATTAATCTTATGCCCACTCTGATTTTCTACCAATTCCTTCCAAATATTTAATTGTTCAAAAACTTCAGAGTTTAATTTGAGGAAGTACACCCAGCAGAATCTTGAGTAATCATTGATAAATGTAAGTACATACCTTGATCCACTATATTATGGAGTGGGAATAGGACCTATCATATCTAAGTTTACCAACCCAAGTGGTTGTGTGGCTCTCCTTGTCTCCCCTTCGCATAGCTTTGCTTTGGATTCTTCCCAACTAAACATCCAATGCATGCCCCATTTGATGATTTGATTTGTGGAAGTCCTTCCACCATCTCATCTCTATGTAGTTCTTGGAGGTACTTGTAGTTCATGTGACCAAACTTCTCATGCCATAGCTTGGAAATATCATTGGCATGTGAGAGAATATATTGGTCATTGGAAGTGGGGAGGAAAATTTAAAACTTGTACATCCTCTCATGGTGGTCTACATACCCAATTGCAATGACTTGGTTTGATGATATTTCTGCAATATCTACCATGTATGGAGTGAAGATCACTCTCTTCACCTATCTGCTTCTTGATTGACCAGCTGATTGGTCCTTTTGCAAGAATGAACACATATCTTGATTTTGACTTTCGATCTGTGTTGTCACCTGCCCAATCACTGTCAATAAACCCAATCAAATCAAGATCAGATTTAGCTTTGTAGAATATCCCATGAGTTCTTGTTCCTTGAACAAAGTTAAGGATCCTTTTGGCTTCTCTCCAATGGATCTCATGAGCCTGATCCATGTATCTTAAAGCCACACTAACTACATAATATAGATCAGGCCGAGTGTGTGTAAGGTAAAGCAAACACACAATCAACTGCCTATACAGTGTATTATTTACCATAGGAGAAGAACCTACTTCTTCAAGCTTAACTCCTGAAAGGAAGGGAGTCTTGCTTGGCTTGCAATATTTCATGTTGAACTTGTTTAGAAAATCTAATGCATACTTGGACTGATGTAATTTTATTCCATGTTGGGATTGAGATATTTTGAGACCCAAGAATTGGCTCAACAATCCGAAATTAGTCATAGAAAATGCATGGTTCATTGCATCCTTCAAGGACGCAATCTCTTTCTTTGAACTTCCTATAATCAGAAGGTCATCCACATACAACTAGAAAATAATCATCAAAGAACCATGAATCAACTTCAAATAAACATTAGGATCAGACTTGCATCGGACAAAACTCAATGACAGTAGAAAGCCATCAATCTTGGCATACCAAGCCTTGGGGGATTGCTTGAGCCCATACAATGATTTCTTTAACCTGCACACAAAATATGGATTAGATACAAAACCCTTGAGGTTGATGCATGTAAATATCTTCAATGAGATCTCTATTTAGGAAAGTGCACTTCACATCCATTTGATGTACCTCCCATTGCTTCAAAGCTACAATGGCTAAAGCTAGCCTTATGGAGTCCATCTTTGCCACTGGTGCAAAGGTTTCATTGTATTCAATACAATGTACTTGTGAGTAGCCCTTGGATACCAATATTCCCTTATATTTTGAAGGTGAACCATCAGCAGAAAACTTAGTTTTGAAAACCCACTTACATTGAACTAGCTTCCTCCCTTAGGGAAGATCAACTAGTTCCCAAGTGTTGTTCTTTTGGAGCGAGCTGAATTCTTCTTTCATGGATGTTTTCCATATTGGATCATGTGCTGCATCTTCATATGTCTATGGATATTATTCAACCATTAGATAACACTTCTCAGCAAATAAGGGATCTTTCATACACAGGGCACTCTCAAATTGAGATCTAATCATCCTAGTGTCACTAGGATTTCCAGCTAGTTCCCCAGCTGCATGAATGGTATTGGCTGCCCATTTTCATATTGTAGGACTATCAGGATATGCAATCAAAACATCATTATCATAAATATCAGAATCATTAAAATCATTAGTCTCTCCACTTACAATCAATGGATCTGGCAATGAAGAAGACTCTCCAACTTCAACTGCTACTAAAGGCTCTTCTTGGAAATGAACACTTCTTTCAATGAAATATTTGTTAGTGCTCAAGTTTATCAGATTGTACCCTTTTGAATCTTCAAAATACCCAAAAACTAGGCGCTCTTGGCTTTGGGGCTGTAAATCAATTCTGTTTTCAGTTGGAGTTCTAGCCCAAGCCTTTGAGCCAAAAATCCTGAAATGGGTCACATATGGCTTGTTCCCACTCCAAGATTTGAAAGGAATCATACCATCAAGATGCTTATGAGGCACCCTATTCTAGATGTAGGATGCACATTTTATAGCCTCTGCCCAAAAATTTGGCGGCAAAGTCTTAGCCTCCATCATATAGGTTGCCATCTCTTTCAGTGACATGTTCTTTCTCTCAGCAACACAATTTTGCTGTGGTATGTAAGGGATCAAATGCTGCATCCGTTAGATCTGAGGATCTTGAGTCTCCTCCCAGATTGGTTTTAAACCAAGGCCTTAAAGACTTTGAAGAGGTAAAAAACTTCAGACTTATGCTTTAGGAAGTAAACCCAACAATACCTGGAAAAGTCATCCATGAATGTCAGTGCATATTTGGCTTGAATCATGGAAATATGAGGAAATAGACCAGCAATATCACTGTGGATCAACTCAAGAGGTGCATAGGTTCTCTCATGACTAGATCTCTCAAATTTATGCTCTAGGTGTTTTCGTAGGATACAACCTTGAC
Source organism: Pseudotsuga menziesii (assembly GCA_001517045.1). Taxonomy (NCBI): domain Eukaryota; kingdom Viridiplantae; phylum Streptophyta; class Pinopsida; order Pinales; family Pinaceae; genus Pseudotsuga; species Pseudotsuga menziesii. Next base: position 155,097 of record LPNX011021930.1, read on the forward strand.
AGACTCCCTTGGAAAACTTAATCTTTGGTAACCCTATGACCATATCTTTTTCACTCAAATTAGGAAGGTACTTGTATTTAAGATGGACAAATATTTCATGCCAAATCTTGCTTTCCTCATTAGCATGAATCAGAAGAGTAGAGGGGTTTGAGTAGGGTAGAAAATGGGAAAACATGTATACCTTCGAAGTGTGATGAACACCACCTTTTTCTATGACTTGACCATTCGAAATCTCTGTTATTTCAACATCATCAAGGGAGAATATGACCTTCTTTGGAGACCCAGTGTGAGTCATCTGATACACTGACAAGAGATTAGAGGCAATACCTGGAACATACAACACATTATTGAACTTACCATGGTCAAGATTAATCCTTATTTTTCCCAAACTGTCAGTGAGAGATTCATCTCCCAACACTATTGGTGTACCTTTTGACATGTCAAGAGAGGAGAATGCCTCTTTTGTCGAAACCATATGTCTAGAAGCTCTAGAGTCTATGATGAAGCTAGGTGAGATTGATGTGCTAGCAACCAAAGCATGTACTCTCTCTTTGTCCTCTGAGTTTGATCCTTCTTCCCTATTCTTTGAGCAATCAAGAAGGGATATGTTATTCTTCTCCAGAAGTTGGGTCAACATGTCAATTTTCTTCTTCATACAAGAGATTTCAGGATGATAGCCCTTACTGCAGTATGCACACTTGCTCATTTCTCCTTTGTTCTTATTCTTCTGGACGTTCTTCTTGGAGCCTTGGGGATCCTCTTGAGACTTGTTCTTGTCTCTCTTTTTCTCAGGTGACTTTTTAGATTTTTTCTTGCCTTTTGAATACACCCTTGAATCTCTAGCAACCATAGCTTGGTATTTGGAAGTTTTGATGGTGCCCATCATCACCAACTTACCTTGTTCATGTGTGAGGGATTCCATGAACTCTGCAAGCTTAGGCATATTCCAGGCTCGAGCTGTCAACTATGTAGCATGGAAGGTTTAAAAAACAATGAATATTCAGGGCCAAGCTTCAAGAGTATGGACAAAACTAGTTTCTCCTCCTTCTTTTCAATCCCACACTGTTTTAGCTGCAAAACAAGGGCTTTAAACTTGCAAAAATATAGTTGCAAGGATTACAATTTGCTAGGACTCAAGGAGATCAGATCATTCTCAATTGTTGTCCTCTCATCTCATATGTATTACCAAAAAAATCTACAAGAATCTCCCATACTTCATTAGGTGATGTCAATCCATCAACATGGAAGAGGAAGTCTCTTGAAATGCTCAGACACAAAAGACCATAGGCCTCATCCCTCTTGTTGTGCCATTTTATTTTCTCTATAGTTGCATTAGGATCTGGATAAGTTACCATAGTAAGCATGTAGAGACCTTTTTCTCTCAACAATATCTCCATCTCATCTTTCCATTCAAAGAAATTAGATGGAGTCAAGATGATCTTCTGAGATTGGTCCATAGCTCAGAAACTGTGCCCTTCAGTCAACAGAATATGCTCCCAGTCAAGATGTTGAACCCGTAAAAGCAATATGGAAGGAGATAAATCAATCTACAAAGGATCTAATACCATGTGGAAATTGAACCCAAGTGATAGAACAATTACACTCACAAAATTACTAATCAACATGCAAAAATTAACATCAAAGGAGACTGAAATTGGAGCATAACACTAATCTGTATTGAATAAGTGTACAATAGCCAACCTTGTGAAGTAATAGGCTACTGAAATATATAATTACATGAAAGATTCGAATGCATAAGGATTCCACTCGAAATAGTAAAAAAGCAGGCTTACTAAATCTAGTCAAATCCCCCATAGGTGCATAAAGCAGTTTCCAAACACACTAGGATGATCACGAATTGGAAAAGTAAAGTAGGAAAGATAATAAGGGATGGAAAGACAACTCATACATTCTTTTATTAGGAGAAAAGGATTGAGGATGATGTGGGAAAAAAACAAGTCAACTACACTTAGTCTTGCTTTCCCTTTTGCCTTAATTCTCAATAAAACAGACAGCTTTACAGAAAAAGTAGATATGCACTTTGAAGGATCTCAAATAAAGAAAACATGGTAAATATGGTTTCTAGGAGGTTTCCCAAGCTCTCCATGACTCATTTTTATCAAGTGTTGGCTTCTATGACATGTAGAAGGAAACTAGCATAGAGTGGAATATAGGAGACTAGGTAATAAGACAAAAATGAATTAATTAATGTCTAAGGTAGGTAACTATGGGTTGATTATTCTAACATGGATTTATGAATCATCCCCCATTCAAACTACTAGGCCATCATTTGAATGCATGGAGGAGAGGATCTCTCTTGTGGATACCATGTGTCTATATGCCCACAATTCAGTGATAAAAAATGAGGAATTAGAGGTACTTGCTACCAAAACATGAAATTTCTCCTTGCCATCTGAACTGGAGGTGCCATCCTTCTGCGTTGCACTATCAGGGACTGGAATGTTGTTCTTTTCTAGCACCTGCACCATCTGGTTAATGGTTCTTTTCATGCATGAGCTCTCTGGATTCCATTCCTTGTGGAAATAGGTGCATTTGGTCTTCTCTTTTCCTCTCTTTTCCTTCTCCTTGGGAGGATTCAAACCCCCATCACTGGATTTGGGTTTTTTCTGGTTTCTTTTTCTCTGGCAGCTTTGAATTATTATGCTTGGGATTTCCCTTTAAGGCATTCAAAACTCCAATGGACAAATCTTGATCCTTACCCTTGATGTTTCCCATTTGGACTAGCTTGTCTTGCTCCTGAGTGAGTGACTCCATGAAGCTATCTATACTTTCCATTTGATAGTTTCAAAGTGTTCACTTGCCAAATTGAAATGTGATGACAAAGACTAATAATTTTGGCCCCAACTTCAAAGGATGGAAAAAATCAACTCGTTCTCTTTCTTCTCAATGCCACATTGCTTCAACTACAACAAAAGTGACTTAAACTTGGTAAATAAGTCCTGGATAGTGTCAAAGGGCATTGGGATCAGGCCGATGAGTTCGTTCTCAAGATGGTGTCCTCTTAGCTCATTGATTTTCCCAAATAATTTCTCTAGTTTTAACCAAAATTCATTGGGAGTGGTTAAACTGTCTATGTGGAACAAGAGCTCTCTTGAGATACTCAGACATAACAATCCATATGCTTCATCCAATCTGTTGAAGTACTAGGCTTTATCTGCAACAGAGTTTGGCTCCACCTCGGTACCCATGGTAACTCTGTAGAGACCTTTGGCCCTCAATTGAATCACCATATCTTCCTTCTAATCGAATAAGTTTAGAGGTGTTATCAATATGTGGGTAGCTTCCATTTCTTCCTACGCTAATGGTGATGAAATTTCTGAATGTCCTGCAAAACAAACTCAATTTTAATATAGAGTTTCTTTAAAAATGCAGGTCAAAATGCTCTGGATTGATCTACAAATCAATAAAATCCACTCAGCTCTCTGATTCCATGTGATAAATTCGACCCACCTAAATATCTGGGAGCCTTAGAGAAACTCACAAATCGAATTTGGTGCAAAACCAAGAAAAAACCATTAAATGAGAAGCAATTTACACATGCAATGTGAACAGAAATAGGTTATATTTTGAATGTATAACATAAATACATGTTGTTAATAGGTTTATATTACATCAGAAGTGTTTTGTGAGGATTTGGAATCCCAATGTCACTGTACAAGTGAAAATTTCCAAATTGGCATCACCCCCCCCATAGATGGGCCAATCATGCTCCAAAGCAGCCCAAATGGCCACAAATTGCTATGTGGATGTGTTTGAGGTAAGACGGGGCAATAATTACACATTGGAATGCATGGGTGTGGAAATATGGGTGACTGAGAGTCTCTAGGTGGCATTAAATGCACCAAATCATCCCAAAATTAGACAAAATCCACCTCTAGCACTCCTAGTCAACCAAGGTGTCCACATTCAATGAATGGGAGTGCACCAAAAATGATCATGGAACACATGTGGCTAGTTTACTGAGCTAGAGTACTCATGTGGGTGTGAATGCACCGATTTGAGTGGTTATTGGTCCAACTAAGCACCCTAAGTCCAAAACCATAGTGTATTAATGCAAAATGCAATAAAATGGACTAAGGAATTCAAATAAGGTACTAAGGCGGACAAGTGAGCACTAGGTGGAGAAGTTTCAATCTTTGGAGGAAAGTTTTTCCTTGAGAAGAGACAACTTCTCAACACTAAGGATCTTGGTTGTAATTTCTTTCTCTTATTTTATTAAAGCATTGAAAGTTCATTTCCCATGAATCATATTGTGTATTGAGTGACTCGTTTCATTGTTGAGTCCCTTAGTCATCAAAATAGGATTAGAGATTGTATTTGTTACTTTTCTCTTGTATGTGCTTTGGTTGTGTGTTTCATGCAGGTGAATCTTTGGAGATATACAATTCCAAAGAAATGGCACATTACATTGATGAAATGTAAAAGAATCCATTCCTAGCCTTTATCAATCTTAGGGGAAGTGATTTCATTGTTGTGACCCATTTCTTCTATCTTAGAGTATTTTAGGCTAGGGAAACAACTTCTGACCATAGAAGCTGAGTATTTCCAATAAAAAATATGGCGACTCCGTTGGGGAGAGTATTATGACTTCTAGTTATCCTTAGTTCTTTCCTTTCTTCAAACTTCAATTTCTTCAATGATCAGATCTACTAGTTCTTTAGTTGCATTGATTTGAGAATGATCAGATCGACTTTCATTTGTCCATATCTACCTCATATGCTTTATTTCCTTTCTTTTAATTATCATTTGATGCTAGTAAATTTAACACTAATATTTTTTTTTCTCCTTGTGTCTTGTTTTGGAATTTTCAAGTGCCACCACACCTTGGTAGTTTACTAAGTGCGTCCACCACACTTTCTACAGAGGAAACAAGTGGTGCCACTACAAAAATCCATTGGAAAAAGAGCGGTACCACCGCTCTATTCCTATTGTAAAAAGGCGGTGTTGGAGCACTAATGCTCTGTGCTATACCTTCAAGTAGTGGTACCAAGTAGGGTTTTTAATCTTAGTATAATTTCCAAGCATGAAATTTATATTTTTCTTTTTTGATATTGTTCTGGCCTATTTCTGGTAGTTTCATTTCTGAATTGAAATCCGAAAACTGATTTAAGCTTGGCTAGGTGAGACCTCCAAGAACTAGTTGAATTGGCTTATGAACTTCTTGTAGTTCTCAGTTTGGTTGATGAAGAAATTTGAAAAGAAAGTGTAGATCTAGATCTCTGAAATTTGTGTGATCAACTTGAAAGAAAATATATTTTCTTTTAGTTTCTTCATAGTTTAATTTGAGGTTGTTTCCATTTTATTTTTGAAATATTGAGAGAAAAGTCTAGGTCAAGCTTAGGTATGAATTGGTAGAGACTTGATTGGTCTTATAAACACTCAATTGTTTACATTCTGGTTTTCTCCCAAGTGTTCTTACTCTCAAACAAAAATAAAAAGTGTGTTTTGTGCACCTTATTTCCATTTTGAAGAAGTTTGTAAAATATGGTGTGTTGAGTAGTCATCATAGTCTTTCTTTTAGAAAGAGTTCTTGTCATTTTCATTTTCAAAATTCTTTTTTTTTAATTCAAGGTGTGCTAGAAATAGGTTTGAATATATAGTTCTATGTTTGTTTGCTTGGGATTTAGTCATTTTAGATAAGTAGGAACAAAACCTCTATCTCTTCCTTAAGTAGGTCATTTCAAGAAAGTGAAGGAAAAATATTTGCGTAAGCATTTTGAATGGTTTTACTTTTATGTAATCATCTCATGCATTCACCTAATCATGAAAGATAAAATGAAGCATTAGACTTAGGTTAAAATTTGTAGAAAAGTGTGATAGGTTAGAGACGTGTTGTGACGTCTTTAGGTGTAGGAGTTTTCATTATTTTCCTGCACTGAATTCCATAGATCGTGCGGTTCTTCCATGTACCATTGGTATATAGAACGACCTTTAACATACCCTTGAGGTACATATAAAGGTACTTCATGTACTCAATTGTATATAGAAAGTCCCCTTTCCAATAGTTGTGCATTAGAAAACATTAATACAGAGTGGATCTCCCACACACCTTGTGTATATAGGGAGACACTTTTAGGGATACTAAAAACATCTGAGCATAGCCCTTTAACTGTCCTATCACTGTAATACACTGAGAACAAAACTCAGGGAGATTACTATGCACATGCCTTCTAGGTATTCGAGTGTTCAAAAAATGTTAGGTTCCCAATCCTCCTTGTCATGTTTCACTATTAGACCCTACAGTATATCGTGAGTTGTGGTGGTTTGACAATCCTAACTTTTTACCAATCCTATCACAAGTTCTGATTGTTGCTTTTAGTTTGAGTAGCATTTGATTTTCCTGACAATATAGGTTTTTTTTATTTTTGAGATCAGTTTGATTTTTGCAAACTGGTTGATTTCCCATGGAGGAGGTCCCTTCAGTTACAAGGGTTATTACCCTAAATTCCTTTGAATCCTCTGGCTCACCCTCCCATAGAAAGAGACACGGAGAACAATTCTGAGGCAGCTAGTGCTTCTGTGCCTGAATTGGAAGGAATTTTAGTTAAAGAGGAAGGATTTAAATATCATCTTCCCAATGCTCCTAGGATAGACCTATCTAGTCAACCACTAGTGGAGGAACTGTCCTCTTGAAACACATCCTTTGTCGTCCAAATTCCTTCCGGGGATGGGCTTAATCAATTTTATCCTGATAAAATAATAGCTCCAATATTTGGACCTAATGCTCCATTTTTTTAAAATTCCCTTGCTCAATCTAGCCCTCAGTTCGGTACCACTACTACCATGAATGTGTCAGTTATGGAGTTGACCCAAAACTCTAGAAGACCCTTTCCCTAACTTTTACCTAGTGATATTTTAGGTATGCCATTGAATATTCCTTCTAGCATGGCTCTATCAAATCCTCCACCTACACCTACAGTGTGTAGACTTGCCACTCCTCTTCCTCCAATTGGTCAACCTATTGGTCATACTCATCTTGGTCTTATTGGACCAGCTTCACAGCCTCCGACATCATCTTGTGTCCCTCATCGACAACCTAACAATGGTAATCAACACCTTAGCATGGAACACTACTATAATGCCTTATATGTCCCTTATCCTAGAGGAGTCACCAATCAGTGGGATTAACCTACTTATGGACATTAAGAAAGACTTAACTAGATGTAACCACCTTTTATGGGTCAAAATTCTCCTAACTATCAACAATTTGGTGGGTTTTACGAGAAAAATCAATAGACCTTTGTTCCTATCGAGGTAGCCTTACCTTATAAGTACTACAACTATGCACAACCCAACCAACAACTCTGATTCTTGGTTACATCATATTTTCCTGACTTGTCGAACTTAACAAATGACCCCATTCAACATGATCCATTTTGTCCTACCATCCCAGCCAAACTTTCCTTAGACATTACAAAGTTTGATGGAAAGCAGGGAGAAGATACCAAAAACCATGTGATGACCTTCCATTTGTGGTGTTCATCTAGCTCCCTTATGGATGATTCTATCTAATTAAGACTCTTCCAGAGAACATTAACCAACAAGACCAAAAAATGGTATAGCGAACTCCCACAACACTCATTTGTGGATTTCAATTCATTGGAAACAATGTTTCTTACTCATTTCCAGTTACCTATTTGGTATGAAATTGGTACAAATATCTTGACCTCTCTTCAACAAAATAACTCTACTCACATATTATATCATATTCATGAGTGGAGGAGGTGCTGAAGGTTAATCGAGGCTCCCATTCCAGATCAACTCTTGGCTGACTGGTTCACAAAGTCCTTGTTGCCTCCTCTTACTCGAGATGTGGCAACGGGTGATACTATCACAGAAGAGAAGGATATTAGTCGGGCCCAATATTTATACTTAGTCTATTCCCATTTCAGAACTTTATATGATTTAATTCCTAATGCTCCTCGTCCCAGCATTGATCCTACTAATCCACTTGCAGAGACTCCTATGGATTTTGTTGTTGGTACAATCCAACCTTCATCTACAATGAAGCCCAATAAACCACATAGTGCTTCAACCACAACTTCTTCTACTACTGCGGTTTCCACTAAGGTAAATGCAATTCAATCCTCATAATTACTTGGAAATAAGAAGAAAGAAAAAGGTAAGAATAAGAAACTTGGAAACCAGCAGGAGAGTAGCAAAAAATATACTACAGAGAATGATGCCAAACCTAAGATGAAGGCTAAGTATCCTTGTTTTTTGCGAGGAGATGATGACTTCACAAAGGAGTGTCCTTGTTGTGAAGAGATTAATAAATTTTTATAAATTAACCCGACACCAGTAGTATTAACTGAACCCTTCCCGTCCCAGCAACAGTTGATTGACCATACATCTTTGCATGGTCCTTCATCCTATATGAAGACATTCATATGATGTCTGCTGAAACAATTGCTTTGACTACCAGAAGTTAGACATATGATAAAACACCTGAGAAGAAATATGAAGTTTATTCTTCTGAGAAGACTCCTCTCGTCAACCCTTCTCCTCAAACTCGTTTTAATGGTCCTCTCACTATTGAAAAACCTAGTTTTGACATAATCTTGCACCCTTCAAAGAGTACAATCCTTAAAAAAAAATTCAATCCTAGTGCTCGAGCTACTCAATTTTAAAATGTTGTTGAATATTTGGCTCAAGCACCCTGTTCTATGTCCACGTTGGAGGTACTCCAAAGCTGTCCTACATGATGCAAGATTTTTTTTTGTCTATGTCTTGCTAAAGAGCCATTGGTTCTGCTAACCTTAGTAAGTCACCAACCACCTTCAGATATTTTGATAGGAGAGGTTTTCAACACCATGACCTTCTACCATCGTTGTCCATCAAGTTGGGGGGTAAAACCCTTTCTATCCAGGTAGAAGTGGTCGATGCTCCTCTAGATTAAAATTTGTTGCTAAGAAGGAATCGATTCTATGCTATGACGACTATTGCATCATCGTTTTTTCACACGCTCCAATTCCCACATCAAGGAAAAATTGTGACCATATATCAGCTTGATTATTGCTCACTCGATATTACTGGTTCCACAAGGAATAATGTTCCTATGTTCGGGAAGTGACCTCCTCCCTATCAACCTGTAGGGGTTGGATTGTTGAAATATTCTACACTCATGGGAGTTTTTCCATCCAAGACTGCCCCTCCTAGTATAGAAATGACCACGGTAAAAATGATATCCTCCACGACTAGGGGAATGTATAAAGGAAAAGAGATTTCGGAATCATCTTCTATGAGTCCAGGTGAAGCTTGTATGATGCCATTTACTCTATTTTAGATACTTACATAGATGATCATCATTCGGTAGCATCAGATCCTTACCATCGACTGCCCTATTGGATAGATTCCCCTCTCCTGAATTTAGATTATCTCTCATAGAATTTTCCATTTGATGAGTCTATTATGGAGATCATGATTCTAGATGAATCTTTATGGTAAGACTCTCCTCATAAATCGTCATTTCTTCCTAATGCCAATTTAGTAGAGTCAATTTTTGTTTCTCTGATCAGTTTCGATATAGTCAAGCATCCACAAACACATGTATTAATGGAAGGTGCTGATTATGAAGAGAATTTATGAAACATCACCAAAATAGTTCCCCTCGATATATCGGTTAAGTGAGGTGTTGTCGAACATATCCACATAGGCTAGAAATGCTTGGCAACGAAAATTGAGGAATACCGAGCTCTTTTTAAGGAATTTCACGATGTTTTTTTGTAGACTTATAAAGAAATGTCTGGGATTTATCCATCTATCATCATACATGAGATCAACACATACCCAATGACAAGACCTATTAGGAAAAAACTTTGCTAGGTACACCCAAGAAAATATGTAGCCATTAAAGCTGAAGTTGAGAATATTTTAAAAGCTGGTTTTTTCTATCCCATGCATTTAACCAAGTGGGTGTCTAATATTTTCCGTGACAACAAGAAATAGGGCACTATAAGGGTTTGTATAGAATTTTTCGGACCTGAAAAAATATTTTCCATAAGGCAATTTTCCTACTCCTCACATCAATCAGATCATCAACAACTGTGATGGAAGTGCCATTTTTTCCTTTGTGGATGGATTTTTTGACTATAATTAGAATGAGATCCTATCTATCGACCGGCACAAAACCACATTTATTTTCCCGTGGGTAACCTTTTCTTATAGGAATCTAGCTTTTGATTTGAAGAATGTTTGAGCTACCTTCCAACGAGCTATTTCTTATTCTTTTCATGATATAAAACAAATAATGGAACTGTATCTAGATGACCTACCTGCTCTCTCACAACAACGAGAATATAATTTGGGGCATCTTAGACACATTTTCCATCGATACCATCATTACCATATTCAGCTCAATCCACAAAAGTGTTTTTTGTGTTAAGACTGGACGCTTACTTGGTTTCGTTGTTTCTAGGGATTGGATTCGAATATATCCCTTAACAATTGCAACCGTCGTGGCCTTACCACCTCCATCAGACACTATTGAACTCCAAAGTTTGCAAGGGAAGGAAATATTTCTTCATGATTTTGTATGCAATTTTGTAGAGAAAATGCATGGCTATATGAATATCTTGAAAGAGAAGACTCCCTTTTTGTGGGATGATCAGGCTCAAGAAGATTTTGATAATTTGAAAAAGGGAAACACAATCAGCTATGTTGCAACCCCGAAATTATTCAAAAGATTTTATTCTTCACATTGTCGCCTCCACTACTACCATTGGAATAGTTTTAGTGCAAGAAGATATGAAAGAATAAGAGCATGTGATCTACTATTTGAATAAGAGTCTCCTTGACTCTGAAACCCACTACTCATATGCGGAGAATCTATATTTGGCTACAATCATCATTGTTCAGTGTTTCTGTCCCTACATATTACTTCACACCACTACTATGCTTGTAGATCAAAACCCTATGTACTATATTCTCACCCTACAGGTACTAGGGGAAATTGTTCCCATTGGATTGTCATCCTACAGGAATATGATCTTGAATTTTCCAATACCACTTCCAAGAAGTCCATGGTCTTCGCGGAGTTGATGTGTGACCTTCCTTGTGCTCTCATGGAAGTTGAGCCCAATGATTCATTTCTTGATGAATTCTTGTTCTTGATAAGCATGACTGACACATGGTATGGATATTTGATCATATATCTCCAGACCCAAATATTTCATCTCAATCTATCCCATGACAATCACCCATACATTCGTCACCATGCTAAGTATTACCTCATTATTAATGACACCTTATACCGGTGTGGTATTGACTCTATCCTTCGACGACTATTAGACTTTTATCATTTAAGTGATATGATCTTAGGATCTTATCTAAGAGAATAACATGCACAACAATAAACAAAAGAGACAAGAGACAAACAATTTTTCTTGGGGAAACCATAAAGGACAAAACCCAACAACTTCCTCAGAGATAGAATGAGCACCAATGGCAGCAGTAAAACCCAAAGATGGAAAATATGATCTCCAATACTTGTTCTCTCTCTCTTACTTGAGAGAGCTTCTCCTCTCTCACTCATGCGCCCTAGTGAGTAAGTGTGTGTGTGATGTGTAGAAATGATTAGAGCCTCACTTCTATTTATATTATTCCGTTCACTTTATGTCCACTCTAACAATTTGGCCTCACTTAACAATTACTTACCATGTCCGAATTCTCTAGGAGAGTCTAATAACCCTAGTGGCCCACAACTGTGGGGAATTTTCCCTCTGATCAATAAGGAGGGTTAACCTTGACTCAATTGTGGGGACTATTTCCCTGACGTACAATGGATGGTTAACCTCAATGGTTTTACATGACTTCTTTACATTATTGAATCTCCTAATCAGAACATCAGGGCATGACATGGATCAGTTACATTATAGATACTTCCTAGAATAAACATCGGGGTACAATACATAAGATATACAAGTGAATACATTCCAAAGTTACAAATACATCAACACTCCCTCTTAAATAGGAAGGTATTCTCTCAACACAATTTATCAGCACAAGTCTTCCTCTGTTTATCATCTAGATCATAATCAAGTCATCTTTGAGTCATCTTCATCTTCAGGTCATCTTCATCAAGTCTGGATCATCACTGGATCTGGATCATCATTGGATCATCATCGAGTCTGGATCATCACTTGATCTTGAGCATCACTGGATCATCATCAAGTATGGATCATCACTTGATCTGGAGCATCACTGGATCATCATCGATGCTTCTACTATCTCAATCAATTGGTGCTATCTCTTCATTCCTCTCATTATAGGAAGTTCTACAGAGCCAACCCTTTTTCATGCTGGTTTTAGGCCTAGCCTCCAGGTAGGTCTTCATCTTCTTCAACACTTATATCTGACCATGAGAGTAACACATCCAAGAACCATTTCAGAATGGCCTACCCAACACTTACATCTTTCATTCTCAACTAATCGCTCTCAGATCTAGGATGAGCGTTAGTCATAGACTGAAACAAATTCCTAGTGACTAACCAGGTGCCTCCATTCTCCCATAGAATGTCTTCTTAGCACTAAGTTGAGCTTCATTCCCAGACTGAGTCAATTTCTTGGTAACTGACCAGGTTCCTCCATTCTTCTAGAGAATGGATACTATATGTCTTCATCATCTTTAGCCATACTATTGAATCCTCAGGACTGATTACATGCATCAAAAAAACCTTGAAAGAGAATCCTAGAACAAACTATAGGATCTCGAAGGATATTTTACATCTGACCATCACAAAAGCTCGAAAGAGAATCCTAGCAAAGACTATAGGATCTCCCAGGATCTTTTCTATGTGGTCAAGAAAAACCTTAAAAGAGTGTATTACAACCTGCAATAACTCTAAAGAGCATCCCAAGACTTTTACGAGTACATAGCTCAACCTATCACATCTCCAAGGATGATTGCATGCCTCTACTAGAAAAACCTCAAAATAGCATCCTAGCACGGACTATAGGATCTCCCTGTTGGGGCTCGACATTCAAGGTCCTTTATTTTGGCAACCCAACGGTTTTGGTGCGAAGCTTGTAAGAAGAGTTGCGACCCAAAATAGTCTTAGGGGTGTCGGAGTTGGGTCGAAGCCCCTCTTTTTGTAAATAACCCATGGTTTAAAATCATGGTTTTTAAGCCCATGGTTTAAGTCCATGGTATCGTTATAGTGCACTTGTATAAATAGGCACTTATGTAAAGGAGTTAGGTTAGGCTTTTGAGACTTTTAATGTATGATGATTTGATGCGAAGGAAGAAAGACCTATTTTAGGGTTTAAGGTTAAGTCCCAGCTGAGTGCATGGATGACCTTTGCAGCTGAGTGCGCAGAGGGTTTTTGTAAGAAGGTTAAGTCCCAACTGAGTGCGTGGATGACCTCTACAGCTGAGTGCGTAGAGGGTGTAGGAAGAAAGGTGCTGTAGCTGAGTGCACAGCTTAGATTTGCTGAGAATATCTGCAGCTGAGTGTGCAGATCAGAACTGTGTGTTGTAAAAAGTTGAATGAAACCACAGTTCTGTGGACGTAGCCCCTACACTAGGGGTGAACCACGTACATCTTGTGTTGTGGTGGTTTCTCTTTTGTGTTTGTGCTGCTTTGTTTTATGCATTTAATAAGTAGGTGAATGATAAAGTGAGATCTACTGTTAAGTAATGACTTCGCTGTGAATTTCCAGTTAAGGGTTAAGCAAGTAACTGTCTGTTTATCTAAACTATGAAGCTAATTAAGTAACTCTCGAAGCTTTGTGTTGTATGATTAATATTTGTTAAGGCTAAAGGTACAGTAATATCGCTCTTCTGCTTGCAGAAACCTGATTCTACAGCACCCCATAGATATTTTGGGTGAGACTGCAACCTGTTCGCAGGTTGTTGCCGAAAGGGCCAACACTGTGGGTCTTTTTGTTGGTGCGAAGATAAAAGGATAAAACCCGGGTCTTCCCATAGCCAAACAAATTGGTTTCGTTGCTGGTTGAACAGTATTTGCTCAAGAGGGATCTACGTTGTACCTATAGGGATATGTTTTGGAGGCCCTCAGTAAAAGAAATCGGTGACTAGATCGAAGATACCTATCTGAAATTTGCTGAACAAGAAAATAAGGATCCTCGTCGTAGCTCAGATGACTTTTTGCAAAGATACATTTTTTCTTATATTTATGAAATTTTCTTTCGTAGTATCCACATAGAATTGCACCAGTGGTTATCCAGGTTGAAAGAAAGAAGGAAAAACTTCCAAGAAGATTAGTCTCCTGCCTGGACCCTAGAAAGAAGTAACTTGTTGAAAAGAGTAAACAACTCGGTATCTCGAGCCGTTGACTTCTGGACAATGCGAACCCTTGGAGCATTTGTGACGGAGTTTTCCATCGACACACATACTTCTTTCAGCGAAGCAGAAAGACAATTCTTGAAAGGACCAAGGGGTAAGTACTTGAACTCACTTAATTTGAGAATTAAAATGCTCTTGGCTGAAAAACGCATATTCCTTATTGAATTAGATTGCTAAATTTAGTGCTACTAACCTATGTTTGAAAGTGAAAGTGACTTCAATGAGCAAAGTGGTTTTCTTCGAAGCGGTAAAATATACAAGATAACTTTTCGATCCTTTACCCTAGGCCATAATACCGATTATACCCCTTTAATCCCAGCACAGTCTGAAGAAACCCCTTTTGTTAGAAACCCTCCTATAACTCCGCAGTGAAGATCTATTATCCCTGAGAACCCATCGTAGTCTGAAAGTAACCCTAGCCTGAGTACTCATGTTGCAGGTCAGGAAGCCTCAGTAAGTTCCCCCCCCCCTATTACCATTTTTCCTCCTACCCCTCCCCCCTGTTACCAGTTTTCCCCCCCCCCCCCCCCCCCCCCCCCCCCTCGATCCACTATGGCCCATGTAAATGATGATATCAAGCTCCCAGTATTTAGAGGAACTGGATCAGAGGATCCAGAGTAGTTTTGGTTCTTATGCGAAGCTGTTTGGACTGCTAAGAACATTATGGATAAGAATACAAGAACAGCGCAGCTGGTCACATATTTTAGAGATCGAGCCTTGACCTGGTTTATGAAGTTTTCCAGTACTCAGAACTATGTCCTGGCCAATATTAAAAAATCAATGATTAAAGAATTTAAGAAGCCTAAATCAGAGTCATAGTCTATAACTGAACTAAAGGAAATTCAGCAGAAGCGAGGTGAATCAGTGTGGGACTTTGATTAGAGGTTCAAGGTTCTGCTGGATCAAGTTAGTTTCACTATTGGACCAGAGCAACATAAAGAATGGTTCATTGCAGCACTGTTGCTGCATATCAGGACTCCACTTATACAACATAAGGTTGCCGATCAGCAAGAAGCATTGGAAATTGCCATGAAACTGGAAACAACTCCTGTCGGAGATAATTTTGGCATAGCCCAGATACAAGCGCAGTTGGCAGAAATGGCCTTGGAGTTGCGTGACATGAAAAAAGGGAAATCCATTCAAGAAGAGGTTTGGTGTACATGATGCAAGATAGAAGGTCACGACAAAGAGCAGTGCCCTCCACTAAGAAATTACCTGAATACCGGTGCACCAAACCCGTTCAACCTTGTTGTTCTCTATTGTGAGATCTGTCGAACAACTAGCCAGCATCAACCTAAAGATTGCTATATACTACAAAGATATGTTCAAGTACCTAAGAATCCCTACTGCAAGTTTTGTCAGTCAGTAGGACACAATGAAGATGAATGTCGCAGCTTTGATCTCATGAGAGAGCGAACCTATGATGCTTATAGGGTACAAAATGATGCACAAGGAAATGATGGATATGTCTACTGTGGTGGTAACCCAGGTTGAGGTACTTTCAGAGGTCGTGGTGGTATGCCTGGATGAGGTCGAAGCCAGGTTATATGCTATAACTGTAATCAGGTAGGCCATGTAGCTAGAGACTGTCAGAACCCAACTACGACATGTCGATATTGCAGAGCACTCGATCATTGTTGATGTATATGTAACTTCGGAATGTATTCTTCTATATATTTCATATATTGTAACCCGATGTTTATTCCGGGATGTTTCTATTATGTATTTGAGTCATGTGGTCATGCCCCGATGTTCCGATCGGGAGGATTAATAATGTAAACAAGCCATATCAAGTCATTAGGTAAGTCCCCCCCAATTTAGGGGCACTTGAGTTATTATACACTAATTAAGGTGTAGGCTCGAGTAGTAATTATTAGGTTGAGTGCACTTCAAGTCAACGGACTAATATAAATAGAGAGGGTGAGTCTCTCTATTTATCACTTGTGACTTAGCTCTCTTGCTCTCTCAAGTGTGGCGCACTTTTGGAGAAGGAAATTCTTGGGCTTTACAGAAGACAGAGGCTGCTGTTGTGAAGGGAGGTCATCTTACTGTTTTGGGTTCACATCTTGTGGTGATTCTATCTTAGAGGAAGTTGAGGGGTTTTCTCCATTTATGGTTTCCCCTCCTAAAATCTTTGTGTCTCTTGTCTCTTGTGATGTGCTTATGTGATTGCTGTGCTTGTTATTCTCTCAATGAAAAAGATCTTATCATAATGCTAGCTTAAATGTTGAAAAAATAACATGGCATCAGAGCTAACCTGAGAAGAAGACATTGTGCAGCTACAGGAACTAGGGCTTCCTATTTTGTGGATCTTCCTCCACATATTTTCAGCAAAAGTATGCTAGGATGACTCTCCATTGAAGGGTGCATCTTTCTGTCGATGCGAAATTCAATTTCAAGCATTTTCAGTTTCGATGTGGAAATTAGGTCTTTCTACAGAAGAGGAATTTTTGAGTGAGGCTATAATAGGATTGTTCTCCTCATCAAAACCGAAATTTAGAGACCTGGATCAAGAAATTTGGTTGGGTAAATCTCCGGGAAAGTCAAACCCTAGTTTGACCCCAAGCTAGAGAAACCCTAAATACTAAAACTGCTAAGTTTTGGTACAGTCGCTATATTACGAGATTGGAGAAGTCTCAGAAGCTGAAAATTTCAGGAGACAAATATAAAATATTTATGAACACTTTTTAAAAAGGGTATCCTCTTATTCGCTATATTCAGGGAGATATGATCTCTCGAAGCTAGGGTTCCAGCCTCTTCCAGAATTCATCCCTAAACAGGACACCTGGGGATATCTGCTATATCTTAGGCTATAGAGGTCCAAATGGAATTCCTGAAGATTCTCTAGAAAGGGCACGGACTTTAATTTCTATGGTCCGAAGGTCAGACTCAGAATATGAACCAGTGACACGTGGAAGGCCGTACAACTTCTCTGTTCTGAACAGTCCTGTAACAGGTCAACTTGGGAAAAGGATCATAAATCCCAAATCGTGAAACCAATTATGATGAAACCTATGGTTTTGGATCATAGAAATGTTATTTTACCTCAGTGAGAAATTTCAGACATAGAGGATCATTAATTTCGGATATATCACAGAAACAGTAACAGGAATTTCTGCAGAAGAAATCAGAAAATTAGGGCTTCCTGTTCCGGGAGCTTCCCTCCACTGTTTTCAGAAAAGGAGTACATTGGACAGATCCATTTGAAGAGATATATCTTCTCATCCAATCAGATCTAAAAGATTCCAAATTTTGAAAATTAGGGTTTCTGCGACAAACCCTAGATCAGCGAACTCCTGGACAAGGACGGACACCTCAAATCGGTAAGATCTAATCCTTTGCTATTTCCAGTTGAGGTTCTCATTTCAATATGATATATCACATCAGCTTGGTGACAAGCTTGGGGAATTTGACAACTTCCAATACTGGAAGTATATGATCTCTCTAAATAAAATGGATTGGACACCTACATGAGTATAGAGGTTCCAGTTTCAGAGGGAGACGAGGCCAAAGAAGACATCATGCTCATGCTGCAGAGGATGATGAACCATCCAGAAAGAGATCCAGATATGAAAGTGAAGATTCTTCAAGTGAGGATGAATATGTTCTGATATCAGCTCTCACAGGTAACATTACTCATGGAAGTGATGATTGTCTTATAGACAGTGGGGCTTCCAAACATATGACAGGATTCAAGGAATCCTTTGTAAGACTCTCAGAACATGAATCACCTCACAAGGTGAAACTAGGAGATGACTACCAATATCCAATAAAAGGTAGTGGGGAATCTTCATACAAGCTAGACTCTGGTAAGTATCTAAAAATGAAAGAAGTATTTTTTGTTCCAGGACTCAAGAATAACCTTCTCTCGATTGATACAAAAGGAATGCGGGTTGCATTCATAGATGGTCAAGTCATCATGTGGCCAAAAGAAAAGACTATCGATGGTGCGGTAGTGATTGGAGAACAAGAAGGAGGCTTGTACAAATTGAAGGGCCATCCAAGAACAAGCCTTGATCCATGACATAGTAGAGCCAAATGAGCTTTGGCATAGAAGGCTTGCACATGTGCATTACAGAGCACTACCTAGTGCAAGCAAAGCTGTTGAAGGTCTTTCTGAATTTCAAGATATTTGAAGGAAAGAACAAAATCAGAATATGACCTAAAGAAACTAGTTGAAGAATGTGAAGATCCAGAATGTAGAGACCATGCAGTCATAAGAGTCTCTCAAATCAAGAACAACTTGAATCGGTGAAGAATGCAGAAGTGGTGATGGCCACCTTGAATGGCCTCCCAGGATCATGGAATTCATTCATTCAAGGAATGTGTTCCAAAAGGAAGTGATTAC
>LPNX011021930.1:173962-190664 GCA_001517045.1 Pseudotsuga menziesii
ATATTTGCCAATATGAATATTCCTTATGAAATGTTTCTAACCATATAAATGCATTTGACCTGTAGGAAAGATCGCATACATAATCGCTTACAAGCAAAGAAGAATGAATACTTGTTCTGAAGAACAAGTGACGACAGTTTCAAGACAAAGAATAATATGATGAATGCAGTGACATCATTGATGCAGAACCTTCCAGTTCAAGAAGAATGATGTCAGGGCGTATTATCGAGACCTGAAGAGAAGTTCATAGTTCCATCATGCAGTAGATGGAAACATCGTGGGATAGAAAGAAAGATTCATAGCATGAGGCTTCTCACAAAGAGAAGGCATAGTCTACGAAGAAACATTTACAGCTAATAGAAGTGAAGTCACATGACATGCATAATCATGTGTGCAAATGAAAGAAGGCCTTGTACAGAAGACACCCATGGGATATCACATACATGATGAGCTTGATGAATATCTTAACCTTTGCTACAAGGTTGATAGAGAATGACAAGCTCACAGATGGGTGAAAGATGAACTTTTGAAGAAGTTCAAGTGAGAGGATCTTAGTATCTAGTGATCCTAGATGGATACTACTTGTCACTCCAGTACAAAATGTTTTAGTGCATAGAGTACAAAGACAGAGGGAGTATGATGCTCTGCTTCAGAGGGAGTGACTACAGAATATCTTGAGGTTCGACATGATACGACAGGATGGGCAGATTAGTGATGATTCTAGGCTTTACTGAGATTAAAGTGGATTCCAACCTTTGCTTCAAGGTTGAAGACAGAAGACCAGTGATGCTCCTGTTATGTGTCGATGCACTTTAATCTAGGTATGGAGGTGTGGCAGAGTACAGATGGGATCTTCCTTGGACAAGGGAAGTATGCAGTAGAGATCCTGAAGAGATTCGGGATGATGGACTACAATGCTTTGGCTACACCCATGGCATCGAACCTGAAGCTATTGAGTAATGCTTCTTCAGAGACGGTTGATGCTACGATGTATCGTCAGATGATTGGGTCGTTGATTTACCTGACAAACACGAGACCAAATATTTTCTTTGCTGTGAACACATTGAGACATGTTCACCTGATGGTTGCAAAGCATGCAGGGGTACAGTTTATTATGGGCTCAAGTACGATGCGAATCAGAAGATTAACCTGGAGGGTTATGTTGATTCAGATTGGGTAGGCAGTGCCATCGACAGGAAGAGTACTTTGGGATGTTGCTTCAGTACGAGATCAGGTGTGATCTCTTGGTTTAGCAGGAAGCAATCCTGTGTGGCACTGAGTACAGCTGAAGCAGAGTATGTCGCAGCTTGTTTAGCTAGTTGTGAGGCAGTATGGCTGCGGAAGCTACTGTCTGATATATTTGATCTCAATTTGGATGCTACTTGTATACATTGTGACAACCAGAGTTGCATGAAGTTGTCATAGAATCCTGTGTTCCATGACAGGTCGAAGCATATTGAGATCAAATATCACTATATCAGGGATATGGTGCAGAGAAGAGCAGTGAAGCTCTTGTATGTTGCGACGGAGGAATAGATAGCTGATGTATTGATGAAGCCATTGGATAGGCTGAAGTTTGAGTACTTCAGAGAGAGACTTGGTGTTCTCCAGATTGAGGCTTCCTCCGAGAGACAGTGATGAGATCCAGAGCCATTCTGACATGGTGAGAGGATTGGTTCCTTCCATGGTCAGATGTAAGGGAAGAGATACTTCGTCATGGTGAGAGGATTGGTTCCTTCCATGACTGATATGAGTACTGAGATCCATAGCCATTCTGACAAGCAGGTCAGATGTAAGGGCTGTGCCATTCTGTGCATGGCTAAAGGATTTAGTTCCTTCCATGGCAGATATAAGTGCAGAAATCTCTCTTCATTATGGTTGAGAGTCTTCCATCCTTGGATGGGATTGTGCCATTCTGACGAGCAGGTCAGATGTAAGGGTAGATCCATTCTGTTCATGGCTAAAGGATTTATTTCCTTCCATGTCAGATGTAAGCGCAAAAATATCTCTTCATTGTGGTTGAGAGTCTTCCATCATTGGATGGGATTGAGCCATTCTGACGAGTAGGTCAGATGTAAGGGCTGAGCCATTCTGGTCATGGCTAAAGGATTAAGTTCCTCCCATGACAGATATGAGTGCTGGCTATTCTGTCGAGTAGGACAGATGTAAGGGCAACTTCCATTCTAGGAATGGAGGCACCTAGTCAGTTAGCAGGAACACTCAGTCAGGTTGTGCAAATGAGCATGTAATCAGTCCTGGGAGATTTGCAGATGGTCTTTCGAGGTTTTTCCTATGGCATGTAATTCGGTGCCCTGGGACATCTGGAAAATGCTCTTTCGAGGTTTTGCTCTGGGATGGCATGTAATCAGCCCTGGGAGATCCTATAGGTTGGGCTGTGTGCCCGTAATCAGTCCTGGGATGCTCTTGCGAGGTTTTGCCATGACCACATGTAATCAGCCCTGGGAGATCCTATAGGTTGGGCTGTGTGCCCGTAATCAGTCCTGGGATGCTCTTGTGAGGTTTTGTGGTGAGGTCACATGTAATCAGCCCTGGGAGATCCTATAGGTTGGGCTGTGTGCCCGTAATCAGTCCTGGGATGCTCTTGCGAGGTTTTGTGGTGAGGTCACATGTAATCAGCCCTAGGAGATCCTATAGGTTGGGTTGTGTGCCCGTAATCAGTCCTGGGATGCTCTTTCGAGGTTTTGTGATGCACATAATAAGTCCTGAGGATTCTCCAGTATGGCCAGTGATGATGAAAACCTGCAGGTGGTGGGCCTACATCCAACATGAAATAGGGCTGGCTCTGTAGAACTTCCTATGACGAGATAATACACACTTGATGATGACCAGTGGAGATACAGATCGAGCTATGATCCAGATCCAGTTATGATGACTCCGAGAGATCCAGATCGAGTGATGATCCAGATCCAACAGTAGAGATCTAGATCGAGTGATGATCCAGATCCTGTCCAAAGAGATGATCCAGATCGAGTGATGATCCAGATCCAGTCCAGTGATGTTGATCCAGATCGAGTGATGATCTAGATCCAGTGATGCCATTTTATGATGATCCAGATCGAGAGATGATCCAGATCCAGATGACTTGAAGATGAAGATGACTCAGATGATCCAGTTGATGCAGAGAAGAAGACCAGTGCTGAAAAATTGTGTCGAAAGAATACCTTCCTAGTTAAGAGGGAGTGTTGATGTATATGTAACTTCGGAATGTATTCTTCTATATATTTCATATATTGTAACCCGATGTTTATTCCGGGATGTTTCTATTATGTATTTGAGTCATGTGGTCATGCCCCTATGATCCGATCGAGAGGATTAATAATGTAAACAAGTCATATCAAGTCATTAGGTAAGTCCCCCCCAGTTTAGGGGCACTTGAGTTATTATACACTAATTAAGGTGTAGGCTCGAGTAGTAATTATTAGGTTGAGTGCACTTCAAGTCAACGAACTAATATAAATAGAGAGGGTGAGTCTCTCTATTTATCACTTGTGACTTAGCTCTCTTTCTCTCTCAAGTGTGGCGCACTTTTGGAGAAGGAAGTTCTTGGGCTTGACAGAAGACAGAGGCTGCTGTTGTGAAGGGAGGTCATCTTACTGTTTTGGGTTCACATCTTGTGGTGATTCTATCTTAGAGGAAGTTGAGGGGTTTACTCCATTTATGGTTTCCCCTCCTAAAATCTTTGTGTCTCTTGTCTCTTGTGATGTGCTTATGTGATTGCTGTGCTTGTTATTCTCTAAGTGAAAAAGATCTTATCATAATGCTAGCTTAAATGTTGAAAAACTAACAATCATGTGATTGAGCAATGTCCACAGTTGATAGCTAAGATACAAGAAATAAATGGTGCTCCTACTCAGAATGTTGATATGATTGCCGTAGAGAAAAGACCTGCCCTAGCTCTCAATGTTGTTACAAGGAGTGGATCCACGACGCAAGTGTAGAATACGGAGAAACAATCTGTCGAGGCTTGGGTATGCAAGACCCCAGAGAAAATTCCAACCTTTGATGTTGGAAAAGAAAAAGAAACATTTATGGAAGCCAAGAAAGACTTTGCTGATCCCAGAACATCAGTAGCAACTATGCAATAGCATCAACAGCAGTTACAATCTCAAGAAGCTTCGTCGGATCAAGTACACTAGCATCATTTTTGCAGAGTTGTATGAAGCTATTAAGAAACAAGAATGCTTTGAACGAGTTACAGAAAGTTCTTTAGTCTTGCGAATCTCAATGAATCTCTGATAATAAAAAAAATATTAATAGAGTTAGAAGGACTGGAAGAGAAATGAGATTGCATGCTCAGATAGGAGATTACGACATGACTGATATTATTTTAGACCTGGGATCAGAAGTGAATGTCCTAACTAGGCAGACTTGGAAACAAATGGGAAAACCTAAGCTTGAGTGGTCCCCTATACAATTGAGATTAGCTAATCAGTAGAAGATTGTGCCCTTGGGAAGATTCCCGAGTGTACCAGTGGATATTGATGGAGTCAGTACCCTAGCAGATTTTGAATTCATCGAAATAATTGATGATAGCAACCCCTATCCAGCCTTGCTAGGAATTGAATGGGAAATAGAAAATGATGTAGTAACCAACATTAAGACCAGACAAATGACTTTTGAAGGAAAAGGCCTGCGAGTCATAGTACCATTGGACCCTTCTCAAGGCGACAGGTATACAGAGCCAGTCAAAGATGAAGATCAGGATCTTTTAGATCATATTTACAACATCATAGCTAAAGAAGAAGACTATGTTAACCCTACTACTGAAGGTATAATGGATTGGCAGTGTGACAGTTCTTGCATGACTGATTCAGATGACGGCCTAGAGAACTGGCAGAATAGACTGTATGAGCTACATGGAAATTGATGTGAAAGAATCACCAAGTATCTCAGATGGCTTAGCTCACAAACAAGATCCTTACCTATTTTTGATGGCTTGACAGACCCAATAGATTTTATTGTGCAATTTTCAGAGCAGGTACCAGATTCACAGAAAATCGAGACTCTAGATTCAGTATTCAGAGCCACAGCTGCTAGATGGTGGAATGGTCATAAGAAGTATACTCATAGTTGGGAAGCTTGTCAAAAGTTACTTTGCCTGAGATTCATAGAGCAACCTCAGGAGGTGTGAAGCATATTTGATGATAAGACTAGCCGTCAGGAACACTTGGAGAAGTGTTATGAAGCATGGAAGCATGTACCTTGTGAAGAATGGGTACATAGGTTTGTACATACTCTGGAACCTATAGCAAAGAACTGGCATGTGGAGGTGGAGCTTTTCCATGGGACTGTAAGTTGGGATAGTCTTGTTGATAGTTTTGTGCTTACATTTTCTATTAATGAGGTTTTCCTTGCTTTAGATGTAGCTGTTAGGCTGATCAATACTAAGGTGTTTGATGATAAAGACATAGCCAAGTACCAACCTGATTGGAAGGAACAAGAAGCTAATGTAGTAGAATTCTATAACCTCGCCATTAATGAAGATGATGACCCTCGCAACATCAATATTCCTGAGTCAGAAGGACATTGCGAAGTACATGGAACAACAGTTTAATCCCCTGAAGTAACTAAACCCTTGAAGACAAGGAAAGTAAATATTGGATCAGAAGAAATGCCTAAGTACGCTACCATTGGAGATTATTGGGACAAAGAAATGGTAAGAAAAGTGACTGAACTTCTCCATGAGTATCAGAACTTATTTCCGGCGAAGTTCTTAGAAATGAAAGGTATCCTTGGTGATATAGGAGTGATAAAAATACCCTTGAAAGCGAATGCGAAGCCTGTGAAGCCGCGTCCTTATAGGCTAAACCCTAAGTATAAAGAAAAATTCAGGATGGAGCTAGATAAGATGCTCATTGTAGGAATCATTGAGTCTGTCGAAGAGTCTGAATGGGTCAGCCCTATGGTGGTACAAGAAAAGAAGACCAAGGGTGAAATCAGAATCTGTGTTGATCTGAGCAAGCTGAATGATTCCTGTTTACATGATCCCTTCCCTACTCCCTTTACAGATGAAGTTTTAGACAATGTTGGAGGTCAAGAAGTGTATTCTTTCATTGATGTATTTAGGTTGCCATCATATTAGAATTGCTCCATAGGATCGACATAAAACAACCTTCGCTACAGAAATGGGATCTTTTCAGTATACAGTTATGCCTTTTGGATTGAAGAATGCGCCTGCTATGTTTTCCAGAGTAGTCATATCTGCATTTAAGGAATTCATTCATAAATTCTTAGAATTTTACTTTGATGATTGGACTATCTTTGGATTATTGAAATATCATATAGCCAGTTTAATACTTATGCTAGACAAGTGTAGACAGCATCAAATTTCATTGAACTTGAAGAAGTGAATCTTTTGTGCACCTTTTGGAATTCTGCTAGGCCACATTGTATGCAAGCACGGATTGATGATGCATCCTGCGAAGATAGCCATTATTGTGAACTTGCCACCTGCAAAGTCTTTTAAGCAACTTCGCACTACGCTTGGTCATACTGGATATTACAGGAAATTCATCAAAGGATATGCTCAGATTACAGCCCCTATGGAAAATAAATTGAAGAAAGATATCAAGTTTGAATGGCGACCTGAATGTCAGGAAAGCTTGGACATTTTGAAGGAAAAGATGGTAACTGCCCCTATCCTAGTATTCCCTAATTGGAATAAGGAGTTTCATGTTCATGTTGATGCATATTGCATTGCTTTAGGTGTAGTATTGGCTAAGTCAGGTGAAGGTAATATTGATCACCCTATTGCTTTTGCAAGTAGAAAATTGTCCACAGCATAAAAGAATTATAGTACGACAGAACGAGAAGGTCTAGCTATGGTTTATGCCTTGCAGAAGTTTCAACATTATTTGTTAGGATCTCATTTTAAGATGTTCACTGACCATTCTGCTTTGAATTATTTGGTTAACATGCCTGTGTTAGGTGGAAGGATATGCAGATGGCTAATTTTGTTTTAGGAGTATGACTTTGAGATCATAGTTAAGCCAGGAAGACTTAACATGGGGCCTGACCATTTTTCGAGGCTCGAATCAGGATAAGAACCCACTAGTTTGGAAAAATGCCTCCCTGATGCCCAGTTGTTTTCCATTGAGATGGTTGATGACTATTTTTAGGATATTGTTCAATACTTGTCTACAGGTTTTGCACCCTCTGAGATGACAACATAGTAGAAGAAGCAGCTGGTGGCTAGAGAAGCTGACTTTAACTTGATAGCAGGACAACTATATAAGATGGGACCAGATGAAATACTACGTAGATGTGTCTTGGAGCATGAAAATCCATTGATTCTGGCTGAGGCACATTCTGGAGCAGCAGGAGGTCATTATGCAGGAAAAGCTACAGCACAGAATATTCTGACAGCAGGATTGTGGTGGCCTACAATTCATAAGGATGCAAGAGAGTATTGCCACAGCTGTGATATATGTCAAAGGACAGGCAAACCATCCAGGACGGATGAGATGCCTCTGGTTCCACAGGTAACTTTGCAAGAATTTGACAAGTGGGCTATTGATTTTTTTGGACCAATCAATCCCCCTGCAAAGAAATCTGGAGCAAGATACATTATTACAGCAACTGATTACCTTACTTGTTGGGCCGAATCTCAACCAGTTAAGGACTGTAGCGCTGCTACAGCTGCGAAGTTCATCTTTGATAATATTTTGTCAAGGTTTGGATGTCCTAGAATTCTTATGAGTGATAAAGGATCACATTTTCTGAATAAGACTATTGAAGCATTGCCTGAAGAATTTCAAGTATATCATCAGAAGAGTACCGCCTACCATCCTCAAGCAAATGGAATTGTCGAAGCCTTTAACAAGATTCTTGGGAACGCTCTGACAAAGGTTTTCAATGTTAACAGAAATGATTGGGATCTCAGAATTCCAGCAGTATTATGGGCTTATAGAACCACTTGCAAGAAGTTGACAGGCCATACACCTTTTAGGCTGGTATATGGACAAGAAGCAGTTATGCCCATGGAATACATTGTTCCTAGCCTCAGAATATCTGTCTTCACAGAGATGGATGATCCAGTTATGTTGAATGAAAGGTTGGTGAAGATACTAGAACTATAAGAAGAGAGATTCATTGCAGGTTTCCAGCAGCAAGTGCAAAAATCTAGAGAAAAAGCATGGCATGATAGACACATTAAGAAGAAGCAATTCCAGATTGGTGATCTTGTACTCTTGTATGAAAGTAAATTCATGAAGTTCCTAGGTAAGTTCAAGACACATTGGAAAGGACCATACATAGTTGAGAAATTTACTGATGGTGACACAGTTCAGTTAGTTAAATTGAATGGAGAAATTTTACCGTCCATGGTGAACGGAAGTAGATTAAAGAAGTACAGGGACAAACCTATACCCCCTGATCAGATGTAGTACTAAGAAGAAGAGTATAAGTACCAAGAATAGTTTGAATTGGGTACTAGAATATAAGGAAGTTGTTCTCAGAGAGCTGTGGCAGATTGTTGGAAGTGTCGAAGGTTGTGGAGGAAACTCTGTCGTAGGTCACAGATTCGACGCTCTGTCAAAACTGGTGTCAGGATGTGTCGAAGGTCCTTATGATGGCAACGCTGAAGCAGAGTATCCCAGGACGAGACACTAGTGAGTCTTAGGGGCCTATTGGGGCTTGACATTCAAGGTCCTTTATTTTGGCAACCCCGCGGTTTTGGTGCGAAGCTTGTAAGCGGAGTTGCGACCCAAAATAGTCTTAGGGGTGTCGGAGTTGGGTCAAAGCCCCTGTTTTTGTAAATAACCCGTGGTTTAAACTCATGGTTTTTAAGCCCATGGTTTAAGTCCATGGTATTGTAATAGTGCACTTGTATAAATAGGCACTTATGTAAAGGAGTCAGGTTAGGCTTTTGAGACTTTTAATGTATGATGATTTGATGCGAAGGAAGAAATACCTGTTTTAGGATTTAAGGTTAAGTCCTAGCTGAGTTCCTGGATGACCTCTGTAGCTGAGTGCACAGAGGTTTTTTGTAAGAAGGTTAAGTCCCAGATGAGTACGCAGAGGGTGTAGGAAGAAAGGTGCTGCACCTGAGTGCGTAGCTTATATTTGCTGAGAAGATCTGCAGCTGAGTGCGCAAATCAGAACTATGTGTTGTAAAAAGTTGAATAAAACCGCAGTTCTGTGGACATAGCGCCTACACTAGGGGTGAGCCACGTACATCTTGTGTTTTGGTGGTTTCTCTTTTGTGTTTGTGCTGCTTTGTTTTATGCATTTAATAAGTAGGTGAATGATAAAGTGAGATATACTGTTAAGTAATAAATTCGCTGTGAATTCCTAGTTAGGGGTTAAGCAAGTAACTGCCTGTTTATCTAAACTACGAAGCTAATTAAGTAACTGTCGAAGCTCTGTGTTGTATGATTAATATTTGTTAAGGCTAAAGGTACAATAATATCCCTCTTCTGCTTGTAGAAACCTGATTCTGCGGCACCCCATAGCTGTTTCAAGTGAGACTGTAACCTATTCGCAGGTTGTTGCTGAAAGGGCCAACACTGTGGGTATTTTTGTTGGTGCGAAGATAAAAGGATAAAACCCGGGTCTACCCATATCCCAACAATCCCAGTATCTTTTCTATGCTACCTATAGAAAAACCTTGAAAGAGAGTCCTAGCACAGACTATAGGATCTCCCAGAATCTTTTCTATGCTACCTATAGCAAAACATTGAAAGAACATCCTAGCACAGACTATAGGATCTCTCAAGATATTTTACATGCTTATCTGTACAATCTATCCACAGAGTATCATCCTGATACTCATCACAGAATCATCGTGATGCATATCATCATCATATGATCATCCTGATCATCAGCATAGTAGAAACTGAAGCATCATCCTAATTCTCATCACACAATGCTTACATCCACATCCATGGGAAGGATCCTCCTATCATGCTTGGAATGGCTCCTGCAATTGTGTCCCATCACTTCTTCCTCAAAGTATCTTCTATATGAAGAACACCAAGCCTATCTCTAAAGTACTCAAACTTCACCGTGTCTAGTGCTTTGGTCAACACATCTTCTATTTTCTCATCCATCCCAACATACTGGAGCTTCACTACTCCTCTCTGCACCATATCCCTGATATAGTGATATTTGATCTTGATGTTCTTCAACCTGTCATGGAACACCTAGTTCTCAGACAACTTAACATAACTTTGGATGTCACAGGTAGCATCCAATGGAATATCAAATAACTCATACAGTAGCTTCCTAAGCCATTTGTGAGCTTGTCATCCTCTATAGGATTTCATCTTCAAACTTGTAGCAAAGGTTAAGATATTCATCACTCAAGGTGATCTTCAAGCTCCTCATGTATATGTTATCCCATGGGTTCCTTCTGAGCTCATACAAGGCCTTCTTTCATTTTCACACATGAGCCTTCATGTCACGTGTCTTAACTTCCAATGGCTACAAATGTCTCTTCATATTCTATTCCTTATTTTCGTGAGAAGCCTCATGCTATGAATCTTGCCTTGTATCCGATGATGTTTCCATCCACTGCATGATGGAAATATGAACTTCCCTTCAGGTCTCAATATTTCATCCTAGACATCGTTCTTCTTGAACTAGTCTTCCCTTTCTTCTTGGTTACTTCTTCATCAACGATGTCGCTGCATTCATCATATTATTCTTCATCTTGGATTATTTCTAGAACTGTCATCACTTGTTCTTCGAAACAAGTCTCAACCTTCTTTGCTTGTAGGTGATTGTACATGATCTTTCCTGCAAGTAATATGCACGAGTTGTATGGTTAGAAACATTTCATAAGGTATATTCATAATGAAAAATTCTTATGCAGAGATATATGATCATGCAACTAGGGTACATGCACTAATCCAATATGTCAGCAAAGAGGTTTCATTCTAGATAAGTAGGAATGGAGAGTTGTATATCACCATGGGCTACTTACCCATCACATGCATATTAGTAGATACTGTCATTAATGTAAACATTCTATCATGCACAATACATCAACTGAATATAAACAAAT
Organism: Pseudotsuga menziesii; assembly: GCA_001517045.1. Taxonomy (NCBI): domain Eukaryota; kingdom Viridiplantae; phylum Streptophyta; class Pinopsida; order Pinales; family Pinaceae; genus Pseudotsuga; species Pseudotsuga menziesii. Next base: position 184,989 of record LPNX011021930.1, read on the forward strand.
GCATAACAAAACAATATCATGAAATGACAATTGAATACTTATCTTTATTTGTTTCATGGGTAGACTCCTTCTTTCAACTTCATCGTCTTCTTCATTCACAATATCTTCATTTCTTATCAAAATTCTCAATATGGATAAGAGGCTCTTCAAGAATTGAGTTCTTCATATTCCTCATCGCTTGAGGTATCTTCTTTGAATCGTGAAATATTGATATTCATTTGCTCCCATATTCTTTTCTCTTATTATGAGTCGAGCTTCATCTTGTGTGTACTATTCCTAGGGTCTGCTGAAAGTAATCACTTCCTTCTGGAACACATTCCTCGAATGAATTAATCCCATGATCCCGGGAGGCCATTCGAGGTGGTTATCACAACTTCTACATTATCCACTTCTTTTTCTACCGCTTCAAGATGTTCTTTGATTTGAGAGACCCACGTAAAGTATGACTATATGGTCTCTGCATTCTGGATCTTCACATTCTTCAACTGGTTTCTCAAATTAATCTTTTGATATATGTTCTTTCCTTCAAATAGCTTGGTCAAGGAATCAAACATCTCTTTCGGTGTCTTTAGGAAAGACACTTGTGGTATAAGGTGATCCTCTATTGAATTAGCAATGATCTTCTTGGCCTTGACCAATTTATTCTTGTTTAAGGATTTTAGCCTCATCTCCCTCTGGAACTGGAACCTCTCTACTTATGTAGGTGTCCAATTCATTTCCTTCAAGAACTAGTGAGATCCTATACTTCCATGCTTGGAATTTTTCAGCCTCACCAAGATTTTCATCAAGCTGGTGTGATTAGTCATCTTGAAATGAGAACCTCAACTATAAATAGCAAAAGGTTAGATCTTACTGATTTGAGGTGTCCATCCTGCTTCTGGAGTTGGCTGATCTAGGGTTTGTTAGACAAACCCTAATTTTCAAAACTTGGAATCTTTCAGATATGATTGGATAGAATGATAGGCCTCTTCAAGGTGAGCTATCCAATGTACTCCTTTTTTTGAAAACAGTGGAGGGAAGCTCCCAGAACAGGAAGCCCTAGTTTACCAATTTCTTCTGCATAAATTCCTAATATTGTTTCTATGGTATCTTTGAATCTATTGCTCCTCTATGTCTGAAATTGTGTACTGAGGTAGCCTCATCTGTCCTTGTTCCAACACCACATGTTTAATCAATTGGGACTTATGAGCATTTTCCCAAGGTGACTTGTTTCGGGATTGTTCAGCATAACAAAGTTGTATAGATTGCCATGTGTCATTGTTTTATCTTCGGAGGACTCAGTTTCTCTGGTTCCTAGACATGCCGACAGAGGTTGTCACTTGTGTAATCTCTGATTTATTTAATAGAAATATCTTTTCCTATCCAATGATGTGCATTTCAATGAATATTGAATCCATGGATGTGTTTAATTTATTATGTATCATTGATCATATATTCTAGAGTAGGTCTAACACTATATCATATAGCATGCTTTCCTTGTTTACTGTTGTTGAGAAGTGAATTGCTAACGCAAGCGGGATTGGAAAAATCTAAATGGGGATCTACTACAACCCTCTGGAACAAGGTATGTTTCGAGATCCTTTAGTGTTAGATGTTTTATTTCTCTTGCATATTGGGAAGGGATTGATTTTTGCGGTTTCTCTATCTATTGTGGTACACCCCAAGCCATAGGAATTTTTCTCTGTAACAGAATTGGTGACCATGCTAGGGAGGTTCCTATTTGTTTTCTTTGGGGTTGGGGGCTCAATGTGCTTGATATTATTGACTTGCTATCTGTTTCTCCCCATTTATGTGTCACATTTTATAGTATGTTCATCCATTGACACTCCCATTACTGGTTTGACCCTTGGCCTTCTTTTTACCACTGCCTTTTCTGCATACATAGGTTTTTGGCCAAAAGTCATGTACATACGCAGATTTTTGGCCAAAAGTTGTGTATACATGCAGGTTTTTGGCCAAAATATGCATATACATGCATCTTTTTGGCCAAACATCATGTACATACGTAGTTGTTCTTTAAACAATCGCGTACATCCTCCCTTTTGGTGAGTTTGATGTTGTGGGAAGTTGTTGGGTGGGTTGTGAGTGTGGTTGGGTCTTCTTGGGTTTTGATGTTGTCTGTTGGATGATTCTTTTGTGACTAGAGACCGTTTTTTCATTGATTTTTCTTTGAAAGTAGTTTTAGTCATTTATCCTTTTTGTTTTTCCATTAGTGCATTACTCTTTTTTGTCTCGGTGTCATGTTGGGCTTGTGTTTTATACTTGCTGCGGAGACTAAGAGTTTTAGATGAATTTTATTTGCATTTTTCATTCTTTTATATTGAAAAATACAAAATAGTTGCACTATTAGTTGCATTTTAGATATGGATTTGCGGAGGTACTTGCATTGGATTTCTTGGATGAGAGTTGTGTTTAGGTTTTCATGTAGGAATGATTGCATTTACATTTGAAGGGATATATATTTATGCATCTCATGTAGTGGCATACCTTGTTTTTCATTCTACAAGATTGCACTTGGAATTGCTTGTTAGGTGTGCACTTTTATTTCACTGTTGAGTCTTCATATCACTAGTTGCATGACCATTTCCTTTTGAGTAATCACAGCCAATTAAAATCAACGCTTAATAAAATGTACTACACATTTTTCTTTTATAGGGTTCACCAACAAGATTAGGATTTAGGGTCTTGGAATAGTTCATTGAGATTCAATTCTCCAAGACCACTAAACAAAACAATTTGGTGTCTATCCAAGTGAGATAGTGAAATCCTTGGTATAATTAGTGTTTCTCAGGATGCTCCTCTTACACAGGAGTTAAGCACAAGGCAGTGTATGCGATTATGGCTGGGATGACCCCTGGTTACTTTCTGTGAGCACCAGAGATATTTCTAGGATTGTATTCGTATCTGGGGGCTCTTTTTGAGTTTTGGGCTTTGCTACCTTGCCCATACGGTCGATCCCGCCTATGGATGTCTGCCTGAGCATTGGTTATATTGGGGTGACCTTAGTTTTCTTACCTATGTATCACATGGGGTACTTGTAGAGGTTATTCTGTAGGTGTCCTAGCCAGGTAGAGGTCAAAAAACACAGTCGCTATATCCGTTGAAGTTGAGGGCCATTATAATTGGTTACGTACCTCCACTTGAAGTGTATGGGAGTTTCGAGCCTATCCTAGGTGAGACATACCTATTGCATTTGGGAGCTCACATATCGTCCCCTCAGTTTGCTTATATTTTGGCTGTAGATTTTCTTAGGAGTGTGCCTTTTGTGTGCTAGTTGGCCTTTTGGATCATAGTTACTTGAGTATATTTATGCTCTCTTAAGTTCAGATCCTTTTATTTTCGACATGCCTAGTATCTTGTCACCTGTCCTTGGTCCTAGTGTCGAACTTGGTGTTGGACTTAAGGGCACTACAACCCCTTATCTTGTCTATGGATTTGAGAGTGATCATATCAATCACTTCGTCTGGCCTTAACACTAGTGTTCACCTTCACGGAGGTGGTAGTGGATGCATGAATGTTGGGTATACACCTTACTTTCCTTTTTATGCCCCATCGTTCACCACATTGCTTCCTTTGGGTGTAGTTGTCATGATCATTCCTCCCTATATCCTATAGTTTGGATTCTTTATTGACTATTTTGGGTTGTTTTAGACTAATATGGTTGTCATGTAAGCTCCATTTTTTGTACACTCTCTCTGAGGTTTCGACCCGTTCGTGCCTTTCACGGGTAATATTTATGAACTAGCATATAGGTTAGGATATCACATCTGCTTGCACTTATGAATTGCCTTATGAACTTTCCATCTTAACCTTAGGTACAAACCTATTCCATGGTATCACGGAACCTTCATGCTATTGTTAGAAGTGGTACTATGTGAATGGTAGAGCTTTCCTAAAGATGGGTGTCCTTGTTAGATCCCTTTTGCATTTGGTACCCATGATGTGAGTCCTCTGTTAGGTCCAAGAGTCCCTTTTAGTCCTGCCATGACTTTGAGCAAGAGCTTCATACTCCTCTTAAACTTTATGCTGGCCATTTCCCCAAGACTCCCTTGTATCTGTCAAGTTGTAATTGCATTATCATGAGTTTTGCTTTCCTTTTTAAGCCTTATGCCAACTTCCCTGACTTTGATTATCAGCCATATAGCCTGAGCTTGTCTCATGTCTAGCCAAGCAGAGCCGTTTTATATATCTTTTGCAGCTTGATTCCCCATTTTTAACCGGGAGGGAACTTTCCCCCGATTGTCGTTATCCTACACATGTTTCCCTACATTAAGCATAGGTATGTTCCACTTCTTGGAACTAGTTTGTTTGCCCCTTGACACTCGTCTCCTCCTATATTTGTAACTATAAATAACTTTTATTCGTTTTCAATATTTTCAAAATGTCTGAAAAAAAAGTAAAAAATAAATAAAAAAACCAAAAATCCAGATAGGAAAAGATGTTATATTTGGCAGCAGTTGAGTCATGTCACCTTCGAACAGAGCATTGTATATCACATCCATTTTTTGGGTTAGTAGTTTGACTTTAGGAGTTGTACTCGTATGTATGATTTTATCTCCACCGACTGGTTAAGCTTCCAGTTCCTATGGAACCTCTGTCGATCCCTCATGTGTCGCAGAGATGTCCCAGTTTTGTATATTAAGTCTATGCTGCCTACATTCAGTCACCATTCGCCTTTGTGATCTTTTTTGAAGGAAGTTGAAGCCTGAGTCAGCCATTCCTCAATTATCTTAACTTTGCATGTTGGCCATTCCTGGTACTGTTACTGGTTTGTACACATTATGATTGAGTCCTTCCACAATATACAAATTTTTTGAGTACCTCATGTTGGATGATGGGGGATGCCTTAATTCCCTCCTTCCAGCGGATTCCATCCCATCAACTTCAGATCATTTATTATGGGGTAGGAGTCTAGAGTCATTTGTGTGCCTTGAGACGTATAGTCATCAGTGGTAGGTTCTCTCACCATCGACAGTTTTGGGAATACATCAATGTCCCATGATCGATGGATTCTTCCAAGTGTTAGACCTCAACACATTTATTCACACTTGTTAGATTGCACTCTAGTACCTTGATTCCCATTTTCATTATCGGTGGGTGATCTCGCGTCTGTTAATGGTATACATCAATGATTGATAATCAGACGATGGACTACTATGTTCGACCTCGACACCTCTATTCACATAGTAGGACATATACTCATAGTGGTGTTGGCCAGAAAAACTATCCTAGGCCAACTTACAGAAAGATAGCCCACACACTCGACTAAATGCAATCTTGTATGTGTTTAAAGTAGCTGTCCTTCACAGGATCAAGGCCCTGTTGCCTGTATGATGTGCTCTCCAAAATAGAGAGTCTCTCAAAGGTGTGTATGTGTGGGATTTGCTTAAAGAAATCTTCTAATCAAAACAAAGAAATATAACTAAATGACCAACTAATTCTGAGAGAAACTACCTTAAGAAAAATGCAAATAATTAATCATCTCCTAATTCTGTTCTATGATAATCTAGATGCAAATTAATTTGAAAAATGTCTCAAAAATTTCTCAAAGATCATGAGTTATTAATTTGAAAAAAGGTTTTAAATCATAAATATGATCAACAATTCTCGATTGGTAGAAAAGTCTCCAATAACAGAATTAAATCTTAATTATCCTACAATAAGATGACACTCTAT
>LPNX011021930.1:190786-207522 GCA_001517045.1 Pseudotsuga menziesii
TATATATGAAAGTAAAGATAACAAAAGAGAATAATCAGTAACATGGTACAGATGTTTTAAAGACTTAGCTAGGGTCTTTAATATTCTACAACACTCAGTAATCCTCAGAATAAGTTCAAAGAACACCAACATAAAAAAATAAAGTATAATACTATATAATATGAATTCTCCCAAATGTCTTAAAAATCGAACCTTTTATCACTGTTCGAAACTTTTTTATATAGAAGACAAACTAACTTCTAATCAACTAACCACCCTATTTCTATGATACTACATGGATTCCTATCTGAATATAGAGCAAAACAAATGCCATGATTCTAGGTGTGTCGTTGAGTGATAAATGGGATGGAATAATGTGAAATATAATAACTAACTTATTGGATAAAATCCAGTATCATTATTCCCCTACACGAGGCATCATTATATCCGATAATCCATCAACTGATGATGCTCAAAATTAGAAAAGTAGAACCAGGAAAATATCAAATAGTTGGATGTTCAGGGCATCTTCCAATGAGTAAGCTCCAGCTAATCGAATCCCAAAATTGTAGGATAGAATCAACCTTCAGCTTTCATACTCCATGACACCTAGAATTTTCAAACAAAATCAGTTAGCAAAGTGAAAATATCAACATATAAAAATAAATAGGATGCCTACAGAATTTTAATTCTGCAAGTATCCTTATAAAATAAACAAAAAAACTTTGCACAAAAGACAAAATCTGAATATTATAGGACATTACTAACTTGTAGAAGCCAATTTTTTTAAACCATCCGTATGCCTGACAAAATTTTAAATCATAAAACAAAATTGAACTTCATACAACAAATAGAGATGCCAAGTTTTAAGGGATGATTCAACAGAAAATCGAATCGGCACATTTCATCTTGCTTCATCTAATTTGGCCTTGAATCTAACAGCTCTCGTATTGGAAATTTTGTTTTGTTTGATCAGTTTTCTATTTTTTAAAAGAAGGTTTTTATCCTGATATTTATATCTGAGCTTCTTTACCCTCAAGAGATTCCATTTATCAACCCAGGAAGTCAAGCCAGCTTTCAAGCTTGCAATTTCTTTCATAGCAAATGCCCTAATAACCTGAGCCTCTTTCAAATCAGTTTCCAAGGATGATATGACCTGAGCATAGGGAATTTGATCATGTTGTTCTATTTCTCCTACCTATGGCTCCCCATTACCTCTCACCTTTCTACATGGCTTTTGGTCAATTTCTTGATCTACATTAGGCCAAGGATTTAATTGTTGGACATCCCTAGCCCTAGTTTGAGATGCAGATACGTACTTCAAATCAAGAACGGTTGGACCAACTGGAGGTTCATTAGGCCAATACTCCAAAGAATCGCTCAATTCAATGACAAGGGCATCCCCTACACTTAAATATATACTCGCAAAAAGCGCATTCATCATGCTATTAGTGGTTCGATGAATTTCCCGATTACTCGGCACCCTACTAACTTCATCTTCGGTCGGTTTATGATTGATGTTTGTCTGTGAATATGGAAGGTCATCATTTGAACAGGGTGCTATAATAACTGGCGTACTCATTCGAGGCCGATTATCATCAACAGGTGTCTCAGGGTTTACCTCAGACTCGACCTTAAGGCCACTGTTACTTGGGGTTCGACCGGGTTCAGATATTCCATTGTTTAGATTATTTTGGGAGTCAAATTCTTCTAACTCAGGCCCATCTACTTCTGTCTCGATAAATCTTTTCCTGGTTTTGGACCTCCATTGGGGCCACTCATCATTTTCCCCAAACTCATTATGGGCATAAATGATTCCCAAGAATCTCCCAATTCTCCCAGCAGGTAGGAAACAAGTATCTTAATAATCCCATGATGAAACAGGCTCCATTCCTTATCCGCCACATTACTCTGATAAGCACAAGACATCTTCTCCAAACTACTTAAGAAGTAATATGGCATATTCACAGGATTCCATTTGAAAATCATTAATAGCCAAAGATGATAGAACTGAGTTTGAGAAGGGCATCCCCTACACTTAAATATCTACTCGCAAAGAGCACAGTCGTCATGCTATTAGTGGTTCGACGAATTGCCCGATTACTCGGCACCCTACTAACTTCATCTTCGGCCGGTTTATGATTGATGTTTGTCTGTGAATATGGAAGGCCATCATTTGAACAGGGTGCTATAATCACTAGCGTACTCATTCGAGGCCGATTATCATCAACAGGTGTCTCAGGGTTTACCTCAGACTCAACCTTAAGGCCACTGTTACTTGGGGTTCGACCGGGTTCAGATATCCCATTTTCTAGATCATTTTGGGAGTCAAATTATTCTAACTCAGGCCCACCTACTTCTGTCTCGATAAATCTTTTCCTGGTTTTGGACCTCCGTTGGGGCCACTCATCATTTTCCCCAAACTCATTACGGGCAGAAATGATTCCCAAGAATATCCCAATTCTCCCAGCAGGTAGGAAACAAGTACCTTAATAATCCCATGATGAAACAGGCTCCGTTCCTCATCCGCCACATTACTCTGATAAGCACAAGCCATGTTCTCCAAACTAATTAAGAAGTAATATGGCATATTCACAGGATTCCCTTTGAAAATCATTAATAGCCAAAGATGATAGAACTGATTTTGAGAAATTCGACCTTCACAGGTGACATACCTGATAATAAGTTCGAGGAAAGAATGCCATTTCTTCTTCAGTAGCCAAGAAGGGAAACTAGACTTATATTCCATTTGTCGGTTAGCTGGAGTCAAGAAATCCTTCCAATCATCATTCTTCACATGTTTTCCCTTATACCAATGTTCTCCTACCATTGGAAAACCTATATCCCAAGAGATGAACTCCTCCATCAACTACAACACGATATCTCCTACATGTGCTTTCATACCATCAAATAATGTTGCGAATGCCCTCAAAATTGCCAAATTAAAACCAGAGAATTTCTACAGAAACCCTAACCATCCTACCTTTACCACCAACTCATGGCATTCAGGAGCAGCGTCTAAATATTCATCACCCATGAGCTCGAATCTTGAAACAAGGGCCATAATAGAAATTACACAAGATTCATGGATTTTCAAAGCCCGAATTGAGAAACATAGTCGATCTATCATGGATTCATATAGATTTACCAAAAATCCAAACATCTTCATTTTACCAAGGTACTGTGAACCTTCATGCACAGCCATGGAATGTAGGGTCATCATGCCTTTGAATTGGCAAGTTAATGGAAATCGCAGAACACTTACCATGCAATAATGACCTTCAGAAACATCAAGCGGGTAACAGCTATGCATCACACTTGCATGATTGCAAATCAACAGATGGCAGACAATTAAATTATGAAGATATCAAACCCTTACTTTCCACGATAATGTCAATGTTAACTAGTATACCTTCCCATTAATACAATCGCTAAAATGAATCCATAAGCTTCTAACCTTAACTTCAAAGTGTAATCTAATGGTTACAACCACTTAATTTTTCACTATCGCATATATAAGTAACCCCAAGATTTAATAAGGAAAGATACAATGGTTTTGATTAAAATTGTGATTGATATTGCAATGATGAGGAACAATAATTAAATGTAGCTAAGACCACAACCAACCTTTTAAGAATCATTTTATCCACTTATGGTAGAATATTCACATTGACTTCACCTCAAAGCATCATTAAAAATTTCATAATCTCATAGATCTTATCTCGTCCTAGCATACAAATTTTATGAATGAGGACAAGTGTATAACAATGGGGAAACTTGTGATATCAATATTGTTATAGCTCAAAATGACACATCTTTTCCTATGACCACTTTCCCATGATTTCATCGCATGTCGACACTTCCATGACGACACTTCATGAAAGTCACTGAAAAAACACCTAACTTGGAGGACCCATATCTTGAGCTCTGTAATTCTATTTGACCTCATCTCTACATTGCTGTAAATTTATCTACGTTAGCTAAAACTTTCTTGCAGATACTAAAGTCTGAAAATTCCCAAAAGAACTGTTAAAATGATATAATTTGATGTGTATGCGAGTTTCCTTAAGGAAACCTGCATATGTACGCAACTTTCTATATATAATACTCATGTACACCTTAAATACATGACTTTCTGCATTGCAACCCGTGCATACCTCCTCACATATGCAACTGTTTCCTCTACAACCTGCGTACGCCTCCTGAAAATGTCAAAAAAAATAAGTATTTTGAAATTCGGGTAGTTTGGGTAGTTATGCAACTGACTCCTTCAGTTGTAACTACTTTGTCTTCGACGCTAACTCTTCATTAAGCATATAAATAGAGGTAGGGAGGCCCATGAGAGGAGACTTGAATATTTTCATAATTATTCTGGAGGAATTGGGACTCTCTTTCCCCACACCTTTTCCCTAGAAGATTTCTCCTTATGTTGCAGAGCTTGGAGGGTGAGTTCCTCGGAGAAGAGAAGCAACAGAACCAGATCAAGGTTTCGTGAGGTGCTAAACTTGAAGAGAAGGTATAATTGTACTTGTTTTCAAGATTAATAAGGATGTGATGTCCTTCTTCTTCCCAAGTAATTGTTCAATGTGTGATTGAATCTCTGCTTATGATCAGATGTTGATGTTAATCAGATTATTATTTCATTTTTATTTGATTATCACTGCTTTATATGTGGTCATAATGGTTTGAGGAAGGTATAATTTGTTTTGCAGGTCTCTTAGAGCAAGAGAAGCAAGAGGAACAAGAAGAGAATTGAAGGGCTTCTTGGATAAACCTTCATTTGGCTAAGGTATGAACCATTCTAATCTCTGAAACTTCCTTATATATACTTGCTGAACATCATGCATCTCTCTTTCAACTCTAGTATGTTGATGGCCTCTTAAACCCTAGCCATAGGAAACTTTCCTTTACAACAGAACTGGCGACTCCGCTAGGGATAGCCTTGTCTTTTTGGGGTTTCTCAATATTTATTTCAGTCTTTTGTAAGGTTTCAGGTCCTTACAAGTTAGGAACACCATTTGAGTTTGTTGGAACACCTTTCTTGCCTTCCTAGGTCAACGTTTGACCCTTTTTGTGCTTTTTTTCATCCATACGTGACTTTCAGGATAAATAATCACATGTTTGTGTTGTATACGTGACTTGCACTACTTGCAACCTCCATGTCATATGCGACCTGCCTTAAGGAAACCCCCGTATGCACCTGAATTTGTGTTCTTTCATCATTTTTAGGGTTTTTGGGTGATTTGAGGGTTGTTTGTAGGGTCTTCAAGGGTCCTCTGCATGTGCATGACTCTTGAGAGGTTGTTTTATCTCTGTTAGGTGCTCTTTTTCTATCTTGTAAGTCTCCTTCAAGTCTTTGAACTTTTTTTTGATGCTTCCCTGCCCCACCTCCTTCTTTTCCTTGACCTTGCTGGACAAGGTATTGAGCAACCTTTGTTTGTAGGTTTAGATTGATACTTAGGACTTCTTGACTTTTGTTCATGTCAGTCTTATTGCTTAGTCTCTTAATTCCAAATTTGTTGGCATGTTTACCTTTGTGATCCTTCCTTTCAAGAGAGGTTGATATCCAACTTTAGGGAAACCTAGGATTTGTTTGTGGGGTGTAGAGTAGTTGTCTATTTTCTTTGCTTATAGTACTTGCTTACAGTAGTTGATAGGCTGTTTTTTCTTTTGCATTTATAAAAGAAAAAGAAAAAAACACATGTTTGCTTTATATGCATGTAGATTAGTTTTTTAGTCTAGATTGCATGGCATATCATTTTTTTTGAAAAAAATAAATAAAAAGAATTTGTTTTTTTTGTGGATTTCAAGTTTCTATTTGAAAAAGAAAAAGAGAATAGTTTTTTATTTTTTCATTTCATTTCTCTTGACTTAGTCATTTTGTTTCAACTTTGAATCAAAACACCACATAAGTTTCACGGAATTTACCCTCTGACTAAAAACAACCCTTAAAATAAATGATATAATTTAAAAATTATTAGTAAGTTTTATTTTATAGGGTCATACACCAACTAGCTTAGGCTAAACTTGTGGATTAGGGAGTTTTAACTCTCCACAAGTATTAAATTTTAGACGTAGTTGGCCAATCAATAGCTAAATCTTCTTTTATGTTGATTGTATATGGGAAGCTCCTCTCAAATGGGAGTTAAGCACGAGCTCGCGTGGAGGCTTGGAATGAGGAGATAACCCTCTGATTCCTTGTCAAAGCGTAGACCAAGGTTTTTGCGCATCTGGGGATTCTATCTTAGACAGGGTTTCGGGCTTTGCTACCTTGCCCATGCATATGAACCAGGCTTGTGACTATCCCCCCAGATTGTTAATATAGTTAAATGAGCCTTTAGTCTCTTTGACATCTAGGGTTCATACATAGGTACACTGGAAGGCTATTTCTGGTTGACCTTAGAAGGGCTTGGAAGGTAACCCCAGTAGAAGGTGTGGGAGGGCGGTGGTTGATTCCTATGCTTGTTCCTAAGAAAATCTATAAGGATGCCAAGTAACTGTCTATCAGCTTTCTTTTGGAAAGCATATGTTATACATGTTTGTCTATTTGGCTTTAGGAATTTCAGTGAGTGCTCTACAGTTTGTCTGTACTTAGTTTTCCTTCAGGTGGATGCTTTGTACTTCTGTTTGTCTGTCAACCTCATACTTTGTCTTGTTGTTTGAAACTATGGCTAACACTCCTTTGAGCACTAACCAAGAGATCTCGATGCTGGGAACTCCTTCTACTATTCCTCTCATGGGGAATGTTGGTGTTCCCTTGATGGCCACCCTGAATCTACCTGGATTCACCCTAGGGCTATCGGTGTGGTTTTTTTCCACTCCAACTATCCTAAATGCTCATGATGATTCTCAAGTAAGCTCCTTATATCAATGGCATCAAAACACTGCTTCCCTTTCACCTGTAGTTTATTCTCCTCCTCCTTCTACCTCATGCGGTGAAAGTACGAATACTAGTAACTGGCAGTCTAAAAGGAGTAAAAGAAGGAGGAATAGGAAGAAGGAACATAAGCAAGGGGCATTAGTTCAACCTCTACAAGTCAAGTTGATATTCACCACCTAGCCTCTCCATTTCATGCCGGGGGCACCTATCCAACCTCTGCAGGTCATGTTGGATCTAAGCACTCAACCTCTGCAAGTCAAGTTGAACTTCACCATCAAGTCTCTATTGATCATGCTGGTGGGATCCTTCCAACCTTCCCAAGTCACATCGGATCTAGTCACTTAGCCTTTGCAGTTCATGTTGAGGGCACATGTTCAACCTCTGTATGTCAAGTTGAACCTCCCCATCCAACCTCTGCAAGTCATGTTGGATCCATCCACCCAGCCTCTGAAGTTCATGCTGGGATCACACACTCAAATGTTGCAAAGCATGTTGATCCTGACCATTAAGCCTCTGTTGTTCATGTTGCTGGTTACCATCCAGCCTCTATAGTTCATGTTGCACCCAGTCTCTTAGATTCTGCAGGTCATGTTGGGGGCAGTCTCTTAGCCTCTGTGGCTCATGCTAGAGACAATATGCAAGTCACTGCGAGTCATGTTGACACTATTGAAAAGACTACCCATTCAAAACACAATCCCAAGTTTCCTTGTAAGATTTGTCAGGGAGACCACCTTACTTATGAATTCCCTTCTATCATGGAGGTGCGAAGAGTTTGGTTTCATGGTCATCCCATTTTTGAAAATTCTAAATTTTTTCAAGAACCAGCTTCTCTTAGTCAGGTTGGACCGAGTGACCCAGCCTCTAGTGGTCATGCTGGGGGAAAAATCTCAACCTCTGTAGGTCATGTTGAGAGCAAACAGTCATCCACTGCTAGTCGTGTTGATACTATTGAGAAAACTGGTCATTTGAAGTGCAAACATAAGTTCCCTTGTAAGTTATGCGAGGGAGATCATCTTACTCACCAGTGCCCTATTATTGCAGAGGTGCGAAGAGTGTGGTCCGAGACTCAAGAATTTCCTTCTCCTGAGAAACCTATAGTTTCTCAACAACCTACTCAACCTTTGGTTGATCAAGTGGTCAAGCCAATATCATATTTGGTCGATCCCACTCTTCTTTCGGAGAATGATCTTGATGTGATTAAACCAATGTCATATTTGGTCAATCCCACTCTCCCTTTGGAGGCTGACTTTCACGAAGCGGTTGAATCGATTCCATTGTCAATCAATCCCACTCTTCCTTTGGAGAGTGAAGTGTCTGCTAGTCACATTTTATTCACTAGCAGTTCAAAAATTATTGAACAAGGAGGAACTGAACTCGCTTCGGATCAACCCCTAATAAGCTCTTGGATTGCTTCCTTTTATTGGGATAACCTAGTTGAGTCGCGCCTTCATTCTAATTGACCTTTCCAGATAAGGGTAAAAGTTGAATCATACACAATTTCTCATTGTATTGTTGACGAAAAAACCTCAGTTAGTATCTTCTCTACTCATGCTTGGCAAGGCATGGGATCTCCCAACCTTGTGTCGACTTCTAGTCAGTTACTGGAATTTGATAGAAGAACTTGTATAGCCTTGGGAATTCTTGCTCAAACACCTGTTACTTTGGGTGGGAAGATCGTCTTAGTTGGCCTCATGGTTAGAGAAGACCCCTTTGACTTCAATATGCTCCTTGGACATGATTATGTGTATTCCATGCAAGCTGTGGTGTCAACATTCATTCGTGTGATGTAATTTAATCATGGTGAATAAATTGTCACTATCGATCAGTTGAATTTTCTTGATCCATCTCCTGACCCAACTAGAGACAAATTATTTCCTTTATTGATTCCCACTGTTTCTATAGACAATACCCCACCGCAGGTGAGTTATGTGGCCTCATGTCCTTTACATTCAATTGCTACTGAGAAGCAGCCTCTGTTTTCATGGTTACCTTCTCAGGACTTGGTCCCAGCAATTCACCAGGTGAGTCATCCTATACAGACCATGCAGCCTTCTCTCCACTCTGTCGATCCATTTGAAAGTTTAGACATGTGTCCTATCTCGGATGATCTCTTTCCTTCAGATGAAGTCTTCCTCGAGTCTTTGATACAATCTGAAATTATTTTGGATGTTGGTTCGGTTGTGACTAAGTCTAACCCTGATTTTATTAGTAATTTTTATCTTCCCATGGATCGATCTTCTTATGTTGGTCTTGTTGAGTATTTTGACTCTTCCTTTAAATAGCAAGTCAGTGATCGTGATGAGTTTGATTTTTATTATGAATTTTTCAACTCCCGTGATACTGAGTTTGTTCCTGCGGACTCTATCTCCCTTATTGATTTTTTCTCTCCTTGTGAGGTCGATCTTACTGATTATAAACCCTCGAGGCTTGGTGCTATAGAATCTTCTTCGGTTGATTCTGCCTTGAATTTCCCTTTTGTAGAAGATAGCAAAGTCTCATGTGTTTCTGCCAAAGTGACCTGCATCAGATCTTTTCTTCTGAATGTGATTCTGATGTTGTTGTTTAATTTGTAACTACATTTTCATGTATCATGCTCGTGCTTTTTATCTTGATGCCGGATTCCACGCTTTTAGCTCGTTGTATAAGCCCTCATCTTTGTTCTCATCGTCACTCAACCTTGTATCATTTTGCCTTTGCAACTTGACACCTTTTACCTTGATGAGACATTCTTCGAGTGTCTTTACCTTGCTCATGTTCCTTGCATTATGCATAGGTTTGTTCCTTGCGCTTGGAACTAGTTTCACCTGCCTATGACACTCGTCTCCTCACATTTAGAGCATTCTTTCTACTCTCCTTCGAGCTCGTTAAAAATAGTAAGGAAGCTGCGAGTTGAGTTTTCTGGACTCGTTAAAACTTCAAAGGAAAGATATTGAGTTTCTTTAGGCCCAGGTCTGACTCCTTAAAATAGACTTGACTGCTGAGTAAACTTGTCCGTTCAGGCTCGTTAAGAATATGTTAACGGGCATCCACATTGGCGATAGGTTATCACTTTCTCAGACCATGTGGAATAATACGAGAAAGAACACTCTCTTTTCTTCGAAATTGAGAAGAGTATTCTCATGCATAGATTTATCACTTTTTCAGACCTAAGGGACTAAACTTACAGAAGAGGAACACCCAGTATGAGCTTAGTTTTCTCTTTTTTGTACTCTGGACCTAAACATGAAAAATATTTCGAGTGTACTTTATGTCTTTGTCATGCTCGTTAAACCCTAAAGAACAAAGCATTGAGTTTATTGTTGTAAGCCTCATTCCTTGTAATCAAATGGATCTTCCTGAATGATCTTACCTTCCTTCACACTCGTAAAACTCAGGCTATATGTTGCTTTTGAAGGAGCGTTGGGTAGGTGGTAATTTAACCTTTTTCGGACCTTCCTGACTAACTAAGAAAAAGGTGCGCCTTACTTCTTCGAAAGCTAAGAGAGTTCTTCAGTGGTTTGTTTTATTATTTTTCGGCCCCAGGGGAATAAATTGGACAAAAAATTTCCTTCCTGGAGTCTTCTTTGAGTTTTCAGACTCACTAATCTATGAAAACACCATCGAGCATGTACTAGTTTGGGCTCGTAAAATCCATGAATTAGTGCTTTATCAAGCATTCTTCTGTGTCTTCTCTGAGCTTGCCAAAAATGAAGATGGTCCCAAGTTTGCTTTCTTGGACTCGTTAAACCTTTACAAGAAAGAGGGGAAGGGAAGTTCATTCACATGTTTTTTACATCATGACAGCAAGTCTTGTTTCCTTGAACAAAGCACTAGTTTTGAGTCTATCAATAGTTGGGTCCTAGTATTTTGACCTTATCCTGATTCAGAGTTTCTTGCTCCTCTAGTTGGTCTCTTTTCCAATTATATGGGGAATCTATCAATGTCTCCTACATTGTAGATTGTTTCATTGGTCCTTTAGTGTCAAAAGCTTCCTAAGTCACTTTTTGTGTCATGCTCACTATTCAAGGATTAAACCTTTATCGGCCATTCTGTATTTGCCTTGACCTTTTGTGTCAGCCATTCCCTCGTATCAGTTCATTACATCATGTATTCAGTGTTTCTTGTCATGAAATTCAGTACCAATTCTAGATCAAATTAGTCATTGACTTACCTCGTGTTGGATGATGAAGGATGCGTTCCTTCCAACAGATCTCTTCCTATTGACTGCAACACATCTTGCTTTGGGAATGAGATTTATAGTTTTATGATAGTACCTTGGGGATTGTAGTCATCAGTGGCAATTTCCCTCGCTATTGGGTAGTGGGAATACCTTAATGTCTCCTACTCAATGGATTCTTCAAGTGTTCGACTTAAAATCCTTGTATTCACACTTATTAGAATGTACTAGGTACTTTGGGGACCATTTTCATTAATGGTGGTTTCCCTCACGTTTGTTAACAGTTCTCATTATTGACCGGTAATCAAACACTTTCATCCATGTTTGAATTCAACTCCTTTATTCGCATGGTTAGGATTCGTACCTTTTGGGCAGTTTGGATTGAAGACCTTGGGCCGACAGTAGCATCGTCATTTTTCTATTGCCCATGTTGCACAAGACCTTGCTACATTTTATATGACATTTTGCTGAGACATAGATCCACCTTGTATTTTTTTGGCTATGATTGATTGTTGAGCATGGACCCACCTTGTTCATTTGTGGCCATGACTCCTTTAGATTTGATATGGTACCTTTTTACATATTGAGCGACCATGATAGTTTCATCAATTATACATATGTTGGATCCGTCTATATATTTATGGCAATGTTTTTTATATGGACTTGTATGTCCCAGAGATCAGTTTTTTCTAACATTTATCTCTCTTTCAGGTACCTTTGTTCGATCCTTTTGATATTGGATTCTATGCTCTCTACATACTCAGGTGTTTCCTTTATAATTCATTTCAGATATCGCCTTCCCCTCTAACCTCATACATTAGGGGGCATCTATTAAAGCTAAAAATGACACATCTCTGCCTATGACCACTTTCTCATGATTATGTTGCATGTCGACACTTCCATGGTGACACTTCATGAAAGACACTGAAAAAAAAAAACCTAACTTGGATGACCCATATCTTGATTTTTGTAACTCCATTTGACCTCATATCTACACCGTTGGAAAGCTAGTTGTGTTAGCTAAAACTTTCCAGAAGACACCAAAGTTTGAAAATTCACAGAAGAAACCTTAAATGAGATTGTTTGATGTCTATGCAAGTTTACTTAAGGAAACCTACGTATGTACATGACTTTCTATATATAATACTCACGTACGCCTTAAATACGTGAATTTCTACATTGCAACCCATGCATACCTCCTCGTGTAAGCGACTTTTGTCTCTACAACCTGCGTACGCCTCCTGAAAATGTAAAAAAAAAAAACATATTTTGAAATTCAGGTAGTTTGGGTAGTTATGCAACTAACTCCTTCAGTTGTAATTACTTTGTCTTCGACCCTAACTCTTCATTAAGCATATAAATAGAGGTAGGGAGGTCCATGAGAGGATACTTGAATCTTTTCATCATTATGCTGGAGGAACTGGGACTCTCTTTCTCCACACCTTTTCCCTAGAATCTTTCTCCTTATGTTGTAGATCTTGGAGGGTGAGTTCCTTAGAGAAGAGAAGCAACAGAACCAGATCAAGGTTTCGTGAGGTGCCGAACTTGAAGAGAAGGTATAATTGTACTTGTTTTCAAGATTAATAAGGATGTGATGTCCTTTTTCTTCCCAAATAATTGTTCAATGTGTGATTGAATATCTGCTTATGATCAGATGTTGATGTTAATCATATTATTATTTCATGTTTGTTTGATTATCACTGCTTTATATGTGACCATATATCATCTTGATTATTGCTCACTCGATATTACTGCTTCCATGAGGAATAATGTTCCTATGTTCGGGAAGTCACCTCCTCCCTATCCGTCTGTAGGGGTTGGATTGTTGAAATATTCTACACTCATGGGAGTTTTTCCATCCAACACTGCCCGTCCTAGTACAAAAATGACAACAGTAAACATGATATCCTCCACGACTAGGGGAATGTATAAAGGAAAAGATATTTTTGAATCATCATCTCTGAGTCTAGACGAAGCTGTGTATGATGCCATTTAGTCTATTTCGGATACTTACATAGATGATCAACATTTGGTAGTATCAGATCCTTACCATCTTCCCTATTGGATAGATTCCCCTCTCCTGAACTTACATGATCTCTCACACAATTTTTCATTAGATGAGTCTATTATGGAGATCATGAGTCTGGATGAATCTTTATGGTAAGATTGTCATAATCAATCGTCATTTCTTCCTACTGCCAATTCGGTAGATTCAGTTTTTGTTTCTCTAATCAGTTCCAATATAGTCGAGCAACCAAAAACACATGCATTAATGGAAGGAGTTGATTTTTAAGAGAATTTATGAAACACCATGAAAACAATACCTTTCGATATATCGGTTAAGCCAGGTGTTGTCGAGCATATCCACATAGGCAAGAACTACTTGGCAATGAAAATTGAGGACAATCGAGTTCTTTTTAAGGAATTTCATGATGTTTTTTCATAGAATTATAAATAAATGTCCTGGATTGATCCATCTATTGTCGTACATGAGATAAACACACACCCAATGACAAGACCTATTAGGAAAAAACCTTTCCAGGTCCACCCAAGAAAATATGTAGCATTAAAGCTGAAGTTGAGAACACTTTAAAAGCTTCTTTTTTCTACACCATGCATTTAACCAAGTGGGTGTCTAACATTTTCCCGGACAGTAAGAAACAGATCACTATTAGGGTTTGTATAAATTTTTGGGACCTGAAAAAAGATTGTCCAAAAGACAATTTTCCTACCCTTTATATCAATCAGATCATCAACAACTGTGATGGAAGTGCCATTTTTCCTTTATGGATGGATTTTTCGACTATAATAAGATTAAGATCCTATTTGTCGACCACCACAAAAACACATTTATTTTCCCATGGGGAATCTTTTCTTATAGGAAGCTACCTTTCGATTTGAAGAATGTTGGAGCTACCTGCCAACGAGCTATTTCTCATTCTTTTAATGATATAAAACACATAGTGGAACTATATCTAGATGACCAACCTGCTCACTCACAACAACGGAAAGATCATTTGGGGCATCTTAGACACATTTTCCTTCGATACCATCATTACAATCATTGTTTCTAGGGATGGGATTCAAATATATCCCGTAACAATTGTCATTGTTGTGGCCTTACTACCTCCATCAAACATTATTGAACTCCAAATTTTGCAACGGAAGGAAATATTTCTTCATCATTTTGTATGCAATTTTGTAGAGAAAATGCATGGCTATATGTGTCTCTTGAAATAGAACACTCCCTTTTTGTGGGATCATTAGGCTCAAAGAGATTTTGATAATTTGAAAAAGGGAAACACACTCAACTATGTTTCACCCCCCAAATTATTCAAAAGATTTATTCTTTACATTGTCGCCTCCACTACTACCATTGGAATGGTTTTAGTGCAGGAAGATACGAACGAATAAGAACATGTGATCTACTATTTGAGTAAGAGTCTCCTTGACTCTGAAACCCACTACTCATATGTGGATTAGCTAGATTTGGCTACAATCGTCATTGTGCAGTGTTTCTATCACTACATATTACTTCACATCACTACCGTGTTTGCAGATCAAAACCCTATGTACTATATTCTCACCCGTACGGTACTAGGGGAAAATATTCCCGTTGGATTGTAATCCTATAGGAATCTGATCTTGAATTTTCCAATACCACTTCCAAGAATTCCATGGTCTTCGCGGAGTTGATGTGTGACCTTCCTCGTGCTCTCATGGATGTTGAACCCAATGATTCATTTCCATATGAATTCTTGTTCCTGATAAGCACAACTGACACATGGTATGGATATTTGGTCATATATCTCCAAACCCAAATATTTCATCTCAATCTATCTCATGACGATCGCTGACACATTCATCACCACGCTAAGTATTAATTCATTATTAATGACACCTTATACTGATGTGGTTTTGACTCTATCCTTCGACGATGTATTACTCACGACGAGGATGACCAAGTCATGAATGACTACCACTCTGGAGCTTGTTGCTGTCATCTTTCTAGGATGGATACATCTCAGAAAATCCTTCATGTTGGGTACTTTTGGCCCTCAATCTTTAAATATTGTCACGAGGTGGTTAAAAAATACCCACCTTGTCATATTTTCTATCAAAAAAAGCACACCCACCCTGTCAGCGTTTCTATACAAAAAAGTGCACCCACCCTGCTTCGTTATACATCATCATTTCCATTGGCCCTTTTTTCAAATGGAGGATTTCATTTATGCATTGTAATCCTACCTCAATCAAGGGGCATGGTTACATTATTGTAGATGTGGAATATTTTCATGAAATGGGCTTAGGAAATTCTTACATATGTAGAGGATGGTAATAATTTCTCCCTCTTCCTGTTTAATCACGTCATAGCTAGGTTTGGAGTTCCACAAGCCATAGTAACTAGTCATGGATCTCATTTCCGTAATCAGATGATGGCCAAGCTAAGTAACAAGTTTGATTTTCGTCATGAAAAATCAAACCCTTACTATCCACAAGCTAATGGACGGGTTTAATCCATCAACAAGGCCTTGAAGGCTATGCTTTGTAGGATAGTTGGAGATCATAAATCCAATTGGTACTTAACTCTCTTTTCCTCACTATGGGCTTATAGAACTTCAGTCAAAACAACAACTAGTTTTATTCCTTTTCAATTAGTCTACGAACTCGAAGCTGTCCTACCTATCGAGTGTGAAATTCCATCACTCAAGCTTGCAGTTAAGCTTCTACCCAACACTTCTACCGAAGAATATTGCTGATGTTGCTTGTCGTCACACCATGAATATTTCTTTAGCCACTTGGGTATTATATTGCCAAGCTCATGACCTAGCTAGTTCATGTGTGGTTTGTATAGGTCCGAACACCAATAACAATGCCGAGTACCATGTAGTGATAGGTTATCTAACTAAAGCTACATATCGATACATTGATCATTTGGTAGTATTCATGGACTCTTAGCTAGTGGTTTCTCATTTAAATCACATTTATTCCATTTGAAACCCGATCCTTCTTCATCTCTCTCAGAGAGTACTTTTGTTGGAAATGTAATTTAAGACTATTACTTATCAACCTGTCCCTAGATCTTGTAACACAGTTGCATATTCGCTTTCCAATTACATGTTGGATTGGTATATTAATATACCAATGAATATGATGGCGATGACGATGATGATGATGCTAGCCATGATGACGATGTCGATGAAGATGATGATGATTATGATGAGGATGAAGATGTCAATATCGATGATTATGATGATGATGATGATGGTGATGATGATTATGATGATGGTGATGATGGTACTGATGGTGATGGTGATGACGATGGAGATGATGATGATGGAGACTTCCACTGTTTTTGCCATTTGTTTAACAGTACTTGTAGAAATTGTAGAGAGATTAGGATTTATTAAATGATAATTAAATGAGCTTCTCTTTGTTTCGAGAATATTTTAATATTCTCTACTCACAGGGACAACCACGTGAAGGTGGAAGCTCATCTGCCCCCCCCCCACAATATATCACTTGGAAAGATGTTCAATGCACTTCATCATCGTCTTCATCTGTATCCAAGTCTGCATCTGTATCATCTGATCCGGATTCAACATTATAAGGATTAAAGGGCGCTATATCATCATCGTCATCGTCAATATAATCATCTTCATCATGATGAACATTGTCGCTAACATCATCTAATTCAACTAACTCTTCAACATCTTCCTG
>LPNX011021930.1:210135-260135 GCA_001517045.1 Pseudotsuga menziesii
ACAGCAAATGTTAGTCATGTCGATTAAGTAACCCAAACAAAAATGATACAATATACAATTACAAAAACTCTCAATATAAAGACCGAATGATATATAATCATGAATTATATTGACTTACCAATGGATGATATTCATGCCCCCCCTCAACATGTCCATGTTCTCTACAATGTCTTTTAGCTGTTTTGATCAATAACCTTCTCGTATTAAAGCCCCTACATCGACTGCAAGGACAATAACATTTTCCATCACCCCTTCTTTCCACTCCCTCCCACAACCTAGCAAGCAATTATCGATTTTGTTCTGTCGGATCTTGATGACCTGTAACATCATTGGTACGTGGCATTTTATTACTCAAACCCTAAGAACAAAGTACGAGCAAACCCAAGTATATGATGAGTCTTCTTTTCCACAAGGGTTAGAACGAAATCCAAAGAGCAAGACCAAAATCCAAGACCAAGTGGGAAGATCCCCACAAAAGAGAAAGGCCAAAATCGGCCAAGACCAAGTGAGAAGATCCCCACAAAAGAGAAACCCCAAAATCCAAGACCAAGTGGGAAGATCCCCACAAAAGAGCAACGCCAAAATCCAAGACCAATTGGGAAGATCCCCACAAAAGAGCAACGCCAAAATCCAAGACCAAGTGGGAAGATCCCCACAAAAGAGCAACGCCAAAAAAAAACCCTTAGGAATTTCACACTTCTTAACCAAGAGATAAGTGCGAGACTTAGTGTGTGAGATAATGAACCTAGCCGTACATATATTTATATGAAAAATGAACCTAGGATTTCCATTTTAATGTGTGTGGGATAATGTCTTAAGTGTCGCTTTCCATTTTAAATAATTAACCAATTACGACAAATTATTAAATGATTGATAAGACATTATTAAATGAATGAGTAATTTAAGCGTCGTCGCTTAAGCGACGCTTAGGAGGATATCCGTCGCTTAAGCGACACTTGCAAGCCTAGCCATCGCTTAAGCGATGCTTATCAAGCCTAGCCGTCGCTTAAGCGACGCTGATCACCACCATTTCAAAAAAAAATTATCTTCCTGATTTTTGGCACGGTTAAAAGAAAAAATCCACGCGCCGTCGGAAAAAACCGTCGGATTTTGGATCGAAATGTAGTAGTGCTTGCTTCAATCATGAAAATGGTCATCTCCTTGAGAGATCTATTCTTCCTCTCTGCCACACCATTTTGTTGTGGTGTTAAGGGATTTGAGTTGTATTTGGATGCCACACACCTCACAAAGGTTCTGTAGGTTCCTGTTCACATAATCCTTCCCATTATCAGTCCTAAGGATCTTTATCTTATGCCCACTCTGATTTTCTACCAATTCCTTCCAAATATTCAATTTTTCAAAAACTTCAGACTTTAATTTGAGGAAGTACACCCAACAGAATCTTGAGTAATCATCAATAAATGTAAGTACATACCTTGATCCACCATATGATGGACTGGGAATAGGACCTATCATATCTGAATTTACCAACCCAAGTGGTTGTCTGGCTCTCCTTTCCATCCCCTTCGCATATCTTTGCTCTAGATGCTTCCCAACTACACATCCAATGCATGCCCCATTTGATGATTTGATTTGTGGAATTCCTTCCACCATATCATATCTGTGTAGTTCTTGGAGGTACTTGTAGTTCATGTCACCAAACCTCTCATGCAATAGCTTGGAAATATCATTGGCATGTGAGAGAATATATTGGTCATTGGAAGTGGGGAGGAAATTTGAAAACTTGTACATCCTCTCATGTTTGTCTACATACCCAATTGCAATGGCTTGGTTTGATGATATTTTTGCAATCTCTACCATGTCTGGAGTGAAGATCACTCTCTTCACCTCTCTTGTATGGGTCATTCGATATACTGACAGCAAATTTTCTGCAAGGTATGGTAGATACAACACATGACTGAATAAACCATGCTCTAATTCAATCCTACCAATCCCCTTGGTATATATTGTGGAAATTGAACCAAAGTGATAGAGCAATTACACTCACAAAATTGCTAATCAACATGCAAAAATTAACATCAAAGGAGATTGAAATTGGAGCATAGCACTAATATGTATTGAATAAGTGTACAATATCCAACCTTTTGAATTAATAAGCTTCTACAATATATAATAACATGAGAGATTCTAATGCATAAGGATGCCCTTCAAAATAGTCAAAAAGTAGGCTTACTAAATCTAGTCAAATCCCCCATAGGTGCATAAAGACGTTTCCAAATCCACTAGGATGCTCACGGATTGGAAAAGTCAAGTAGGAAAGCTAATAAGGGATGGAAAGAAAACTCATACATGCTTTTATTAGGAGAAAAGGATGGAGGATGGTGTGGGAAAAAAACAAGTCAACTACACCTAGTCTTGCTTTCCCTTTTGCCATACTTCTCAATAAAACACGCAGCTTTACAGAAAAAGAAGATATGTGCTTTGGAGGATCAGGAATAAAGCAGACATGCTAAATAAGGTTTCCAGGATGTTTCCTAGACACTCCATGACTCATTTTTATCAAGTGTTGACTTCTATGACATGTAGAAGGCAACTAGCATAGAGTGGAATATAGGAGACTATGTAATAACACAAAAATGAATTAATTAATGTCTAAGGTAGGTAACTATGGGTTGATTATTCTAACACCCCCACTTAAGCCTGAATTTATGAGTAAATATCAGAAAAATATAGCGCCTAGCAACAAGGCTTAGTCACCCTTTACATACTACCTGTCCATTCAACCAAGGAAAGAGGCAAAAACCCAGTGGGAAAATCCTCCCTTAAACATGTACAGTAAAACAAAATTTGAAAATATTGTCATCAATCATGCTTCACAGCATGATCAGAAATCCTCAGCAATGATTTGAGATTGTTGAATGTCTTTTCACAAAAAACTTTGGTGAAGATGTATGCTACTTGTTCTGAAGATGCACAGAAGAGTAGATGAATGGTGCCATCATGCACAAGTTGTCTGATGTAGTGCATATGGATCTCAATGTGTTTGGTTCTCTCTCTCTGAACTAGATCATTGCAAATTCGAATGGT
Organism: Pseudotsuga menziesii; assembly: GCA_001517045.1. Lineage (NCBI taxonomy): Eukaryota > Viridiplantae > Streptophyta > Pinopsida > Pinales > Pinaceae > Pseudotsuga > Pseudotsuga menziesii. The sequence goes on from LPNX011021930.1 coordinate 213,184, forward strand.
GCTCTGATTATCACAATAGATCATAGTTTAAAACTATGATTGAAGCCACATTCTCCAAGTATTCTCTGCAACCATAAACATTGAGTTGCTACATTTACAACTCCTCTATACTCTGCTTCTGTAGATCAGAGTGCTATGGCACTCTGCTTATTTCTTGACCAGTTGATTGGTCCTTCTACAAGCATGAAAACATATCTTGATGTTGAATTTAGATCTGTGTTGTCACCTTCCCAATCAATGTCAGTAAACCCAATCAAATCAAGATCAGATTTAGCTTTGTAGCAGATCCCATGAGTTCTTGTTCCTTGAACAAAGTTAAGGATCCTCTTGGCTTCTTTCCAATGGATCTCATGAGGCTGATCCATGTGTATTGAAGCCACACTAACTGCATAATATATATCAGTTCGAGTGTGTGTAAGTTAAATCAAACACCCAATCAACTGCCTATATAGAGTATTATTTACCATAGGAGAAGAACCTACTTCTTCAAGCTTAACTCTTGAAAGGAAGGGAGTCTTGCATGGCTTGAAATATTTCATGTTGAACTTGTTAAGAAAATATAAGGCATACTTGGACTGATGTACTTTGATTCCATGTTGGGACTGAGCAATTTCGAGACCCAAGAATTGGCTCAACAATCCCAAATCAGTCATAGAAAATGCATGGTTCATTGCATCCTTCAAGGACACAATCTCTTTCTTTGAACTTCTTGTAATCAGAAGGTCATCCACATACAAGAAAATAATCATAAAAGAGCCATGAATCAGCTTCAAATAAACATTAGGATCAGACTTGCATCGAACAAAACTCAATGACAACAGAAATCCATCAATCTTGGCATACCAAGCCCCGGGGGCTTGCTTGAGCCCATACAATGATTTCTTTAACCTGCACACAAAATATGGATTAGATACAAACCCTTGAGGTTGATGCATGTAAATATCTTCATTGAGATCTCCATTTATGAAAAAACACTTCACATCCATGTGATTTACCTCCCACTGCTTCGAAGCTGCAATTGGCTAAAGCTAGCCTTATGGAGTCCATCTTTGTCACTACTGCAAAGGTTTCATTGTAGTCAATACAATGTACTTGTGAGTAGCCCTTGGCTACCAATTTTGCCTTATATTTCAAATGTTAACCATTAGTATCAAACTTAGTTTTGAAAACCCGCTTACATTGAACTAGCCTCCTCCCTCGGGGAAGATCAACCAGTTCCCAAGTGTTGTTCTTTTGGAACAAGCTAAATTATTCTTTCATGGCTGTTTTCCATCTTGGATCATGTGATTCATCTTCATATGTATGTGGATCTGATTCAACCATCATATAGCACTTCTCAGCAAATAAAAGATCTTTCATACACAGGGCACTCTCAAACTAAGATCCAGTCCTCCTAGTATCACTAGGATTTCCAGCTAGTTCCCTAGCTGCATGAATGGTCTTTGTTGCCCATTTTGCTTCCCATTTTGGTCTTGTAGTAATGTTGTTTCTGCCAATGCCCGCATTTTGTAATCTTAACCAAAATCTGAACCACAATACGAGCTTGATTTTATGCCTGAGTCGATGCTAGTACGACCACGACGACGAGATCTAGTAATGATGTTGCTGCCAATGCACGTGTGTCTCAGTATGAACCTCAACTCGAGCTTGCATGGCTTGAGCTTGAGCTTGAATGTCCAGAGCTTGATTTTATGCCTGAGTCGACGCCTGAATGGGGGTTTGATTTTATGCTGGACCGATGTCTCTCATAAATATTCACACATTTTGCATCTTCCTGGTTGTAGTGAGTTTTTATTTTAAATAGCCCTACTCACTGCTGTTAATTTATTTTTTCTAACTGTGTTGATTTATTGTTTTCCAAGGGATTGGATTGGATTAGATTGTTTTAGAAGGTTGTTATTTTATTTTTTTCAAGGGATTGGATTATTGACGAGTATATTATGTGTCATTGTATTATTGATGAGTATATTATGTTATTTCAAAGGTTTTTATTTTATTGTTTTCTAAAAATTATGTGTAAATTTTTTTAAAGATATTGACGAGTAGATTTAGTGTGCCATTGCATTTAGAAACATTCTTAGTATTTTTTTGGAATCCCAGGAAAATTATCTCTTTCAGACATGGGTAAAATAGTTTATGCTAAATTAGTATTGTTTTTTCTTCTTCATAGAATCCTCAGTTTGATGAGTCTTACTAATTTCTTCTTGGACCTATTCTAAGTTTGCTTTAGCATAATTCTAATTTCGGGCTTGTTTTGCATAGATAAATTAATTCCATCTCATTGCAACCTACCACCATGTGGATTTGTGATTATTTTTTTGGAAAGATGTTATTGGATGCTCTATTTTGAAACATGCTCTTCATATAAAAATAACTTGTTCATAGTCAAGTTTTTGGGTCTATGAGAAATTTCTGCCGTTAAGGTTTATTTTATTGGGAAAGCCTTTATCAAAATCCATTTCTAGACAAATCCTTGCAATGGTAGTATAATATTGATTCAAATTTTCTAGGATGGAAAAGTGGAACTTTCCCAGAGCATTCCTAATGGATTTAAGGGAGGTTTTTCCCAAGAAATGAAAGGACATATTCAAAATCATGACCCATACATGAGCTGAGGCAAGTGAATCCATTATAGGATCAAAGGTGGAAATCCATAGCTTCATTTATAAATCCAAGCTTCTACAGAACCAAGGGCCCAATCTGAGGATCAAATCCCTATCTTCTTGAAGGTCAAATTCAATAACAAAAAACACATTTTCACAAGACTTATTAAAAGTCTCTTCATTCAATAATTGGTAACCCGCAAGAACTGATAACCCATTTCTGTAAATCAACAATCCTTGCCCACAAGCCATTAAATCTCCACACTAACAGATGGGAGTGATAAATAAGGGCTTTCTCTTCAAGGTTGGGATCTAGTAGAATAGATAAGAAAAAAGTTTCTAGAATCCATAATAAGGTGTGTCATTTCCCTTTACAACATATCTTCAAAACAAAATTATTGATTAACCACCAAATACTCTGAACTAGAAGTCAATGTGTGAGAGAATGGCGCGAACGAAGGTGAAGGATCTATATTGGGCACCATTATGGAGGAAAAAACATGCATTAATCCATGCAAGAGAAAATTATGAGCTTGTAGAAAGCATTGATGCCACCAGAAAAAGGAGATCAACTAGCCACATCAAAACCCTATATGCCACTATGAATGGGTGATTATCTTCCATATTTTCTCGAAATAAAAAGGTTAACATTCATATAAATGCCCCGGCTAGGACTGTAATGCTCCACCACACCACAACCTCTAGCTATAATTCTCTACATGAACGCCCATGCTATGGCGATGACCTCTAGTAATGATGTTGCTGCCAATGCGCGTGCGTCTGAATCGGAACCACAACCAATATATTATGTTATTTTAAAGGTTTTTATTTTATTATCTTTTCCAAAAATTATGTGTAATTTTTTTTTAAAGATATTGACTAATAGATTTAGTGTGCTATTGCAATAGCAACACCTTTAGTATTTTTTAGGAATCTATTGAGGATTATCTTTTAAGACATGGGTGAAATGGTTCTTGCTAAATTAGGATTGTTTTTTCTTTTCTTAGGACTTGAAAACTCTAATTTTTCTATTCAATGACTAAACTTGTGTTGTTTTTTCTTTTTCATAGAATCCTCAATTGCATGAGTTGTACTCATTTCTTCTTGGACTGATTTTGAGTATGCTTTAGCATAATGTTGATTTGGGGTTTGTTTTGCATAGATAAATCAATTCGATCTCATTGCAACCTCCCACAACTTGGATTTGTATATTTTTTTGGGAAAGAGGTTATTGGATGTCCTATTCCGAATCATGCTCTTCACCCAAAAATAACTTGTTCATAGTCATTTTTTGGGTCTATTAGAAATTTCTTCCATTAAGGTTTATTTGACTGGGAAAGCCTTTATCAAAATCCATTTCTAGACAAATCCTTGCAATGGTAGTATAATAGTGATTCAAAGTCTTGCCAAGAGCATTCCTAATGGATTTAAGGGAAGGTTTTCCCAAGAAATGAAACAACATATTCAAAATCATGACCCATACATGGGCTGAGGCAAGTGAATCCATTACAACATGTTCAAAATCATGACCCATGCATGAGCTGAGGCAAGTGATTCCATTACACCATCAAAGGTGGGAATCCATAGCTTCATGAATAAACGAGAGCTGCCCCGGAACTAAAGACCCAATGTGAGGATCAAATCCCTATCTTCTTGAAGGTCAAATTCAATAACAAAAAACACATTTTCACAAGGGTTATTAAAAGTCTTTTCCTTCATTAGGGGAGTCCAAGAGCTAATATCCCATTTCTGTAAATCAAGAAGCCATGCCCACAAGCCATTAAATCTCCACACCAATAGATGGAAGTGATAAAAATGGGCTTGCATAAAAACGGGCTTGCTCTTGAGGTTGGCATCTAGTAGAATAGATAAGAAGGGAGCTTCTAGAATAGATAATAAGATGTGTCATTTCCCTTTTGCAGCATATCTTGTAAATAACCCTACTCAGTGGTAATTTATTTTTCTTGAGTATGTTGATTTATTGTTTTTATTTTAATAAGAGGTTGTTATGTTATTGTTTTCCAAGTGGATTATTTTCTTTTCCACAAATAATTTTGTTATTTTTCTTACGGAGGGATAATTTTGTTATTTTATAATTTTAGGCTCATTTATTAATTGATCTATTATTCTTGCATTATTTTGTCTTAAATCGTTTATTCTCTATTCAATGCAACCTAAAATATTCATATCAAATGTTCAATAAATCCTATAAATATGCTGAGCTGATTTTGATTAGTACAATTTTAAATGTTTTACTATGATCATGTTTATTTTAATTCTATTTTATTATTATTTTTAAATAAGTTAATTATGATTGTTTTAATTTTTTATATCTAGGTTTATAACTGATATTTTATTGTGTATTCATTGGAAAAACATCTTTATTACGTGGGTAAACTATTTTTTATTTCAATAATGGTTGGGAAGTTCTACCTTTTAATTAGTGTTTTTTACATTGAGTCAAATTTCCTCCTTGCACCATAGGAGGGAGAAATGCAACTGTACTGGTAATTATTTATCCTCCTCTCATAAGCTAGAGAACATGAGTGAGCAAATCCAAACAATTTGATTACACAATTAACTTGAAAAACAAAACATGGCTAGGAAGGATCTAGTGTTACTCCTTGTCCTCATTTGTTGTAAAAATGAGGACTTACCATTGTCCATTATTTTTCTTAACATAGATCTAGTTGTTTTAAGTTTGAAATTTTCTCCCCTCTGAGTAGGTCTACCCACCTTTTTTATTCGGAATCCCTTGAGGCTTATCTTTTCCATACATGGGTGAAATGGTTCTTGCTAAATCATGATTTCTTTCTTCCTTTCTTAGGACTTGAAAACTATAATCTTGCTGCTCAATGACTGAAAATTGTGTTGTTCTTGATTCTTTATAGAATCCTTAGTACTACTCTCTTCTTGGGCCGATTCTAAGTATGCTTTAGCATAATGTCGATTTGGGGTTTGTTTTGCATAGATAAATTAATTCGATCTCATTGCAACCTCCAACCACTTGGATTTGTGATTACTTTTTGGGAAAGATATTATTGGATGCCCAATTTAGAAACATGATCTTCATCGAAAAATAACTTGTTCATAGTCAATTTTTGGGTCTGGGATATTTCTTCCATTAACTCTTATTTTACTCATAAATCCTTTATAAAAATCCATTTCTAGAAAAATCCTTGCAACGGTAGTATAATATTGATTCAAAGTTTCTAGGATGCAAAAGTGGAACTTGCCAAGATCATTCTTAATGGATTTAAGGGAGGGTTTTTCCATGAAATTAAATGACATATTCAAAATCATGACCCATACATGAGCTGAGGAAAGTGAATCCAGAAACTAGAGCTTTCCTAGAACCAAGGACCCAATACAAGAAATGAATCCCTATCTTCTTGAAGGTGAAATTTAATAACAAAAAACACATTTTCACAAGGGTTAGGGATGTCCAAGAGCTCATAGTTCCCATTTCTGTAAATCAACAAGCCATGCTCGCAAGCCATAAAATCTCCACACCAACAAATGGGATTGATAAAGAAAAGGGATTTCTCTTCAACGTTGGTATCTAGTAGAATAGATAAGAAGGGAGATTCTACAATCCATAATAAGGCTTGTGATTTCCCTTTTGCAACATATGTTGAAAATAGGCCTACTCACTGCTCGTAATTTATTTTTTCTAACTGTGTTGATTATTGTTTTCTGCTTAATAATTTTATTACGTAGTATTTTCAAAAGGTTGTTATTTTTTTGTTTTCGAATGAATTGGATTATTTTCTTTCCCACAGATAATGATATATTATTCTTGCATTATTTTGTTTTAAAGTGTTTGTTCTCTATTCAACCCATTTTAAAATATTTACCTAAGATGTTCAATAAATCCTCTAAATATGTTTAGCTGATTTTGATGGTACAATTTTAAATGTTTTACTATGATCGTGTTTATTTCAATTTTATTATATTATTATATTTAAATATTTGATATAAGTTAATTATGATTGTTTTAATTTTTTTGATATCTATATTTATAACTGATATTTTATTTTGTATTGAGTGGAAATAGATCTTTATTAAGTGGGTAAATTTTTTTTTTTTTTTCAATAATGGTTGGGAAGTTCTACCTTTTAATTATTGTTTCTTTACATTGAGTCAAAATTCTAATTTTTTCTAACAAGATTAATCTCCACCTTTCACCATGGGAGGGAGAAACACAACTTTACTTGTGATTATTTAGCCTCCTGTCATAAACTAGAGGGCATAAGTAAGTAAATTCAAACAAATTGATTACACAATAAACTTGAAAAACAAAACATGGCTAGGAAGGATAGTGAGACTCCTTGTTGTCATTTGTTGTAAAACCAAGGACTTATTTTTCTCGACAACCATTGTCCATTATTTTTCTTAACCTATATCTAATGGTTTTGAGTTTGAAATTGTCTCCCCTCCCACTAGGTCAACCCAACTTCTTGTTTTTCTTTCGAAATTGCTTGAGGATTATCTTTTCCATACATGGGTGAAATGGTTCTTACTAAATTAGGATTGCTTTCTTCCTTTATTAGGGCTTGAAAACTCTAATCCTGTTGCTCAATGAATGAAACTTATGTTGTTCTTGGTTATTCATAGAATTGTTAGTCGGATGAGTCATACTAATTTCTTCTTGGACCGATACTGAGTATGATTTAGCATAATGTTGATTTGGGGTTTGTTTTGCATAGATAAATTAATTCGATCTCAGTGCAACCTCCCACCACGTGGATTTGTGATTATTTTTTGGGAGAGAGGTTATTGGATGCCCTATTTCGAAACATGCTCTTCATCTGTTATTTCTTCATAGTTCATCTAGTATAATATTGATTAAAATTTTCAAGGATGCAAAAGTGGAACTTGCCAAGAGCATTCCTAATGGATTTAAGGGAGGGTTTTCCCAAGAAATTAAAGGACATATTCAAAACCATGACCCATACATGATCTAAGGCAAGTGAATCCATTACAGGATCAAAGGTGGGAGTCAATACCTTCATCCATAAACAATAGATTCCCAGAAACCAAGGACCCAATACAAATCAATCAAATCCCTATCTTCTTAAAGTTCAAATTCAATAACAAAATAAAAATTTTCACAAAGGTTATTAAAAGTCTCATGCTTTATTAGGGGTAGGCAAGAGCTGATAACCCATTTCTGTAAATCAACAAGCCATGCCCACAAGCCATATCCACACCAACAGATGAGAGTGATAAAAAATGGATTTCTCTTCAATGTTGGGATTTAATATATAAGAAGGGAGCTTCTAGAATCCATAATAAGGTGTGTTATTTCCCTTTTGCAACATATCTTGAAAATACAATTATTGATTGACCACCAAATCCTTTGAACCATAATTTAATCTGTGAGGGAATGGCACAAACTAAGGGGAATGAACTATATTGAAAACCATTATGGATGAAAAAACATGCTTTAATCCATGCAAAGGCATGCAAGATGCAATCAAAGAAGGTGAGCTTGTAGAAAGCAGTGGTGCCATCAAAAGAAGGAGATCAACTACCTACATCAAAACCCTATATGTCACTATGAGTGGGTGATTATCTTCCATATTTTTTTAAAATAAAAAGGTTAACATTAAAATAAACATGAATATTCACATAAAATATGAATTCAATCTTACTCAAATTTGATGGTTGAATTATTGATTTTTTTCTATTCTAATAATAGATAAAAAAAGTAAACAAAGTTGTACATTATGATTAATTTAATTAAAAATTGATGTATGTACATGACATATGTTTCAAATATATTTGATAGAATGGTTAGAAAATGATTATGAAATTAATTATAGACACTAATAGAATGCAAAGATACATGATTTATTAGATTAGGTATCTATTTAATTTAATTTAGAGAAGAAGTGCTAACATGGGAAATCATTCTATGGAAGGGAATATTTATTTCAAACAAGAAATGAGATGGAATAAATGTTGATGAAGAACTTTGAAAAGAAAGTGTAGATCTAGATCTCTGAACGTTGTGTGATCAACTTGAAAGAAAATAGATTTGTTTTTAGTTTCTTCATAGTTTAATTTGAGGTTGTTTCCATTTTATTTTTGAAATATTGAGAGAAAGGTCTACGTCAAGCTTAGGTATGAATTGGTAGAGACTTGATTGGTCTTATAGACACTCAAGTGTTTACATTCTGGTTTTTTCCCAAGTGTTCTTACTCTCAAACAAAAAGAAAAAGTGTGTTGTGTGCATCTAATTTCCATTTTGAAGAAGTTTGTAAAATATGGTGTGTTGAATAGTCATCATAGTCTTTATTTTAGAAAGAGTTATTGTCATTTTCCTTTTCAAAATTAATTTTTTTGAAGTCATGATGTTCTTGCAATAGGTTTCAAGATATAGTTCTGTGTTTGTTTTCTTGGGATTTAGTCATTTTAGATACGTAAGAACTGGACCTCTATCTCTTCTTTAAGTAGGTCATTTTATGTAAGGGAGAAAAATATTTGCATAAGAATTTTGAATGGTTTTACTTTTATGTAATCATATCATGGATTCACCTAATTGTGAAATATAAAATGAAGCATTATACTTAGGTTAAAATTTGTAGAAAAGTGTGATAGGTTAGAGACGTGTTCTGACATCTTTAAGCGTAGGAGCTATTGTTATTTTCCTGCACTGAATTCCAGAGATCGTGTGGTTCTTCCATGTATCGTTGGTATATAGAAGGAAATTTCATGTACCCTTGAGGTATATATAAAGGTACTTCACATACTTAATTGTATATCAGAAGTCCCCTTTCGAACAGTTGTGCATTAGACAACACTGATACAGAGTGGATCTCCCACACACCTTGTGTATATAGGGAGACACATTTAGGGATCCTGAGAGAATTTGAGCATAGAACTTTGACCGTCCTATCACCGTAATACACTGAGAGCAACACTCAGGGATATTACGATTCACATGCCATCTAGGTAGTCGGGTGTTCAAAAAAGTGTACGTTTCCAATCCTCCTTGTTGTGTTTCACTATTGGACCCTACAATATATTGTGAGTTGTGGTGGTTTGACAATCCTGTGAGGATCCTGACTTTTTACTAGTCCTATCACAAGTTCTGATTGTTGCTTTAGTTTGAGTAGCATTTGATTTTCCTTACTAGATAGGTTTTTTTCTTTCTGAGATCAGTTTGACTTTTGCAAACTAGTTGATTTTCCATAGAGGAGGTCCAATCAGTTACAAGGGTTATCACCCTAAAATCCTTTGAATCCTCCAGCTCACCCTCCCATGGAAAGAGACATGGAGAATTTTTTTGAGGTAGGTAGCGATTCTATGCTTGAATTGGAAGGAGTTTTAGTTAAAGAGGAAGGATTTGAATATCCTCTTCCCAATGCTCCCATGACAGACCTATCAAGACAACCACTAGTGGAGCAACCCTCCTCTCAGAACACATCCTTTGTCATCTGAACTCCTTCTGAAGATGGGATTAATTAATTTCATTCTAATGAAATAATAGCTCCTATATTTGGACCTAATGCTCCATTTTGGGAAACTTCCCTTGCTCAAGCTATCTCTCAGTTCGGTACCACTACTACCATGAATGTATCAGCTATGGAGTTGACCCCAAAATCTATAACACCCTTTCCCTACCTTTTACCTAGTAATATTTTAGGTATGTCATTGAATATTCCTTCTAGTGTTTCTCTAGCCAATCCTCCACCTGCACCTACGATGTCTAGACTTGCCACTCCTTCAAGAGTGCCACAGTTAGTTTAGAATCCTTTGTTGAATTCACATGTAGGAGGAGCTTCTATGCCTCCCATGGCGTTTCCAAATGTTGTAAGTTAATTTTTCCCTCCTACATCCCAAACAACTAAAGGATCTTATGTTAGTGTTCTGCATAATATTTCACATCCTCTTCCTCCAACTATTGGACCTAGTGGTGGTACTAGTCTTGGTCATATTGGTCCTGCTTCACAGCCTCCTACATCATCCTGGGTCTATCATCATCAGCCTAACATTGGTAATCAATACCTTATGGGGGAACACTACAATAATTCCTTATATGTCCCTTATCTTGGAGGAGTCACCAATCAGTGGGATCAACCTACTTATGGACCTTAAGCTAGACTTAACCAGGTGTAGCCAGATTTTATGGTTCAAAATGCTCCTAACTATCATCAATTTGGAGGGTTTTATGAACAACCTCAACATATCATTGGTCCTACCGATGTATCCTTAGCTTATCAGTATTATAACTATGCACAACCCAACCAAAAACTCTTATTCTTTGCTACATTGGATTTTCCTGACTTATCCAACTTAATAAATGACCCCATTCAACATGATCCATTTTAGCCTACCATCTCGGCCAAAATTTTGTCACACATTACAAAGATTGATGGAAAGGAGGGAGAAGATCCCAAAAACCATGTGATGACCTTGCATTTTTGGTGTTCATATAACTCCCATATGGATGATTCTATTTGATTGAGACTCTTCCAGAGAACATTGACCAACACGACCGAAAAATGTTATAGCGAACTCCCACAGCACTCGTTTGTGGATTTCAATTCATTGGAAATAATGTTTCTTACTCAATTCCAGTTACCTATTTGGTATGAAATTGGTACAAAAATCTTGACCTCTCTTCGAAAATATAACTCTACTCAAATATTAGAACACATTCATGAGTGGAGGAGGCGCCAAAGGTTAATCAAGGCTCCCATTCTACATCAACTCTTGGATGAATGGTTCACCAAGTCCTTGTTGCCTCCTCTTTCTCAGGATGTGGCCACGGGCGGTGTTATCACATAAAAGTAGGATATTAGTCGAGCCTAATATTTAGACTTATTCTATTCCCATTTCGTAACTTTATATGATTTAATTCCTAATGCTCCTCGTCCCAGCGCTGATCCTACTAAGCCACCTATAGAGACTCCTATGGATGTTGTTGTTGGTACAATCCAACCTTCATCTGCAACTTAGCCCAATAAACCACATAGTGCTTCAACCACAACTTCTTTTACTCCTACGTTTGCCGCCAAGGTGAATGCAATTCAATGCTCACAATCACTTGGCAATAAGAAGAAAGGAAAAGGTAAGAATAAGAAACTTGGAAACCAATAGGAGAGTACCAAAACATCTACTCCAAAGAATGATGCCAAACCTAAGAGGATAGCTAAGTATCCTTGTTTTTTGTGTGGATATTATCACTTCAGAAAGGAGTGTCCTTGTCATGTACAGATTAATAAATTTTTAAAAATTAACCCCACACTAGTAGTGTTAATTGAACTCCTCTCATGCCAGCAACAGTTGATTGACCATACATCTTTGCATGGTCCTTCATCCTGTACTAAAGACATCCATATGATGTCTGCTGAAACAATTATGTTGACTACCAAAAGTCAGGCATATGATAAAACACCCGAGAATAAAGACGAAGGTGCTTCTTCCAAGAAGACTCTTCTCATCAACCCTTCTCCTCAACCTCCTTCTAATGGTCCTCTCACTAATGAAAAATATAGTTTTGACACAATCTTGCATCCTCTGAAGAGTACAATCCTTAAAAACATTTTCAATCCTAGTGCTCGAGCTGCGCAATATTATAATGTTGTTGAATATTTGGCTCAAGAACCCTGTTCTATGTGCACGTTGGAAGTACTCCAAAGATATCCTACATGATGCAAGAATTTGTTTTCATCCCTAGGGGATTTCAATGCTCAGAATTATACCATGATCACTTTTAATGTTAAGAATTATAAATTGAGTCTATCCCATTAGTTTGCTTTCCAAATTGCTACTAGAGTGGTGGGTAGAAAGGTCCATCGGACCGTTTTGGACGAGGGAGTTTCCACCTCGGTGTTTTCTATGTCTTTCTAAAGATCCATTGGTTCTCCTAACCTTAGTAAGTCACCAACCACCTTAAAATATTTTGACAGGTGAGGTTTTCAACCCCATGACCTTCTACCATTGTTGTGCATCGAGCTAGGGGGTAAAACCATTTCTATCCAGGTAGAAGTGGTCAATCCTCCTCTAGATTACAATTTGTCGCTAAGAAGGAATCAATTCTATGCTATGACAGCTATTGCATCATCATTTTTTCACACGCTCCAATTCCCACATCAAGGAAACATTGTGACCATATATCAACTTGATTATTGCTCACTCAATATTACTGCTTCCACGAGGAATAATGTTCCTATGTTTGGGAAGTAACCTCCTCTCGATTCATCTATAGGGGTTGGATTGTTGAAATATTCTACACTCATGGGATTTTTTCCATCGAACACTACCCCTCCTAGTACAGAAATGACCATGGTAAACATGATATCCTCCACAACCAGGGGAATGTATAAAGGAAAAGAGATTTTTTAATCATATTCTATGAGTCCAGACGAAGCCGTGTATGATGCCATTTAGTCTATTTTGGATACTTACATAGATGATCAGCATTCAGTAGAATCATATCCTTACCATCTTCCCTATTGGATAGATTCCCCTCTCCTGAATTTACATTATCTCTCACATAATTTTCCATTAGATGAGTCTATTATGGAGATCATGAGTCTGGATGAATCTTTATGGTAATATTGTCATCATCAATCATCATTTCTTCCTAATGCCAATTTAGTAGATTCAGTTTTTGTTTCTCTAATCAGTTCCGATATAGTCGAGCATCCAAAAACACATGCATTAATGGAAGGTGTTGATTTTGAACAGAATTTATGAAAAATCACCAAAAAAAATTCCCCTCAATATATCGGTTAAGCCATGTGTTGTCGAGCATATCAACATAGGCAAGAACTGCTTGGCAACGAAAATTGAGGAATACCAAGCTCTTTTTAAGTAATTTCATGATGTTTTCTTGTAGACTTATAAAGAAATGTCTGGGATTGATCCATCTATTGTTGTACATGAGATCAACACACACCCAATGACAAGACCTATTAAGAAAAAAAAATTCTAGGTCCACCCAAGAAAATATGCAGCCATTAAAGCTAAACTTGAGAAGACTTTAAAAGAATTTTTTTTCTACACCATGCATTTAACCGAGTGGGTGTCTAATATTGTCCCTGACAGCAAGAAACAAGGCACTATTAGGGTTTGTATAAATTTTTGGGACCTGAAAAAATATTTTCCAAAAGACAATTTTCCTACCCCTCACATCAATCAAATCATCAACAACTATGATGGAAGTGCCATTTTTTCCTTTATGGATGGATTTTTTTACTATAATCAGATTGAGATCCTATTTGTCAACCGCCAGAAAACCACATTTATTTTCCCGTGGGGAACCTTTTCTTATAGGAATCTACCTTTCAATTTGAAGAATGTTGGAGCTACCTTGCAATGAACTATTTCTTATTCTTTTCATGATATAAAACACATAGTGGAACCGTATCTAGATGACCAACCTGCTCACTCAAAACAACGAGAAGATCATTCGGGGCATCTTAGACACATTTTACTTCGATACCATCATTACCAATGTTGTTTCTAGGGATGGGATTTGAATATATCCCTTAACAATTGCCGTCGTCATGGCCTTACTAGCTCCATCATACATTATTAAACTCCAAAGTTTGCAAGAGAAGGAAATATTTCTTCATCATTTTGTATGCAATGTTGTAGAGGAAATGAATGGCTATATGCGTCTCTTGAAAAAGAACACTCCCTTTTTGTGGGATGATCAGGCTCAAAGAGATTTTGATAATTTGAAAACGAGAAACACACTCAACTATGTTGCACCCCCCAAATTATTCAAAAGATTTATTCTTTACATTGTCGCCTCCACTACTACCATTGGAATGGTTTTAGTGTAGGAAGATACAAATGAATAAGAACATGTGATATACTATTTGAGTAAGAGTCTCCTTGACTCTGAAACCCTCTACTCATATGTGGAGATGCTATATTTGGAGACAATCATCGTTGTGCAGTGTTTCTGTCTCTACATATTACTTCACACCACTACTGTGCTTGCAGATCAAAATCCTATGTACTATATTCTCAACCCGTCAGGTACTAGGGGAAAGTATTCTTGTTTGATTGTCATCCTATATGAATCTGATCTTGAATTTTCCAATACCACTTCTAAGAATTCCATGGTCTTCATAGAGTTGATGTGTGACCTTCCCTGTACTCTCATGGATGTTGAGCCCAATGATTCATTTCTAGATGAATTCTTGTTCCTGATAAGCATGAATGGCACATGGTATGGATATTTGATCATTTACCTCCAGACCCATATATTTCATCTCAATCTATCCCATGACGATCGCCAACACATTCATCACCACGCTAAGTATTACCTCATTATTAATGAAACCTTATACTGGTGTGGTATTGACTCTATCCTTCGATGATGTCTTACTCATGACGAGGATGACCAAGTCATGAATGACTACCACTCTGGAGCTTGTTGCTATCATCTTTCTAGGATGGATACATCTCATAAAATCCTTCATGCTGGGTACTTTTTTCCCTCAATCTTTAAAGATTGTCACGAGTCGGTTAGAAAATACCCACCTTGTCATCTTTTCTATCAATAAAAGCACACCCACCATGTCAGCGTTTCTATCCAAAAAAGTGCACCCACCCTGCTTCATTATACATCATCATTTCCATTGGCCCTTTTTCCAAATGGGGGATTGACTTTATGCATTGTAATCCTACCTTAATCAAGGGGCATGGTTACATTATTGTAGATGTGGAATATTTTCATGAAATGGGATAAGGAAATTCTTACATATGTAGAGGATGGTAAGAATTTCTTCCTCTTCCTATTTAATCATGTCATAGCTATGTTTGGAGTTCCACAAGCCATAGTAACTGATCATGGATCTCATTTCTGTAATCAGATGATGGCCAAGATGAGTACTAAGTTTGATTCTCATCATGAAAAATCAACCCCTTACTATCGAAAAGCTAATGGCCAGGTTTAATCCATTAATAAGGTCTTGAAGGCTATGCTTTGTAGGATAGTTGGAGATCATAAATCCAATTGGTACTTAACTCTCTTTTCCTCTCTATGGGCCTACATAACTTCAGTCAAAACAACAACTGGTTTTACGCCTTTTCAATTAGTCTACGAACTCAAAGTTGTCCTACCTATCGAGTGTGAAATTACATCACTCAATATTGTTGTTGAGCTTCTACCCAACACTTCTACTGAAGAAGAGTGTTTCCTTTATATTTTTAACCTTTATGAGACTCTACGAAACGTCGCCTTAGCCAATGAGTCACACAAAAAATGGGTCAAGGCTCAATATGATAAATCTGTTCAGCCTCGTGTTTTTAATGAAGGAGATATGGGTTTGACCTACGATCAGAAACATGACAAAATTCAGAAGGCTAAGCTTCAATAAATGTGGTATGGTCCTTTTATCATGAGTAAAGTATTAGAAAAAGGGTCCTATGAGTTTGTTGACTATGATATCCACCTTTAGGGAAACCTCGCAATGCGTTCTATCCAAAAAGTTACTATGCTTGAGATATCTTTTGCATTAGTTCCTTGTATATATGTACATTTTTTACTTTTAGTGTCATTTTATTATTTAATGCTTTTGAGTTCTTATCAATACTATTTATCCCATGTTTTTATTCTACATATCAAATGACCTTCAACTTTGGTTTTGCTGATGGTGCTTGTCGTCACACCATGAATATTGGTTCAGCCACTTGGTTATTATATTCCTAAGCTCATGACCTAGCTAGTTCAGGTGTGGTTTGTATAGGTACAAACACCAATAACAATGCTGAGTACCATGCAGTGATAGGTTTTCTAACTGAATCTACATATCGATACATTGATCATTTGGTACTCTTCATGGACTCTTAGCTAGTGGTTTCTCATTTAAATCATGTTTATTCCATTTGGAACCTGATCCTTCTTCGTCTATCTCAGAGATTACTTTTGTTGGAAATGTCATTTAAGACTATTACTTATCGACATGTCCCTAGATCTTGTAACACAGTTGTGGATTCGCTTTCCAATTACAAGTTGGATTGGTATATTGCTCATTCATAACATTTGATAAGTAAAAGACATGGTTCATTGTAAAAAAACGTAAACAGTAAAAATACATACAACTCATATAAATATCATTCCATGATTGAAAATAGATAGGCCGCCAATAATTATGTGTGTGTGTGTGTGTGTGTGTGTGTATAATATATATAAAGTGTGTTTTACAAAAAATGGTCTCAATACCCCGAGTGAATCATGCTGGCTTTAGATATACAAAATAACAAAAAATATTGAAGTTGGATAAATTTCAGTTTCTACATTATGTGGGATCCTGATGGTGCTCATGATAGCACATGACGCCTCTTTCCAGTCTACATAGAAAATGCCTGAAGTAGTCTGACACTCCCATGGTGTGTCTCTAATACCTCCTAGGGAGGTCATCCACAGTGATTTTTGGGATATCCAGTGTCAACCAGATGAGTTTCTCTTCTAGCTAGGTCATCTCATCATCTCCTATATGTACAAAGCGGACCCCCACTCACTGGTCAATGGGAGATGAGCCTCCAGGCCATGCCAATCCCACATTTGCATGAGAAAAGTAGGTCTCATTAATATATATAACAATCATAGAACATAAAATATAAAAACATCAATGTATTAGTGTCTCACTCACCCATATCACCACACTGAGCATCTGCTAGTAGGGTCATATCTCGATCTACCCTGAAGTTGGTACCGACATACACATAGTTCTCAATCGTGAGGAGTTGATAATCTAACCATCAAAAGAATGCAGTCTCATACTTTAACCTGGAGCCTTCACCACCATGGCGGGCCATGATCTCTACCCAACACATCATGCAAGGGTCTCGTTCCCTTAAATCAATGAAGTCCACTTGTGGCCTCATGTGTGGTACTCTCTTGAATAAAAAGGACACTAGGATAATTCCATCGCCAAATTTCTTGAAATATTCTTACTGACATTTAGTGATTTGTTCCTTCGGAGTAACAAGTAAGGCTCCCACCCAGTTAAAATATGTGGGCACCATTTCCTCTATGCCATAGAGAATATGTAAATGAGATGCTTGGTGAGCCCCTTGGCTCCCTAAGATGCGCTGCATGGTGAACAATATTGTGCGCAGAGGTGGATCCATGACATCCTTGATAGGTATTTTCTTTCTGCACATTTGGCTACCCAAAAAGAAGTAACGATCAATAAGACCCTATGTGGTGATTTCCCCACCACGAGGACCAGTCAATGTAATGGGCACTCCTCACTGTGATAAAACTGTAAGGAAGTAGATATCCTCTACTTCTAGCATCAAAACATGATTTCCTACCTCAAAGTACTTTTGTTTAGGATTCCACGTCCTCACAATGTACTCCAATAGCTTCACTTGTTACCTCATGCTGGGCATGTTGAAGAATTTCAATATCCCACACCCATGCAAAGAAGCCACAGTCCCAACATCATTCCCAACTCTAATTTCATCAAGTTCATGCTCACTTTCCTTCTAGATTACCATATTTGCTGAAGATTGCATGCCAAAAGGTTAAAATGAAGCATTAGAACACAAATTCAATAATTTGAAATACTTAAAATTCATTATTTTGGCTTATTTTCACTACATTCTAGGGGAAATTGCGGGACCACCTATCTCCCATTAGGATAGAGCTATGCCACTGCCCTTTTCTATATAAAATTGTGTGGTGTCACTTGAGCACTTCCTATCCCAAAAAGGAAAAGCACGTTACCAAGTGGGAACATTTTCTCTTTTGGTAAATTCCCCCCAAACCCTAAAACTATCATGAAGTAGAAAATGGAAACCATGAAAAGTTTGGGAATGTGTTTAGGATTTACCTTGAACTGACGATTCTGAAAATGGTGGACTAATGACTTTGCAATCATTTTCTGAAATATGCACCCTAAATGGATCAAAATGCTCTCCAAATAGTAAAAATGAGAATGGAAAGTCTATTTTACTATTTACTATATTTTATTCAAATATGTTGGGTTCTATTCCATTATTTTAATTATTTTTTTTTAAATATTTACCCTCAAATATGTTAGATTTTTATCATTCAAGCTACCATTATGATCTTAGGATATTTAACTAAGAGAATAACATGCATAGCTATAAATGACAAGCACAACACAAGAGACAAGAGACACAAAGAATTGTCCTCAGGGAAACCATAAAGGAGAAAACCCCACAACTTCCCCAGAGATAGAATTAGCACCAAAAGTAAAACCCAAAAACATAAAGATGATCTCCCGACAGCAACAGTCTCTCTCTTGTCCTAGTAACTTCTCCTCTCACTCATGCACCCCAATGAGTGAGTGTGTGTGTGATAAATAGAGAGGCTCACTCTCTATTTATATTCTTTCGTTCACTTCAAACCCACTACAGCATGTCGGCCTCACTTAACAATTACTTACTAGAGCCAACATCTCTAGGAGTGTCTAATAACACTAGTGCCCCACAACTTGTGGGGAATTTTCCTCCTCTGACCGACAAGGAGGTTTATCCTTAACACAATGGTGGGGACTATTTCCCTGACATATAATGACTCACCTAGGGTTGACTTCTCTACGATAGTCTAGTAACCCTAGGGCCCCATAACAGTGGAGAATTTAACCCTTGACCAATAGGAGGGTTACCCACAATGACTTGAAAAGACTTGTTTACATTATAGATCTTCTCGATCGCAACATCAGGGCATGACATAACTCAAGTACATTACAAATACATCCCATAATAAACATTTGGTTACAATACATAAGAAATACAACTGAATACATTTCAAAGTTACATATACATCAACACTCCCTCTTAACTAGGAAGGTATTCTCTCGACACAATTTTTAGGACAAGTCATCTTCTCTATATCATCTGGGTCATCGTCAAGTTCTCATCATCTTCATATTCAAGTCATCTTCATCTAGATCTAGATCATCTCTCGATTTGGATCATCATCACTAGATCATACTTGATCTTGATCATAACTGGATCATCATCACTGGATCATACTTGATCTGGATTATAACTGGATCATCATCACTGGATCTGGATCATCATCACTGGATCTAGATCATAACTGGATCTGGATCACCATCACTGGATCTAGATCATCACTAGATCTGGATCACCACTGGGTCATCATCACTGGATCTAGATCATAGCTCGATCTGGATCATCACTATTGGATCTGAATCATCACTCGATCTGGATCATCTCGGAGACATCATAACTGGATATGGATCATAGCTCAATCTGGATCACCACTGGGTCATCATCATATGTGACATCTCATGATTCTTCTCATCACAGGAAGTTCTATAGAGCAAGCCCTTTTTCGTGATGGGTGTAGGCCTACCTCCTCGTAGGTCTTTGGTAGCCCTTACATATGACCTACTCATCAGAATGGACAGCAATCACATCTAACCTTGACTCGTCAGAAAGGCACATCACTTACATTTGATCTTGACTCATCAGAAAGGCACTCAGTTCTATATTGAGGGTTCCTGGTAACTGACCAGGTGCCTCCATTAAGATAATGGAAGTAGCCTTTACATCTGACCTACTCGTCAAAATGGTCGGCACTCACATCTGACCTCCTCATCAGAAAGGAGGTAGCCCTTACATCTGATCATGTAGGACCTCATCCTATAGTCACATCAGAATGGCTGGCGCTCACATCTGACCTACTCATCAGAAAGGCAGTAGCCCTTACATCTATGTAGGATCTCATCCTACATTAGAATGTTCAACATGCACATCTGACCTCCTCATCAGAAAGGCAGTATCCCTTACATCTGTGTAGGAATTAATCCTACATCAGAATGGCCGACACTCACATCTAACATGGAAGGAAGCAATCCTCTCACCATGATAGAATGTAAACAACCCTTATATCTGATCAAGTGGGAACACATCCCTCAATCACATCAGAATGGCCATGCACTCACATCTGATCATGTAAGACTACATATTACAATAGTCTTAGAAAGGCCCTCAGTCCAAGACCAAGTATTCCTGGTAACTCACCAGGAAGCTCCATTCCAAGAATGGCAGTAGCCCTTATATCTGATCATGTAGGAACCAATCCTATAGTCATATCAGAATGGATTAGCACTCATATATGACATGGAAGGAACCAATCCTCTCACCATGACAGAATGGCTTAGCCCTTACATCTGACCTACTCATCAGAATGGATTTAGGTATCATCATTTCCCCTTAGAGGGAACCTCGATCATGAGAATGCCAAGCTTCTCCCTAAATTACTCAAACATCACTTTTTCCATTTCTAGCATAGAATCACATCAGGGCTGATTACATCCAAGGATGACCTGTGAGCTTCACCAGGACCGATTACATACGAGGGCAACCTGTCTCATCAGCTATTCTAGAAATCCTTCTTTCAAGAGATCTTGATCTGGATCACTGCTCCTCTCTGCATCATACAAAAATGCAAGTCAGATCAACCAAATCAAATAGTAGTTTTCAAAATAAACATACTACCTTCCAAATAGCAAGTGGCAACATCTTTTTCCTCGACTGTACTTAGCATCATGAAAGACTCCATCCTGCCAAACCACAAGATCACACTTGATCCCATACTGAAGTAGCACTTCAAAGTGCTCTTCCTATCAATGGCACTTCCTTCCCAATACGAATCCACATAATCTTTTGATTTGCCTTATACTTGAGCCCATAATTAACTGTACCCTTCAGGTACCTCACTGCATTCTTTGCAACCATCAGGTGAACATGTCTCAATGTGCTCACATCAAAGCGAATATCAGGTCTCGTATTCGTTATGTACATCAAGGAATACATCATTTGACGATACACCATGGCATCAACTGCCTCTGATGAAGAATCACTCAATAGCTTCATGTTCGATGCAATAGGTGTGGTTATGGCCTTGCAGTCCATCATTGTGAACCTCTTCAGGATCTCTACTGCATACTTCTGCCACACATCCATGCCTAGAAATTAGTGCATCAACACATAAAAGGAGCATCATTGATATTCCTCCTTCAACCTTGAAGCAAAGGTTGGAATCCACTTTACTCTCAATAAATCCTAGAGTCATCAGTAATCTATCCATCTTGTCGTACCATGTCGAAACTTAGGATATTCTACAGTCACTCCCTTTGAAGCATCATACTCCCTCTGTTGATCCAGGGGGTCATTCATCTTTCAAAGTTACATTGATCCAAGATAAAGAAAAATGGCTATTACAATGGTTCTTTCATATGGTTTTGCATAGAGAATGCTATGTGCATAGGTTGTTCCTTGCCCACATGTTCCGAAACTAGACTTTGCATATATGTTATGAACCCCATCAAATGAAATGATAAGATGTTGCAATGTTGGTGGGATATTCATGTGACATATATCGCGTAGCTTGGCGACATTTCCCTTAATAGTTGTGGAAAGGCCCCGTAGTTAATGGTTAACCGGTTAATGTTTGGCTCACGGTCTGTTGACAACATTGGAGGTCGGAAGCATTTTCCCTTCCACAACAGTGGGGCTCGCAAGCCTTTCCCCTTCCGCAATGGTGAGGCTAGCAATCCTTTCCCCTTCTGCAACGGTGAAAACTTACAGGCGTTCGGAACGGATCAGAAGTCGGAGCGATAAAAGAGCCGCAACAGCGGAGATAGAAAGGATCGGAAGTCAGAGTGGAACAAGAGTCGCAACGGCAGAGGTATAAAGGCTTCCGATAGCCACAACGATGGGAACAATCTTGATCGGAAGGATAACACTTCCGGTAGCCGCAACGACGAAAGCTCAGATGACTAAAAACTTCTGTAATGCATTCGCGCGGGGACATTTCAAAACGATTTTTGCAGTAGTACACAGTTTGATGCCGTGTTTCGGGGAAGGGAATAGATGCATTGGTTCCGTCTTGGCATATGAGTAATGGTCTGGCAGGTGGAACATCACGATGTGGCAGGATTTCATAATGTGTACAGCTTCTTTGTAACAGTTTGGCGAAGCTTTCTTTGCAGTTATGCCACAGTGGGGAACGTCAAAACGCTTGAGGTGCGATTTGGCCGAATGGCATATGGAACAATTGTGTGAAAGAAGGAAAATCCATTACTTATGAGGCTTAAATAGAGGAAGCTGGTGACCAGAAAGGGGACTCAGATGGTTGAGAGCACAGAACCTCATTTCTGTTATGAGAATCTTGCAAAGATAGAACATAAGCACCAAGCTCAGATTGGAGGGTGCGACTTGCTGTTTTATAATCAGAGTTTTTCTGTGGAAGTCGACATTATCTATTTTATTTGGCTTCTTAATATTTTGAATACTAGATTGTAAATTTCGGAGAGAGGTATTAAATACTTTCTATTCATCATTCTGTTTTACAGCTTTTCTATAGTTTTCTTTGCAGAGACTGAGGATAGAGGAAGGCGTTTTACTGTTAATGTCTAGATGTTGTTTGTAGTTAAAAGTCGACTGTTTTCTCTGTTTGGATTTTCTTTGCTTTTGAAAGCCAATTTGTAAATTCCAGAGAGAGGTCTTGAATACTTTGTATAGCATTCTGTTCGCAGTTGCATAAGTTGATTGCAAAACCATTTTGTACCATTTAAAGCCATTAATTGGATCGGTACCCATTGGAGAGGGACCCAGAGATGTAGCCCAGTGGAGGGGGCTAACTCCATTATCAACTTCTGTTTGTGACTCCGTTTCTATGTTTTCTTCCTTGTATCTATCTATTAGTTTTGTGGTTTTCATTCCTATTCTAAACATTTAATTTCTGCTAATACTGTCCATTAATTAAACCTGTTGCACACATTCTTTTACAACAAACTTTTAATGCACTAAAGTTGAGGTCCTACGGATCATATTATGGTATTAGAGCTGGTTGACTGTTGTGCGAGTTTGTGAATGCTTACCAGGTCCAGGTTAAAGGTTGGTGAAGGAGAATTAGTTGAAGGAGATCCTAAGATTAGCTCTAGGAGAACATTCTCAAGAACCATGTCTTGTCCACGAGGGGAAGAAGAAGGACATACCGAACGGGAAAAACCTGTTATTTCTGAAACTTAGTTTCTGGAGGCTTTTATGAGCATGAAAGCCATGATGGAAATTCTACTCGATGAGCGAGCAGAAAGGAAGAAGAAAGAAGAAGGATCTTCATCCAGAGATGCAGAAGTGAAGAAGGAAGAAAAGGGTAAAGGAGTAGGAGGTGATGGTGATCCTCCTGACACTAATCAAACTTTCTCTTATTCTCATACTTCTCATTCAAATCATGCAAGTCCTAATATGCCTTATTTCAAATTGGATGTAAAATTTGAATTACCTATTTATAATGGAGATGTAGATGCTAAAAAATTAGACAATTGGATCAAGCAGCTTGAAGTATATTACAGGGTGCAGGGCATTAATGATGACCCTTCTAGGATTCAATTGGCCACTTTGAGAATGAGTGGAATGGCTCTTACTTGGTGGGAGAGCAAGATTCAGCAAGATCTTCGAAAAAATGGTAAAAGTATTTCGTTTTGGAATGAATTCATTGAAGTATTGAGGAAGCAATTTTATCCTTTAGGTCACATGCAGCAATTAACCATGAATTGGCAAATGTTTAGACAAGATGAAGGACAAAGCATTCAAGATTATACTCATGAATTCAGAAAGAGGGCTATTGCATTGAATGTTTCATTGGATACGCAAGAAACTCTTCTTAAATATATTGGTGGCATGCATTCTTATTTGAAGCATACTTTTTTGATGTTTAATCCCAGTAATTTGGATGATGTATGTGTTCAAGCTACACATTTAGAAGCTAGGGGTAAGCATGATGATGATTCATTTAGGAAGAAGTCATCTGAATTTGACAATAAAGATAAAAGCAAAGATAAGGGAAAGGAAACAGCTATGATCACGAAAGAGGGTGAGAGACCCACATGCTCACATTCTCAGAAAGGGCATGATGTTTCAAAGTGCTGGAAACTTCATCCAGAATTAAAGCCAAAGTGGATGGGAAGAAATAAAAACAAAGATAAGGATAATCAAGCAGCTAATGCAACAATAATTCAAGACTTGGGATCTGATTCAGGTGATGAGACTAAGATCACAGCAATAGGGATCCGAGGTAAAGATAAAGGTATATCTCTTTCCATTGATGCAAGTTCAAGTTCTAATTCATGTGCAAGTACAAGTACAAATATGATATCTACTTCTATGGAAAATGATAAATATAGAAGTGCACCATTTCATGTTCATGTCATTGCAAATCACACAAATATTGATACATTGTTTGATAGTGGTTCTCGAGTGAATTTGATATCAGAAGAAGTGGTTAAGAAACTTAATCTAGTTACTAGTCCTCATGAAAAACCTTATCCTCTTGGTTGGGTTACTAATGATACACAGTTGCAAGTTACAAAGAAATGTATTTTGAAATTTGCAATCACTGAAAAGTTTAGGGATGAGGTAGAACTAGATGTAGTACCACTGGACATTTGTGGAATTGTACTTGGGAGTCCATATTTGTATGACCAGAAAGTAGTCTTTTATAGAGAGTAGAACAAATATCATCTCTTTAAAGGTGGTGTGGAATACATTGTTCGTGCACATCGTATGAAAACAAATCTAGCATTAGTCACTAAAAGTCAAATGAAAATGATAGTGAATGCTAGTAGGAAGTTTGCATTAATGGCAGTTAAAGGTGAATCATTGGTGGAACATGGAATTAAATTAATTAAATGTGTTCCCAAGTATGGTGCTTTGTTACAGGGACCTGAAAGATTATCACTTAATAGAGATGTACATCATGAAGTGCAGTTGCAGCAAAGCATGCCTCTTCCAAATCTTGGCATGAATCGGATGATTATGCAAAAGACTGTTCATGATTATTTGCAGCACATGCAGTGCATTAAATATCCTTTTGAGGCTTGTTTTTGTTATCTGTTGAAGTCACCTGTAGACTTTTCTTTCGGCACAAAAGATGTTAGAGTTGGACATCATGATCCAAAGAAAGCAGTGCAGCAGATAGTGCAAGAAGAGCAGGAGACGAGTCAGGGAATTTGCAAAACCAGACATGAAAATCATCATCCTTTTGAATTTGAAAAGAAAGTTTGGTTGCAGATCATCAAGGGAAGATTGAAAGGATGTATGGAGATTGGAATGTTGAGGAAGTGGTACCCTCACCTACCTGCAGGGTGATCTAGGCTTTTGGAGGTCCAAAAGCTCTCCAATGGGGAGGAATGATCCAGGGGGTCATTCGTCTTTCAAAGTTACACTGATCCAAGATAAAGAAAAATGGCTATTACAATGGTTCTTACATATGGTTTTGCATAGAGAATGCTATGCGCATAGGTTGTTGCTTGTCCACATGTTCTGAAACTAGACTTTGCATATATGTTATGAACCCCATCAAATGAAATGCTAAGATGTTGCAATGTTGGCGGTATATTCATGTGACGTATATCACGTAGCTCGGTGACATTTCCCTTAATAGTTGTGGAAAGGCCACATAGTTAATGGTTAACCGGTTAATGTTTAGCTCACAGTATGTTGATAGCATCGGAGGTCAGAAGAATTTTCCCTTCTGTAACGATGGGGCTCGCAAGCCTTTCCCCTTCCACAATGGTGGGGCTCGTAATCCTTTCCCCTTCCGCAACCGCAGAAACTTACAGGCGTTCGGAACGGATCGGAAGCCAGAGCGATAAAGAGTCGCAATGGCGGTGATAGAAAGCATCGGAATTCGGAGCGGAATGGGAGCCGCAATGGCAGAGGTATAAAGGATTTCAGTAGCCGCAACGATGGGAACAATCTTGATCGAAAGGATAACACTTCCGGCAGCTGCAACGGCGGAAGCTCGGATGACTAAAAACTTCCGCAATGCATTCGCTCGGGGACATTTCAAAATGGTTTTTGCAGTAGTACATAGTTTGATTCCATGTTTTAGGGAAGGGAACAGATGCATTGGTTCCGTCTTGGCATATGAGTAACGCTCTGGCAGGTGGAACATCACGATGTGGCAGGATTTCATAATCTGTACAGCTTCTTTGTAATGGTTTGGTGAAGCTTTCTTGGCAATTATGCCACAGTGGGGAACGTCAAAATGCTTGAGGCGTGATTTGGCCAAATGGCATATGGAACAGCTGTGTGAAAGAAGGAAAATCCATTACTTATGAGGCTTAAATAGAGGAAACTGGAGACCAGAAGGGGGACTCAGATGGTTGAGAGAAGAGAACCTCATTTCTATTATGAGAAGCTTACAAAGATAGAACAGAAGCACCAATCTCGAATTGGAGGGTGTGACCTACTGTTTTATAATCATAGTTTTGCTGTGGAAGTCGACATTCTCTGTTTTATTTGGCTTCTTAATCTTTTGAAGACCATATTGTAAATTCCAGAGAGAGGTCTTAAATACTTTCTATTCAGCATTATGTTTTACAGCTTTTCTGTAGTTTTTTTGGAGAGACTGAGGATAGAGGAAGGCATTTTACTGTTAATTTCCAGATGTTGTTTGTAGTTAAAAGTCGATTGTTTTCTCTGTTTGGCTTTTCTTTGATTTTGAAAGACAATTTGTAAATTCTAGAGAGAGGTATTGAATACTTTGTATAGCATTCTATTCGCAGTTGCAGAAGTTGATGCCAGAACCATTTTGTACCATTTAAAGCCATTTATTGGATCGGTACCCATTGGAGAGGGACCCAGAGACGTAGCCCAGTGGAGGGGGTGAAATCTGTTATCAACTTCTGTTTGTGACTCCGTTTCTGTGTTTTCTTCCTTGCATCTGTCTATCAATGTTGTGGTTTTCATTACTGTTCTGAGCATTTAATTTATGCTAATACTGTCCATTATTTAAACCTGTTGCATGCATTCTTTTACTACAAACTTTTAATGCACTAAAGTTTAGATCCTACGGATCATCTGTCTTTCGTACTCTATGCACTGAAACATTCTGTACTAGAGTGACAAGTAGCTTCCTCTACTACTAATATTCTATGTATCCATCTAGGATCACTGGATACCAAGATCCTCTATCTTGAACTTTTTCAAAAGTTCTTCTCATACTCATCTATGAGCTTGTCATCCTCTATCAACCTTGTAGCATAGGTTTAGATCTTCATCAAGCTCATCATGTATGTGTTATCCCATGGGTGTCTTTTGAGCTTGTACAAGACCTTGTTTCATTTGCATACATGATTCTTCCTGTCATGTGTCTCAACTTCCATTGGCTGCAAATGTATTTTCGTAGTCTATGCCTTCTTTTTGTGAGAAGTCTCATGCTACAAATCTTGCCTTGTATTCCACAATGTTTCCATCTACTGTATGATGGAACTATGAACTTTCATTCATGTATCGATACTGCATCCTAGACATCATTCTTCTTGAACTATTCTTCCATTTCTTCTTGGTTACTTCTTCATAGCTGGAAGGTTCTGCATCAATGATTTCGTTCCATTCATCATATTATTCTTCATCTTGAACTGTCGTCACTTGTTCTTCGGAACAAGTCTCATCCTTGTTTGCTTATAGGTGATTATGTATTCAATATTTCCTATAATTCAAATGCATTAGTTGTATGGTTAGAAATATTTCATAAGGAATATTCATAATGAAAACTTCTTATGCATAAATATATGATCATGCAACTATTTTAGCCAATAGAACATTCATCCATATCTCACGAAAACTTTTCTAGATGCCTTCCATCTCTACCAGGACAACATTGAGATTGTGCACTAATCCAATATGTCAGCAAAGAGGTTTCATTCTAGATAAGTAGAAATGGAGAGTTGTATAGAACCATGAGCTACGTACCCATGACATGCATATTGGAAGTATACTGTGATTAATGCAAACATTCTATCATGCATAATACATTAACTAAATATAAATAAATGCATAACAAAACAATGAAATGATAATTAAATACTTATCTTTATTTGTTTCATGGGTAGACTCCTTCTTGAGTCTTTAGCTTCATCATCTTCTTCATTCATAATAGCATCGTTTCTTATCCAAATGCTAAGGTGGATAAGAGATTATTTAAGAGTTGAGTTCTTCATATTCCTGATTGCTTGAGGGATCTTCTTTGGATGGTGAGAGCTTGATCTTCAGTTGTTCCCATCTTGTCTTTATTATGAGTCGAGCTTCTTCTTCTTCCTAGAGTCTGCTGAAAGTAATCACTTCATTCTGAAACACATTCCTCGCATGAATGAATCCCATGATCCTGGGAGACCATTCAAGGTGGCTATCACCACTTCTACATTCTCCACTTCTTCTTCTACTACTACAAGTTGTTCTTTGATTTGAGAGACCCTTGTAAAGTATGACTATATGGTCTCTGCATTCTGGATCTTCACATTCTTCAACTAGTTTCGTAAGGTCATATTCTGAATTATGTTCTTCCCTTCAAATAGCTTGGTCAAGGAATCAAACATCTTCAGTGTCTTTAGGGAATACACTTGTGGTACAAGTTGATCCGTGATTGAATCAATAATGATCTTCTTGGCCTTCACCAAGTTTTTCTTGTGTAAGGCTTTTAGCCTCATCTCCCTCTGGAACTGGAACCTCTCTACTCATGTAGGTGTCCAATTCATTTTCTTTAGAGAGATAATATAATTCCATTCTTGGAATTTGTCATCTTCAGCAATCTTATCATCAAGCTGATGTGATATATCACTTTGAAATGAGAACCTCAAATGCAAATAGAAAAAGATTATATCTTACCGATTTGAGGTGTCTGTCCTGGTTCTGGAGCTAGCTGATATAGGGTTTGTCATAGAAACCCTAATTTTAAAAACTTGGAATATTTCAGATCTATTTAGATAAAAATATAGATATATTCAAGTTGAGCTTTCCAATGTACACCTTTTCTGAAAACAGTGGAGGGAAGCTTCCGGAACAGGAAGCCCTAGTTTTCCAATTTCTTCTGCAGAAATGCCTATTACTATTTCTGCGGTATCTCTGAAATTAATGATCCTCTTTTTCTAAATATTTTCAAGGAGGTAGAATGGCATGTCCCTGATCTAACACCATAGGTTTCATCAGAATTAGTTTGACCAATTGGGACTTATGATCATTTTTCCAAGGTGACCTGACACATGACTGTTCAGAATAGTGAAGTTCTACAGACTTCCACGTGTCACGAGTTCATCTGCTGAGTTTAAAAATTAGACCATAGAAACTGTTAACACCCAAAAATGGTTAACTACCTCATCTACCCCATTACATGGCTCATTTGTCCACTTTCCTACCATATCTCCATCAAAAACCCATAAAACCATCTAAAAGGTCACCAAAAAAGCTTAAAATGCCTCCAAAAGGCTATAAAATCCTTTTTTCCTCCAAAAATATCCAAAAAGGAATAAAAAATATAAAATAATGAGGAAAAAAAAAGAAACCCTAATAGCTGAAGCCCTAAAACAGCTAAAACCCTAAAAAGCTGACCTAAACATGGTTTTATAAATAAGTGATGGAGACCCATTATTCCATATCCATTATCATAAGCATCCTGCCTCTGCCGAAATTATTCTCGAAACCCTAGCTTACCATCAAGCTAATTTCACCATTGAGAACTCTTTTTGGCCCATTTCCACCACCCGAGAAGGATAAGAAGTAGCTTGGAGCTCGAAGCCACCGACATCGGACCAGCGCAATGGACTCCATCAACCTCCTCATTGGAGGTAACATCAATAAAAACCATTATTCATTTCTTTACCGTTTCTGCTTTATATTATTTACTTTTCACCGTATTATTTCATGTTATTTTCTTTTTACTGCTTTAGCTTCAAGAACGTAGTTAGATTAGTTTTTGCTTCAGTTTTTAATTCATATATCATTGAAATGCTACTAAGGAATCCAGTTTCCTTAGTAGGTGCTCATCAGCACAAGCTAGGGTGAAAACCCTAGCTACAGTTTTGGCGGCTCTGCTGTCTTTTTTAATTTTATTTTTCCGTACTGTACTTTCGGCTCTCGTTTTCGGCCGCCGGAAACCACACTTTTTTCTTTCGCACTCGCGGCCCGACCGTGCATTTCAGGCCCTAACCTGCGATCAGCCCACCGCTGTCAGCCATTTTCCTGCGTCCTGGACGCGTTTTTGAACTTTCCCAGTTGCGCCCCGACCGCGTTTTTTCAGCCCACAGTCGCGATCCGACCGCGCCTGTTCATTACACAGTCGCGCTCCGACCGCCGCTGTCAGCCAGAACCCCGCGACCTAGACCACGCCTGTTTCCTTTAAACCCGCGATCTGCGCGTGACTATTGCCTTCAAACCCGCGGTCCGACCGCGCGAGTCCGCCCCATACCCGCGGTCCGCGAACTGTTTTTTGCCCTTGTTTCCGCGCCGAAACCCAACCACTTTGCCTCCATTTTTCCTGCTCTTGCACAGCCACCTGTTCCACTTGCAACCGTACAGCCATTTCTATCCCTTGTTTGCAGAATTGTTTAGAAAATTTTTAGCATTATTTATTTCAAAAAAAAAAAAAAAAAAAATTCGCATGGTAAAAGTTTTTCAAAGTTTTTCATACATTGTTATTGAGTAACTATCTTGGATTCATAACCTCACATGCACACAATCTATCCCCTAATTCAAAGTGAGACCTAAAATCTACTTAACTCAACCAACACTATAACCTCATTTGAGGAACACAAAATAATCTTGTAGTTAGGTAGGATCGGGGGGATAGGCTTCCAATAACACCCCTTGATTGTTTACACGTGAGACATAGTTGTTGTCCATTAGGGAACCAAAATCCCTTAGTATTTTTTGACACGGTCACAACCGGTTTATCAGAGGGCCTCTCCCTTAGGAGGGTTGAAGTCGTGAGATTGGTTCCAGAAGTCTGAGTGGAATACCGCAATCCATTCAGTAACTGAAGGGCTACCTTTCACAGTTCTCGAAATATCCCTGTATAGGGAATATTGCAGTTAAAGGACCAAGCGGAAGATTTACCTTTCTGGACGTGTCATGAACGGGGTATCTTAGTTGCCATACTTCTAGTTTTGCGTACCCGGTGTCCCTCCCGGTAGGGGGATACTTTAGCCATTTGACTTTCCTATTTATATTGTTTGACTTGGATTTCATCACCTTGCAGAGGATATACTTAGTTGAGTCATAATACCATTAGTTAGGTGTTTGCATGCTCCCTTACCTCCTCTGGGTCTAGTGAGTCCACCGATTTTTTCTTTTTTAGGAAATCGACTGCTTCTTGGTATTCTGACCACTTTGTTGGCACTCCGCCTATTGTAGCACGCAGTTACACTAGGTGTTTTGAGTTTTTTTTTGGCCTGAGTGCCTTATTTTTCGAGCTCTCCTTCTGCACACACGGTTGCATTAGGATTTTTGAGTTGTTTTTTCGACACTACAACCCACATATTTGAAAACCACTTGTCACCATTGACTCTTCGAGACATTCTCGTCGCCTCAGAGGCGAGCCCCCACAGCACGGTTCACTCGACACCACCCGTCATCACCGTAGACCTCGAGCCTTGTCACTCGACTCCACTCATCAGCGGCATAGGACTCCGTCACCAGATTTCGAGAACACTCTTTACACCACCCCCACTAGCCCCATGGCTGGCGTGAATCCCGATCCCTTCATTATAGGGACCACCAGTGGTACATCCGCCACTATACCAGTTACTACACCTATCATGGGTACACCCTCCACAAGAGGCCCGTCTACCATTCCCCTCACCGTACCTATTCCCACGGAAGGAATACCCATACCTACTCCATTAGTTACTCCTACCACCATAGTTCCCCCACTTGGGGGTAACATCCCTCACATCACCCCTCCACCTGGGGGCATGGGCCCCAACATGGTCCAACCCACTACCATATCACACCCTCCATCCAGTTTGCCATACATGGCTAGCCTCAACTTACCTGACCTATCCAGGTTAACCAATGACCCCATCCGACACAACCCTGTGTGGCCCCACATGCCTACCAAACTCCCCTCTAACATCTCTAAGTTTGAGGGTAAGGCAGGTGAGGTACCACAGAACCATATCATGTCTTTCCATCTATGGTGTTCCTCCAATTCCATAGTAGACGACTCCATTCACCTCCGTTTATTACAGCGCACTTTCACTGGCTCGGCTGCCAAATGGTATATCGAGCAACCCCACGGAACCCACACCACCTTTACGTCCCTGGCCTCGACCTTCCTCCAGTTCTTCCAGTTACCTGTTCGCTATGACGCAGGCGTTGAGATCCTTCTATCATGCAGACAGAACACGGCTACCCACATCACCGACCACATCCATGAATGGCGGAGACGCCGTAGCCTATGCAAAATCAAGCTCGATGACTGGATCTTCCTAGATTGGTTCCTCAAGTCCCTCCTTCCGCTCATTTCTAAGGATGTGGCAGCCGAATGACCCCAGACTGAAGAAGAGGCTATCCTTAAGGCCCAGCAGTTTGATCTCATTTACGCCCAGTCGGGTTATCTTTACACCATCATCCCGGACGCCCCTCGAGGCGATCCCCCACATCACGATGCACCGAGGGCATCCCACGCTGCCGATGGCATCATTGGCCGCCTCTCTTCACAGCCTCAGCCCTTTTCCATAGCCCGTCCTACTCCTGGACCTGAACTTTCGCGGGCTACATCACAGTCCGGAGCAACCACCTCGTATGCTCACATGCCCCATCAACACCATCCCCATGGACCTTCATGTCCACCTCAATGTTTCGGCAATATGACTTCCGCTTACCCCTCCCCGGTCGCACCTCAGCCATACTATCACCAGCAGGATGCACCAGCTCTTGCGCCGCCGCAATCCCAACCTCATTATTATCAGCCACAGCCAGCCTCTGCGGCAAACCCACAACCCGCTCCACAGCACTATCAACAACCCCCTCAAGTAGCAGCGCCAGTGCAGCCTCCACCTCCATATTATCCACCGCAGCCTGCTCCCGCACCTGTGCAAACTCAGAATCCACCTACTACCCAAGGGCAGGTTTACGCCCAAGAAAACCCACCGCAAAACCAGAATAACCAACGCAACCAAGGCCAACAAAACCGCGGCAGGGGCCGAAATCGTGGGAACAACCAGCAGACCGAGCAAGCTGGCCAACACCCTAATCCCCCTGCTAATAATAACGCGACCCCTACCAACCAAAACCCCGATCGCCCGCCCAAGCAGGATAAAAACCCCAACCTGCAAACCAACTTCCCTTGTTCTGTTTGCGGGGTCTATGGACACTACACACATTTTTGTCCGCATATGGAGCGCATTCAACAACTTTTGGCTGCTGATAGGCTACGCCAAGGACAAGCGGCTCCTCAAGCACCACCCAATCCCCCACAACCTCAGCAGCCACCTTTGGTGCTACAAAACCCCTTACCAAACCAAGGCTTAGTGAACACTGAACCATTGTCTCCCCCTCAAGCTATTGCCCCTATCCAACAAATCACTTATGCTACTCCTGATCAACCCCCGTCTGACTCAGGTACCCACCATCTGTTGATGATGTCCTCCGATGAAGTCAACCTCCAGACCCAGCGGAACCAATATGGCTCCACCCCGGAAGCACCACCCACCAATAACCCCACTAACACTCATCCCACCGATTAGCCGTTACGTATACCTCCACCTCCACTAGATGGAGCTCCCAAAGCACCCCGTTTCCCACTTCGCCGTATCAATAACAATCCCAATGCGCGAGCTGCGTCCAACTACAACATCGTAGATGATTTAGCCCAATCTCCTGCAGCCTTGTCTGCGTTAGAAGTCTTAAGAAATTGCCCGTCGCAGCTTAAGACTTTACTCTCAGCCATTGGGGCTATCGATCCACATGATTCGCAGTTAATGGCATATGATTTGGACCAATCCGAACCCCGCCTGCCCTCCAACTTATCATTCCAAGTTACTGTCTCCATCAGGAATTTTGTCGTCCATCGCTGCATTATTGATGAAGGTGCCTCTACATGCGTCATGCCCATCTCCATTTGGCAGAAAATGGGATCCCCCCCTCTCCAACCGTCCTCCACTGCGTTGCGAGCCTACGATGGCCGTTCAGCTCAACCACAAGGCCTGTTAACCAATGTCCCCGTCCAGCTGGCTGGTAAAATGGTCCTGATAAACATCGAGGTTATCAATGCCCAGCTTGACTACAACCTTTTACTTGGCTGCAGCTACATGTATGCTATGCGGGCAATTGCTTCTACCATTTTTCGCATCATGATGTTCCCTCATGAGGGACGCGTGGTCAAATTTGACCAACTCACATACTACGATCCCAAGGCCGCCGCGACACCCGAAAATGTTCTCCCCATGATTGAACAAACTATCTCGGGTGACCCCAACACAGCCGTTTCTTCTATAGGGCCCATGCTCCCCATAGTTGAGCAACTTATTCCGGATGCCACCACCTCCTTGGTTTCTTCTATGGGGCCCGGAGTTTACTCAGACACACCGATGACCTCCATTTTTCCATCACTCCCACCACCGTCATATACTACTGAAGTGGCTGACCTATTGACTCTGTCCCACCACACGAGAACCCCTAGTAATCAACCACTGTTGTTGCCTCAACCCCCTTTGGTACCTAGCCACATTGGTGCCACACCCATACATACCATACATTTCCTCTTCCCTCCCTCAGGAGTGGTTAGCACCCCAGTCATGGATACCCTTAGCCTCCCGGGTTTAACCTTAGGATTACCCGTTTGGTATCTTTCGCCTCCAGTTCGCCCGCCGACACCGGATGTCGTCCTGCAACCAGTGCAAGCCATAGCCACTACTAGTCGACCACCTCCCGGTGTCGCTACCCCGTCAACCCCCGCAAAACCACCTTCTGGTATCGCTACCACGTCAACCCCCACGAAACCACCTTCCGGTATCGCTACCCCGTCAACCCCCGCAAAACCACCCCCTATTTTTACCAAACCCACTGGGGGCAGAGGCCCCCAACCTTACACTGCTGTCCCACCTCCCAAGACGGTCCAAAACCCCCCTGTATTCCGTGCCCCTCCCAAATGTGCGCTCTGCGATGAGTTGGGCCATGCGACTCACCTATGTCCTCATTTACCAGCATTAAAGGAATACATGCAAATGCTCGACGACGACCCCACTATCCCGGTGGTCCATCTAGAGTCAACCCCTATGCCTCGCGACAAATCCCAATGCACCAACCACCCATGTGCCTTATGTGATATTTACGGGCATTACTCCCATCACTGTCCCGATCTCCTCGAGTACAGAATAGCTCTCTTTGAAATGAACAATCGGGATTTGGAGACGGCAGACCTCACCATTGACGAGATCCTCCCCTCATATCTGGATCTTGAGACAACCCAACTCCCCATTGTGGAGATCCACCCCCCGGAATCTTCTACTTCAAAAGAGTTCGAGACCATTTATATGTTTTCTTCCATCACCACCCCCTCGGCAACCGATCTGACAACCCGAACATTCTACAGTGATGAAGAAATTCTTGAGGCTCTCACCGCCCCATATTATCCCTGGGATGACATGCATCATCGTTCCTACTTTCTCCCAGATGAACCATCTTCTAGCACTGCTCCTCAATTTGCAGTGGAATCCAAATACTTCCTTCCCCTGAAGGTTGACTGGTTCAAGGACCCTATTCCCTCTCCCGATGCCTTCGAAGAAGGTAACATGGCCAACATCTCACTGGTTATCCAAATCGATCTTGCTACCCCCGGGGGCACCCCCGAACTCATCGCTTTAGGAGAATCTTGCACTGAGCAGGAGGTTGACGACTACAAAGCACTCTTCAAAGAATTCTGTGATGTCTTTGCCTTGTTCTATACCGAAATGCCTGGCCTTGACCCTGCCATTATAGAACACCACATCGACACATGGCCTAATATCACCCCCGTTCGTCAGAAACAGCGTCCCATACACCCCTCCAAACTCCCAGCTGTCAAAACAGAGATCGAGAAACTTCGCACAGCAGGATTCATTTATCCTATTGCTTATACCACCTGGGTTTCAAACCCGGTTCCTGTCAACAAGAAACAAGGCACCCTTAGAATATGCACTGACTTCCGAGATCTAAACCGCGCCTGTCCCAAAGACAATTTCCCTACGCCCTTCATTGACCAGCTCATCGATGCATGTGCGGGGCATGAAGTCCTCTCCTTCCTGGACGATTTTTCCGGATATAATCAGATACAAATCCGTAAGGAAGACCAATACAAGACCGCTTTTACTACCCCATGGGGCACTTTTGCCTATCGTGTCATGCCTTTCGGTCTCAAAAATTCTGGCGCAACATTCCAGCGGGGCATGACCTATTGTTTTCATGATTTGGTCCACATCCTGCTCGTATACCTAGATGACCTTACCGCTCGTTCCCGAAAACGATCAGACCACCTAAACGACCTTCGGCAAGTTTTTCTGCGTTGTCGCAAATATCAGATCCGCTTGAACCCACACAAGTGTGTTTTTTACGTTCCGGTAGGCCGAGTTTGTGCAGCCTCCACCTCCATATTATCCACCGCAGCCTGCTCCCACAACTGCGCAAACTCAGAATCCACCTACTACCCAAGGGCAGGTTTACACCCAAGAAAATCCGCCGCAAAACCAGAATAACCAACGCAACCAAGGCCAACAAAACCGCGGCAGGGGCCAAAATCGTGGGAACAACCAGCAGACCGAGCAAGCTGGCCAACACCCTAATCCCCCTGCTAATAATAACGCGGCCCCTACCAACCAAAACCCCGATCGCCCGCCCAAGAAGGCTAAAAACCCCAACCTACGAACCAACTTCCCTTGTTCTTTTTGCGGGGTCTATGGACACTACACACATGTTTGTCCGCATATGGAGTGCGTTCAACAACTTTTGGCTGCTGATAGGCTACGCCAAGGACAGGCGGACCCTCAAGCACCACCCAATCCCCCACAACCTCAGCAGCCACCTTTTGTGCTACAAAACCCCTTACCAAACCAAGGCTTAGTGAACACTGAACCATTGGCTTCCCCTCAAGCTACTGCGCCTATCCAACAAATCACTTACGCTACTCCTGATCAACCCCCGTCTGACTCAGGTACCCACCATCTGTTGATGATGTCCTCCGATGAAGTCAACCTCCAGACCCGGCGGAACCAATATGGCTCCACCCCGGAAGCACCACCCACCAATAACCCCACTAACGCTCATCCCACTGATCAGCCGTTACGTATACCTCCACCTCCACTAGATGGAGCTCCCAAAGCACCCCGTTTCCCACTTTGCCGTATCAATAACAACCCCAATGCACGAGCTACGTCCAACTACAACATCCTAGATGATTTGGCCCAATCTCCCGCAGCCATGTCTGCGTTAGAAGTATTAAGAAATTGCCCGTCGCAGCGTAAGACTTTACTTTCAGCCATTGGGGCTATCGATCCACATGATTCGCAGTTAATGGCATATGATTTGGACCAATCCGAACCCCGCCTGCCCTGCAACTTATCATTCCAAGTTACTGTCTCCATCCGGAATTTTGTCATCCATCACTGCATTATTGATGAAGATGCCTCTACATGCGTCATGCCCATCTCCATCTGGCAGAAAATGGGATCCCCCCCTCTCCAACCGTCCTCCACTGTGTTGCGAGCCTACGACGGTCGTTCAACTCAACCACAAGGTATGTTAACTAATGTCCCCGTCCAGCTGGCTGGTAAAATGGTCCTGATAAACATCGAGGTTATCAATGCCCAGCTTGACTACAACCTTTTACTTGGCCGCAGCTACATGTATGCTATGCGGGCAGTTGCTTCTACCGTTTTTCACATCATGATGTTCCCTCATGAGGGATGCGTGGTCAAAGTTGACCA
Organism: Pseudotsuga menziesii; assembly: GCA_001517045.1. Lineage (NCBI taxonomy): Eukaryota > Viridiplantae > Streptophyta > Pinopsida > Pinales > Pinaceae > Pseudotsuga > Pseudotsuga menziesii. The sequence continues at coordinate 251,513 of LPNX011021930.1, forward strand.
ACTCACATACTACGATCCCAAGGCCGCCGCGACACCCGAAAATGTTCTCCCCATGATTGAACAAACTATCTCAGGTGACCCCAACACAACTGTTTATTCTATAGGGCCCATGCTCCCCATAGTTGAGCAACTTATTCCGGATGCCACCACCTCCTTAGTTTCTTCTGTGGGGCCCGAATTTTACTCAGACACACCGATGACCTCCACTTTTCCATCACTCCCACCACCGTCATCTACTACTGAAGTGGCTGACCTATTGACTCTGTCCCACCACACGAGAACCCCTAGTAATCAACCACCGTTGTTGCCTCAACCCCCTTTGGTACCTAGCCACATTGGTGCCACACCCATACATACCATACCTTTCCTCTTCCCTCCCTCAGGAGTGGTTAGCACCCTAGTCATGGCTACCCTTAGCCTCCCGGGTTTAACCTTAGGATTACCCGTTTGGTATCTTTCGCCTCCAGTTCACCTGCCGACACCGGATGTCATCCTGCAACCAGTGCAACCCATAGCCACTACTAGTCGACCACCTCCCGGTGTTGCTACCCCGTCAACCCCCGTGAAACCACCTTCTGGTATCGCTACCACGTCAACCCCCGTGAATCACCTTCCGGTATCGCTACCCTGTCAACCCCCACAAAACCACCCCCTATTTTTACCAAACCCACTGGGGGCAGAGGCCCCCAACCTTACACTATTGTCCCACCTCCCAAGACAGTCCAAAACCCCCCTGTATTCCGTGCCCCTCCCAAATGTGTGCTCTGCGATGAGTTGGGCCATGCAACTCACCTGTGTCCTCATTTACCAGCATTAAAGGAATACATGCAAATGCTCGACGACGGCCCCACTATCCCGGTGGTCCATCTAGAGTCAACCCCTATGCCTCGTGACAAATCCCTACGCACCAACCACCCATGTGCCTTATGTGATATTTACGGGCATTACTCCCATCACTGTCCCGATCTCCCCGAGTACAGAATAGCTCTCTTTGAGATGAACAATCGGGATTTGGAGACGGCAGACCTCACCATTGACGAGATCCTCCCCTCAGATCTGGATCTTGAGATAACCCAACTCCCCATTGTGGAGATCCACCCCCCGGAATCTTCTGCTTTAAAAGAGTTCGAGACCATTTATATGTTTTCTTCCATCACCACCCCCTCGGCAACCGATTTGACAACCCAAACATTCTACAGTGATGAAGAAATTATTGAGGCTCTCACCACCCCATATTATCCCTGGGATGACATGCATCATCGTTCCTACTTTCTCCCAGATGAACCATTTTCTAGCACTGCTCCTCAATTTGCAGTGGAATCCAAAGACTTCCTTCCCCCGAAGGTCGACTGGTTCAAGGACCCTATTCCTGCTCCCGATGCCTTCGAAGAAGGTAACATGGCCAACATCTCACCAGTTATCCAAATCGATCTTGCTGCCCCCGGGGGCACCCCCGAACTCATCGCTTTAGGAGAATATTGCACTGAGCAGGAGGTTGACGAGTACAAAGCACTCTTCAAAGAATTCCGTGATGTCTTTGCCTGGTCCTATACCGAAATGCCTGGCCTTGACCCTGCCATTATAGAACACCACATCGACACATGGCCTGATATCACCCCCGTTCATCAGAAACAGCGTCCCATACACCCCTACAAACTCCCAGCTGTCAAAATAGAGATCGAGAAACTTCGCACAGCAGGATTCATTTATCCTATTACTTATACCACCTGGGTTTCAAACCCGGTTCCTGTCAACAAGAAACAAGGCACCCTTAGAGTATGCACTGACTTCCGAGATCTAAACCGCGCCTGTCCCAAAGACAATTTCCCTACGCCCTTCATTGACCAGCTCATCGATGCGTGTGCGGGGCATGAAGTCCTCTCCTTCATGGACGGTTTTTCCGGATATAATCAGATACAAATCCGTAAGGAAGACCAGTACAAGACCGCTTTTACTACCCCATGGGGCACTTTTGCCTATCGTGTCATGCCTTTCGGTCTCAAAAATGCTAGCTCAACATTCTAGCGGGCCATGACCTATTGTTTTCATGATTTGGTCCACCTCCTGCTCGTATACCTAGATGACCTTACCGCTCGTTCCCGAAAACGATCAGACCACCTAAACGACCTTCGGCAAGTTTTTCTGCGTTGTTGCAAATATCAGATCCACTTGAACCCACACAAGTGTGTTTTTTGCGTTCCGGCAGGCCGAGAGACTGTTTCTATCGTGAGAGCCCCCCTGCTCCCCCTAGTTCCCTTTCTGGAACATCTTCAGAAATCTCATTGGGACCTGTGTAGCTGAATATATAGCATATCTCCCCAGGTGTCCTATTTAGGAATGAATTATGGAAGAGGCTGGAACCCTAACTTTGAGGGATCAGATCTCCCGGAATATAGTGGATATGAAGCGGAATTTTGGACACAGTGTACATTAGGATTTTATATTTGGTCTCTGCAAGTTTCAGCACCTGATCCTTCACCAATATTGGTATATAGTGAATGTACCAAAACTTAGCAGTTCTAGTATTTAGGGTTTTCTAGCTCGGGGTCAAACGATGGTTTGACTTTCCCGGAGTTTCACCCAACCAAAAAATCTTGATCCAGGTCTCTAAAATTTGATTTTGATGAGGAGAACAATCCTATGATGGGCTCACTCAAAAATTTGTCTTCTACAAGAAGCCCTAATTTTCCGCACCAAAACTGAAAAAGCTCTAAATCGAATTCTGCTTCGACAAAAAGATGCGCCCTTCAAAGGAGAGTCAGGTTAGCATACTTTTGCTGATGGATTGTGGAGAGAGACCCAAAAAGTAAGAATCCATAGCTTATACAACTGCACAATGTTTTCTTCTCAGGTTAGCTCTGATTCCATGTTAGATTTTTATCATTCAAGCTACCATTACGATCTTAGGATATTTAATTGAGAGAATAACATGCACATCAATAAAACAAAAGCACAACACAAGAGACAAGAGACACAAATAATTTTCCTCAATGAAACCATAAAGGAGAAAACCCCATAACTTCCTTAGAGATAGAATCAACACCAAAAGTATAACCCGAAAACATAAAGATAATCTCCGATAGCAACAGTCTCTCTCTTGTCCTAGTAACTTCTCCTCTCACTCATGCTCCCCAATGAGTGAGTGTGTGTGTGATAAACAGATAGACTCACTCTCTATTTATAATCTTCTGTTTACATCAAACCCACTCCAACATGTCAGCCTCACTTAATAATTACTTACTAGAGCCGACATCTCTAGGAGTGTCTAATAACCCTAGTGCCCCACAACTTGTGGAGACTTTGCCTCCTCTGACCAACAAGGGGGTTTATCCTTAACACAATTGTGGGGAATATTGCCCCAAATTACAATGACTCACCTAGGGTCAAATTCTCTAGGATACTCTAATAACCCTAGGGCCCCATAACTGTGGGGACTTTAACCCTTGACCAATAGGAGGGTTACCCACAATGACTTGACATGACTTGTTTACATTATAGATCTTATGGATCGGAACATCGAAGAATGACATGACTCAAGTACATTAAAAATACATCCCAGAATAAACATTGGGTTACAATACATAAAAAATACAAGTGAATACATTTTGAAGTTACATATACATCAACAAAATAGTCTATAAAAACTAGTTTTTAATATTTTTGAAGTCTAATGGTCATTTTGAAGCTTGCAAGGTATGGAGGAATTGAATTTTTGGTTATGAATGAGTTTATTTTTTAGTTTTTCATCCTCACACAAAACAAAAAAATTTCATGAACTCTATTTTTGAAATCTTAGTTGTGCTCGTTAAACCTAGTACTAAATGTTTGAGTCAAAAATTATTCTTTTTTAGGCTTGTTAAACTCCATTTGGTTAAAATAAACCCTAATGGAGTCTTCTTTAATCTCTTTTCAGACTCCTAAAATGTGAAAAGAACATCGAGTGAATTTTTCTTCTTTACGCTCATAAAAGGACCTAAAGAGTAGTCTTTTCAACAGTAGTTTACCCCTTTTTCAGTTCAGATTGACTAAATCACGAAAAAGGAATACTCTAGTCATCGACTAGAAGAGTTCTCTAAGGTATTTTTTTATACATTTTCAATCCTTAGAGACTAAATTATATGAAAAAGGACCTTTTTAGGTCTTCTTCTATTTCGTTCATACTCTTTAAATGTGAACAATATCGAGTTTACTTTCGATGGAATCGTTAAGCAAAACACTGAGAAACCCTCTTTCGGGAACAGACACCTCCTTTCTCAGGTTCCTAAATTGTGTGAGAATGGAATTATCCTATGATAAGCTACAATGAGTGTTTGTTACCCACTTTAAACTCATAAAAATTAAAATAGGCACTCATGAATCATGATGGGGAATGTAAGGGAAGGGAACCAAATTTCATTTACAATAATGGAAATTTGTAGTCACCTTTGAACATAGAACTTGTCTTCATTTCATTAATTCAATTGGGTATTTAGCTTGCTTCTAAGTCAATACAATTTCATGACTCATGTCACTCCTTTGAGTCTTTCAAAGAACACATCATTTGTCATCGCATTATTTCTTCGTATCATCCTCGTCAGTTCAATGCTTCCAAGTCTTCGGTTGTGCCACCCTATGCTCAAAGGAAAATCTTGTTGAGATTTTTCATCTGCAGTCATAATGATCTTTGTGTCAGTTACCTTTGAGTCAGTTCTATGGTTACGTCATACTCAAATTCTAGAAATTTTCTCCAATTTTCATGTCGTTGATGTGAGATTCATCATGGCCCTCCTTCGACGAGACTTTTCCCGTCGACAACAACTCATCATCTAGGAATTAGTCTTAGAAACAAAGTAGTACCATGAGATCTTTAGGCATCAATGACAGATCCTCTTGCTTTGGACATAGGTTTACACCATTGAACTTTGATTGGAATATTCAACCGGGTGTTCGACATCAAATCATCTATTCACATTTCGGAGATTGTACTAGGGTACCTTGGGAATTATCGACATCAATGGTGATCTCCCTTGCATTAGTTAACAGTTCTCATTATTGACCAGTCATCAAGTTGTTTCTACCATGTTCGACATCAAGACACTATAATCACATGGATATAATCATACTTTATTGAAGACGAGATGAAGACCCTGGGTATTTGTTAAGTTCTCATTTCTTTCCCCAGGTTACGATAGAGTATTTGTATGAGTCCTAGCATGGATCCACATTTGTATGGTCATGGTTGTGCTCAAATTTGTGTCTGTATGAAATAGATCTACATTGTATGTCTAGTAGCTATGTTGAGTCTCCTTCGCATGGATATACGTTGTATTTTAGTAGCCATAATTGTTTGTACCTCATATGGATATGCTTTGTATTGGTATACATCCATGATGAGAGTCATATGAATATGAGACAAAAGTGTTAACGTACCATAGAAAAAGTATGGTTGATGAATATCTTCGATCAATGAACTCTTGCGTCGAAGTTATAACTTGCTCCTACAAATCCTTTACCTATTTTATCCCTCTAGCCTCATGCTTTGGTGGGGGGGGTTATGTTACACATAATTCTCATCATCATCATATTATGAGAACCAAACATCAGAACTTTCCTAAAATCCCCAAGTTATGAAGTTGAATTTGGGCTAGGATCAATGATTTCATGCCTTTGTCCACCACCTCATTTTCCTTATGGCCAATGTGTAAAACATGTTTTCCATGAACAAGAAGTGGTTCCAACATCACATGCATTAATACAATGAGAGGCGCACTATGGGTAACACTTTGTCTTAGTTGAAAAAGATTGGTGCTTGAGTTTAAAATCTAAAAAGAGAAATTTCACAAAGTTTCTCGAACCTTGGCTTTGTGGAAACCTCATCCCTAGACTCCTGAATGACCTGGGCTCGAGATCCATCCTTGTAGGATCTTCCTACCACCTCACCCATGAGAATATAAACCATCTATATCCTCCCATGGCTATAAGTGTTGGTTCACCCCCATGGGTAAAGGGAGGAATATTATGCTACAACATCAAAACTATGGACAAATATAGCCAATGAGAGTGAGCACTATGTGGACAAGTTTGAATCTTTGGAATCATTTTTTTTCTTTAGGAGAGACTTCTAAACACTAAAGCTCTTGGTTGTAATTTATCTCTCTTATTCTATTAGTGAAATGAAAGTTCCTTTCCCATGAATAATACTATGTATTGATAACTTGTTTCATTGTTGAATTCCTTAGTCATCAACATAGGATTATAGATTGTATTTGGTACTTTGATATTGTATGTGATTTGGTTTTGTGTTTCATGCAAATGAATCTGTGGAGATCTAGCATTCTAAAGAAGTGGCACATTACATTGTATGACAGGTAAACGAATCCATTCCAAGAATCTATCAATCTTAGGGGAATTGATTTTCATTATTGTGACTCATTTGTTTTAGCTTAGAGTATTTCAGGCTAGGGAAACAACTTCTATCCATGAAAGGTGAGTATTTCCATTAACAGCTTCACAAGAGCATTTTTAGTGATAGAGTTAACAGATTTTTGAGTGCATTTTTGCAAGAACTCTTCAAAATGGTGGGAAAAAACTTGACTCCTAGCACAATATATAATCCACAAAGTTATGTCCAAACAAAGAGCGTGAATCAATGGTTGGAAGGATACTTTAGAAACTATGTTAGTGGGCAGAAAAAATCATGGATAAAATGGTTACATTTGGGTGAGTTTTCTATATATTACTTTTCATATGTCCATTGGCATGTCTCCTTTAAAATAAATTTATGGTTATGATGCATCAAATTTTATTGACCACATATTTGGTGATAGTAGAGATATAAAAGCTAAGGATTGGATTGAAGAAAGTCAAGATATTTTGAAGGTTTTGAAAGATAACTTGCAGGTTTCCCAAAACAAACAAAATAAATATGCAGATCAACATAGAGTGGAGAGACATTTATAAGTGAAAGACTTGGTGTATTTGAGGTTGCATCCCTACAAAAAAACCTCCTTAAAAGGAAAAGGTTTGGAAAAAAAAGTAAGTAAGTAAGTAAGTGGCCTATAAATTGGATCTTCCATAAGTAAGTAATATCCTTAATGTATTTAATGTTTCATGTCTTAAAAATTTGATAGGGAAACATATTTTAGCTTCAGAAAGATTACCTCCCTTGTCCTCCTTTTGGGGCCGAATATGAGACTAGGTCAGACCTTTCCGGCATGAATAGGCGACTGGGTCGCACCTTTCCAGCCAAAATAAGTTACTGGCTCACTTTTTTCATATTGGAATCAACACATGCTGACAGTAACTGGTACTAGGGTAGAGTTGTACCCCTGGGGGAAGAACAGGTGACTGGATCGCTTCTGTAGGGACTGAACTAGCGACTGGGTCGCTCTGTTTGGCTCGAAACCAACGACTTCGCCAGGAAACTGAAAAATTTGAAAGATGGAGCTGAGAACAGCCGACAAAAACTGGTACTGGGGCCAAATGAGCTTGGATCGGCCTCGTGAGGGATCAATTTGAAACATAAATAAAAGAAACTTGCAAGAAACTACTAAACAACTATTAAAACCGTGGCAAAAACTATTGAAAGACCAGGGGTCCTAAGGTATTGTCCTAGTGTGGTCACCAAACTATAGCTAAGAAAAATACATGGCTTTCTGCTAATGCACCTCCCTTCCATCTAAGGGACGGAAGGGTAGAGTTTGCAAGAAAAAAATTAACTACAACAAAATTGTTAATGAAAACAAAGAAACATCTACATAGAACCTACAAACTAAAGAAGAAAGTGGTGATACTTTTATACCTCACATCTGTTCGAAAAGGGGGCCACCATTCCCAAACTCATAACAATGCCTCTTCACAGGCTTGGATAGTGCGGAGGTTGTCTCAACACACAAAGGGGAGCTAATGGGGAAAATGGAGTGGATGGGGTGAGTAGCTTGAGAGTGAAGGTCTCTCAAGGACTCATGCAACTATAATAACGAGAGGAAAAATAAGTCATGTGTGATGGGGACCTCCACCCCTCTATTTATAGTTTTTTCTTATGTTTTTAGGGTTTTAAGCCCCTGGTTAGCGTTTTTGGGCCCTATCTAGGGTTTTAAGATCCTTTCTCTTATTTAAGCTCCTTTTGGGGGTTTTAGGCCCTTTTGGGGGCTTTAGCCCCTTTGTGATATTTTTAGCTCCCTTGTGAGCTATTTTGGCTCTTTTTGTTGCTTTTAAGCCCATTTTTATTATTTTTGAGCTTTTGAGAGAAAAACATAGTTCAAACATGGGTGTGGAGGTAAAATGGGTTAGGAGTGGGATGCCTTAATATGGTGTCGGCTATATGAAGAAAGTCAAGCAATTTTTTGCATTTACACATGTCATTGAATTAGAGACAGGGAACCAACCTATAAAAATCCATCCCTATAGACACCCTGAAAGGATTAGAGATGAGATTGAGGAGGAAATTAAATAACTCTTGGAATTGGGTCTCATAATACCTAGTTCAAGCCATAATGCTTCTTCAGTTGTTATGATGAATAAAAAGGATGGAAATTTGAGAATGTGCATTGATTTTAGAGCATTGAACTTGAAGACAGTGAAGAATAGATATCCCATGCAAAATACTGGTTATCATAAAATTCAAATGAGGGAGGAATACATA
>LPNX011021930.1:265135-291947 GCA_001517045.1 Pseudotsuga menziesii
AAACAACATGATTGTTTTATCTATCCATGCTCCATATTTGATGTCATGATTTCCATTGAGGGTACCTTACCTTGAAAAGGGAAGTTTCATAGTGTGTGAATCTCTATTGGGGATTATAACTTGTGCTATGAAATGTTTTCCTTTCCTTTAGGTGGATGTGATGTGGTTTTTGGAGTTCAATGGTTACACACACTTGGACCTATTTTATGGGATTTTGCTAAACTTTGGATGCAATTTTTAGTCAATGGTAAAAAGAACACATTGAAGGGATTACAACCAGGGTCTCTCAGCATCATCAGTTCACATCGCATGTAACATATGCTTAAGAAGAATTCACATGGTTTCATCACTGAGCTCCATTTCATTCAGATGCAACCGTTAGTGGTCTCAACTACTCCCTTTGACATAAAACAAATTTTGGATCAATATGCATGTTTTTTTTCTTAGCTAGTGGGATTTGCACCTTCAATACCATAGGACCATCATATTCTGCTCCTTCCAGGAAGTGTGCCTCCCAACATTATGCCTTATCACTACCCATTTAACCACAAGAAAAATATTGAGATGCTTGGTTGGGACTCACTGAAGCAAGGTATGATTCATCCTAGTACAAGTTCCTTCTCTTCACCAGTTCTTCTTGTCCAAAACAAATATGGGTCACAGTGCCTCTACATTGAATTTAGAGCACTTAATAACATAACAATCAAGGAGAAGTTTCAAATTCCTATTGTTGATGAGCTTCTAGATGAGATTCATGGTGCTCATTTCTTTTCCAAGTTGGATCTTTGTTTTAGGCACCAAATTGAGGTTCATGAGGATGATATCCCTAAAAAAGATTTCCAAACAAATGATGGGCACTATGAATTTTTGGTCATGCCATTGGAATCATGAATGCTCCTTCCACATTCCAGGAATTGATGATTAAAATATTTCGGGCCTACTTGCAAAAATTCAATCTGGTCATCTTTGATGATACCCCCCTCTATAGTAAAACATGGGATGAGCATATCCAACATCTAGATATTGTACTACAACTTTTATGTGATCATCATCTCTGTGAAAAACAGTCTAAATGTGTTTTTGGGGAGAAGGAAGTAGAGATTCTTGGGAATATTGTTTCAGCACAAGGGGTTCACATAAATTCCTTCCTTTGACGGCTCTTCCCAAATGTCAGTGGATACAAAAAATAGATGCACATTTCCAGTTGAATCCTATGGTTGAAGAGGATGCATTAAAAATGGCCATTCTACATATTGAGGGAGAAGCCAATCATTGGTGGTTCCATGGTATTAATACCTTGGTACATGATCATATTTCATCCTATGAATATTTTTCCAAGGCATTAGTGGAGATATTCAATAGGAAATACCCTGAACATAGTTTCAAAGCACAATTGAAGTAAACTGGGACCCATGAATCCTATATGTTGGAATTTCAAAATCTCTTAGTGATGGTTTTTATATGTCTATGGATCCGTTGGTTCTACTATACACTAAGGTGTTGCTAGAACCTTTGAAAGGGATGGTGAAATCCCATAAGCCAGCTACATTAAAGGATTCCATAAACTTGACAAGAGATTTATAGAATGTGATTCTAAGGACTAGGTACCTCACTAAGCTTAATTTTCCTTCCAATTTAAAAGAATGGAGGAAACAATATAAAAGGGACTCTTTTGTTAAGGAGAATAAGGAGGGACCAAGAAAGAAGAACTCAAGAGGAAGAAATTGTGCTTCACATGGAAACAGCCTTGGGTTCTTATACAGAGGTGTGCTAAGGGGAAGGCACACTATATTGAAGGCTTCTCTTAAGATGATGAAGAGGATTTGGACAAAGAAGTAAAAATTACATCCCAAGAAGAGGGGTATGACACAAGAGAAGAAGAGTATCCCTCTCCTGAGAAACAAAAAAAAATTCAATACTCTCAGGTGTGCCTCAATTTCACACCCTTAGATTCAAGAGTACTATACAAGGCCAAAAGGTTACATTTATAGTTGATGGAGGAGCCACTCATAAATTCATATATGTAGCCTTGGTGCAGAGGAGAAATATACATGCTAAGAATTTTGAAGGCTTCATTGTCATCATCCTAGGTAACAATTCTATGGACTGTGCCAAATGGGTTCCAAAGATTCAAGTTGTTATAGGAAATTACACCGTTATTAATAGTTTATATGTAGTGAATGTGGTTTTGGGAGTCTAATGGTTATATTATATAGGGTAGCACACAATGAACTCTCTAGTCCCTGAAATGAAGTTCAAAAATTCAGAATGGAACCCTGCCTTGTTGAGAGGACTGCACACTTACCCTGACCAAGTGGTTTCCTCTCACAGTATGAGGTCTACCTTGAGGCATGGTGACATTGAATGTGATGTTGAATGTTTGATCACCTCTTCCAGGCCTCACTTAAAGGTTTTAAAAAATCCAGAGGAGATAGAATAGTTAATAAGTAAGTATGATAATGTTTCTGGAGACTTTCCTTTAGATAGGCCACCTGACAGAGGGGTGGAGCATGTCATTGAATTAGAGATAGGAAACCAACCTATAAAAATGAAGCCATATAGACACCCCAAAAGGATTATATATTATGATTGAGAATGCCATTCAATAACTCTTGTAATTGGGTCTCATAAGACCTAGCTCAATCCATTATGCTTCTTCAGTTGTTATGGTGAAGAAAAAGGATGCAAACTTGAGAATGTGCATTCATTTTAGAGAATTGAACAACAATACAGCGAAGAATAGATATCCCATGCATGGAAATTTGGTATGAGCTCCATGAATCAAAGTTCTTCTCAAAGATTGACCTATATTTTTATCATCAAATTCAAATGAGGGAAAAATACATACCAAATACTACTTTGAGTTCCTTTCCATACCTTTTGGCTTGACAAATGGTCCTAACACATTTCAATCCTTCATGAAAAATATACTCCACAAGAAACTTTGTAATTTTTTTCTAGTTTTCTTTCATGATATTCTTATTTATGGTAAGACATGGAATTAACACTTGCATCATGTAGAAGTTGTATTGAAAATTCTGCATGATCAATATTTGTTTGCTAAGTTGTCAAAATATGAGTTTGGTTTGACAGAAATTTTGTATCTTGGGCACATCATTGGTCAAGATGGTATGAAGGTGCACTTGGAGAAAATAAAATCCCTTATTGAATCGCCATGTCCCAAAAATATCACTAAATTAAGGGATTGATTTGGTTTGTACCTACTATGCGAAATTCGTGAAGGGGTTCTCCCAACTCACTTCAGTTCTCACTAATTTGAAAAATAAATATGCTTTATAGTGGCATGAAGAGTATGAAAATGCTTTCCAAATACTAAAAGAGTTAATGAGTAGTTTTCCCATTCTTGCATTACCTGATTTTTCTAAACCATTTATCTTGGAGTGTGATGCAATAGGGGATGGAATTGGAGCAGTCCTAAAGAAAGGGAAACACCCAATATCTTTAGAGAGTAGGAAGCTTCAGCCACATGAGAATTTTTACTCTATTTATGACAAGGAAATTCTATCCATCATGCATGCTTTGATCAAGTTAAACAATACTTGGCGGGGAACAATTTTCTGGTTAAGACTGACCATAATATCTTAAGATACTTCCTCACTCAAAATGATCTAAATGAAAGGAAACAAACATGGACGAGTAAGGATCAAGAATTTTATTTTGACATTAAATATGTAATTCAAGTCAAGAGTAATGTGGTAATATATTCCTTATCTAGAATACCCTCTATCTTTCCAATGGATGTTGCAGAAGATTGGAAAGATATATCAGAAGTAGAATATACCAAGGATAAGTTTGTTGTGAAATTTTTGATGGGACTAACCATGATGATATGTATAAGGTGTTGTATTTAATCATCTACTACAAATACATAATCTATGTGGTCCCTGGTTCGATCTTGAAGAAATTTTTTTTGAAGAGTGCTCATGATTCTCCATTAGCAAGCCACCCTGGTTTGTTCAAAACATATAAAATGTTGAGAGAAAGATTCTATTGGAAGGGGTTGAAGATTGATGTTATTAAATATGTGGATTTCCCAACATGAAAACAGAACAAAGTAGAGCACAATCATATAGCTTGTCTCTTGCATCCCTTTTCTATACCAAAACTAAAATGGGAAAGCATTCCATGGATTTCATCATTGGTTTATCGAAAGTTCTTGGTAAGGATTTCATATTTTTTGTGGTGGATAGACTCAGTAAATTTGATCATTTCTTTTCTATTACTACATCCTTTACTATTTCACAAGTGGTTGAGCTATTATTTAGAGGAGTTTTCAGATTGCATGAGTTTCTATTACACATATTTCTCGTCATCATCATATTATGACAACCAAACATCAGAACTTGCCTAAAATCCCCAAGTTATGAACTTTAATTTGGGTCAGGAACAGTGATTTCATTCCTTTTTCCACCACCATACTAATTTCTTTGTGGAAAATGTGCATTACCCCAATGCATAACACTTGTTTTTCATGAACAAGAAGTGGTGCCACCACCACATGCCTTAATACAATGAGCGGTGTAATATGGGTAATGCTAAGTCTTAGTTGACAAAGAGAGGTGCTTGCATTTAAAATATAAAGAGAGAATATTATATGGTAAATTTGAACCAAAAAAAGATCTAGGAGCCTTAGAAAAATTAACAAATTTAATTTACTGCAAAATCAGCAAAAAACCATTAAATAAGAAGCAATTTACACATGCAATGTGAACAGAAACAAGTTATAGTTTGAATATATAACATAAAAACATGTTAGTAATAGGTTTATATTACGTCAAAAGTGTTTTGTGAAGCTTTGGAATCCCAATTTTATTGTACAAGTGAAAATTTCCAAATTGGCATCAATCCCACCTAGGTGGGCCAATCATGCTCCAAATCAGCCCAAATGGCCACAAATTGATGTGTGGATGTAACTAAGGTTACATGGGGAAATAATTACACATTTTCATGTGTGGGTGTGGAAATATGGGTGAGTGAGAGTCTCTAGGCGGTATTCAATGCACCAAATCAACCCAAAATTGGGAAAACTCCACCCCTAGCGCTCGCAGTCAACCAAGTTGTGCATTTTCAATGAATGGGAGTGCACCAGAAATGTTTAGGGTGAAAATGTGGCTGGTTGACTGATCTAGAGTACTCATATGGGTGTGAATGCACCAATTCGACTGGTTATTGGTCCAAGTAAGCATCCTAAGTCCAAAACCATAGTGTATTAATGCAAAATTCAATAAAATTGACTACGGAGTTAAAATAAGGTAATAAGGGGTTGGATTACTGTTATAACACCCTCCATTCATCCAAAAAATTATTAGAACACAATAAAATGAAGGATGCATTGGTAACAAAGGCTCAAGTCACTTCAATTACATAATTCATAAATTTTATTTGTCCATATAAACCAAGGAAAAGAAGGAGAACCACATGGGACAAAAACTTCCCTAAAAAATGGACATGGGGCTGAAACTTGCAACAAATAGCAGAAAATCACCATCCATCACTCACCCCAAGAAAATATGTCAGGTAAGTGAAGGTATTATCTGTGAAAGTCTTGGTGAAAATGTCAGTAGTTTGCTCGGTGGATGGGCAATACTGCAATGAAATCACCCTGCATGCACTAAGCCCCATATGTAGTGCACATGGATCTCAATATGATTTGCCTTTTTCCTCTGAAATAGATCAGTATATATTTTATGGAAATGTTATTTTCCACCAAAATGTTTGTGGGAGAATCAATTGTGACACCAAATTCCTGAAGAATTCCCTGCAACCAAACACACTATGTAGCTATATTGACTATGTCCTTGTACTCAGCCACTGCTGATGAGATTGAAATGGTGTGATGTTTCATACTGACCAGAAAATTTGGCCTTCATAAAGAATAAATACAAAACCTGAAGTTGAATTCTTGTCAGTGGGATCTCTAGCACAATCTAAATCAGAAAATCCATCTAGTTGGAGTGAAGAACTAGAAGAGTAGTGCACCCCGAAATTCTTTGTAACCTAGAAATACTGAAGAATTATTTTTGCAACATTCCAATGGAGCTTAGGTGGCTGGTGCATATGTATTGCTACAGTACTTACAACATAAGATATATTTGGTCTTGTATGTGTAAGATAGAGCAAGCTTCCCACTAGTTTCCTGTAGAGTGTAATATCTACCAATGGAGAATTGCAAAATTCAAACAATTTGATGCCAGAGATAAAGGGAGAATTGGATTCCTTACACTTAGACATTTTAAACTTACTTATCCTATATGAAGCATACTATGGCTGACTTAGGATGATTCCCCTTTCACTTTTCTCAATTTCCAAACCCAAAAATTTCCTTAGCAATCCTAGATCGGTCATGGCAAATTCACTGTGTAAAGATGACTTAATTGAACAAATTGAAGTGGTGAAAATACCTGTAATTAGAATGTCATCAACATAAAGAAAAATAACCTGAAAAATACCATCATGTTTCTGCAAATATACATTAGGATCTGATTTTAATCTAGTGAGGCCAATAGAGAGCAAGAAAGCATCCATTTTGGCATACCAAGCCCTGAGCGTTTGCTTGAATCCATATAGCGATTTATTCAACCTCAGAACAAGTGAAGGATACTATTGAAAAAAATCATATGGATGCATATAGATCTCCTCCTATATCTCACCATGAAAGAATGCACGTTTGACATCCATGTGGTGCACTTGCCAACCCTTACTAGCTGCAATTGCTAGACCTAGTCTTATGGAGTCCATCTTTGCAACCGGTGCAAAAGGTCTCGGTATAATACACACCATATACTTGAGAGTAGCCATTAGAAACCAATATTTCTTTTTATTTAACATCTGAACCATCAGCAGCAATTTTGGTTTGGAAGATCCACTTGCATTGAATAAGCTTCCTCTTGGGAGGAAAGGGAACCAATTCCCATGTCTCATTCTCTTGGAGAGAACATAACTCTTATTCCATTGTTGTTTTACATATTGGGACATTACAATATTTTTTATGTCTATGGATCATATACAATCATCATATTACACTGCTAAGCAATAGCACTATCACTTGCAAAGAAGCATTACTAGTTTGAGATCTAGTCTTCCTAGGCTCTTGGGGATTGCCAACCTATTCCTCTGCATCTTGTAGCATTTTTTCATCTCACTTAGGAATTGATGGTGAATAATATATATAAATGTCATATTCATCCATATTTTTATCAGACATATCAGAAAAATAAAAGCACGAATCATCACTTACATCATCGAATGGTTGAGGAGAAGATTATTCCCTCCGTGCAACCTCAAAATTTGGTATTGGTTCTTCTTCAAATTGCACACTTCTTTCAAAAAATATGTTGATTGTGGAAGTGTGAAAGAGTTTGTAACCTTTTTTATCCTCACCATACCCAATGATGATGCACTCCTTGCTTTGTGAATTCAAGTCCTTCCTCTTTTTAGAAGAGATTTGAGCCCATGCTCTAGTTCCAAAAATCCTGAAATTTGAGACATTTTGTTTATGTCTAAACCATGCCTCATAGGGAGTATTTCATTTTACTGATTTGTGGAAGGATTTGTTTTGTATGTATGCAGTACAATTAATGGTCTTAGCCTATATCTTGGGACTTAGAACCCTTGCTTCAATCATGAAAATGGTCATCTCCTTGAGAGATCTATTCTTCCTCTCTGCCACACCATTTTGTTGTGGTGTTAAGGGAGTTGAGTTGTATTTGGATGCCACACTCCTCACAAAGGTTCTGTAGGTTCTTGTTCACATAATCCTTCCTAGTATCAGTCCTAAGGATCTTAATCTTATGCCCACTCTAATTTTCTACCAATTCCTTCAAAATCTTCAATTGTTCAAAAACTTCAGACTTTAATTTGAGGAAGTACACCCAGTAGAATCTTCAGTAATCATCGATAAATGTAAGTACATACCTTGATCCACCATATGATGGAGTGGGAAAAGGACCTATAATATCTAACTTTACCAACCCAAGTGGTTGTGTGGCTCTCCTTGCCATCCCCTTCACATAGCTTTGCTCTGGATGCTTCCCAACTACACATCAAATGCATGCCCCATTTGATGATTTGATTTGTGGAAGTCCTTCCACCATCTACCTCTGTGTAGTTCTTGGAGGTACTTGTAGTTCATGTGACCAAACCTCTCATGCCATATCTTGGAATAACATTGGCATGTGAGAGAATATATTGGTCATTGGAAGTGGGGAGGACATTCAAAAACTTGTACATCCCCTCATGGTGGTCTACATACCCAATTGAAATGACTTGGTTTGATGATATTTCTGCAATCTCTACCATGTCTGGAGTGAAGATCACTCTATTCACCTCTCTTGTATGGGTCATTTGATATGCTGACAACAAATTTTCTGCAAGGTATGGTAGATACAACACATCACTGAAGAAACCATGCTATGAGTCAATCCTACCAATCCCCTTGGTATAGATTGTGGAAATTGAACCCAAGTGATAGAGCAATTACACTCATGAAATTGCTAATCAACATGCAAAAATTAACATCAAAGGAGACCGGAATTGGAGCATAACACTAATCTATATTGAATAAGTGTACAATAGCCAAACTTGTGAAGTAATAGGCTGCTGCAATATATAATTACATGAGAGATTCAAATGCATAAGGATGCCATTTAAAATAGTCAAAAAGTAGGCTTACTAAATCTAGTCAAATCCCCCATAGGTGCATAAAGCGGTTTCCAAATCCACTAGGATGCTCACGAATTGGAAAAGTCAAGTAGGAAAGATAATAAAGGATGGAAAGAAAATTCATACATGATTTTACTAGGAGAAAAGGATGGAGGATGATGTGGGAAAAAAACAAGTCAACTACACCTAGTCTTGCTTTCCCTTTTGCCTTAATTCTCAATAAAAAAGGCAGCTTTACAGAAAAAGAAGATATGCACTTTGGAGGATCTAGAATAAAGCAGACATGCTAAATATGGTTTCCAGAAGGTTTCCCAAGCACTCCATGACTTAGTTTTAGCAAGTGTTGACTTCTATGACATGTAGAAGGCGACTAGCATAGAGTGGAATATAGGAGACTATGTAATAAGACAAAAATGAATTAATTAATGTCTAAGGTAGGTAACTATGGGTTGATTATTCTAACACCCTCTTTTAAGCCTGAATTTATGAGTAAATATCAGAAAACTATAGGGCCTAGCAACAAGGCTTAGTCACCCTTTACATAGTACTTGTCCATTCAACCAAGGAAAGAGGCAAAAACCAAGTGGGAAAATCCTCAGTTAAACATGGACAGTAAAACAAAATTTGAAAATATTGTCATTAATCATTCTTCATAGCATGATCAGAAATCCCCAGCAGTGATTTGAGATTCCTAAATTTCTTGTCCCAAAAAACTTTGGGGAAGATGTCTGCTACTTGTTCTGAAGATGCACAGAAGAGTAGATGAATGGTTCCATCATGCACAAGCTGTCTGATGTAGTGCATATGGATCTCAATGTGTTTAGTTCACTGTCTCTAAATTGGATCATTGCAGATTTGAATGGTGCTCTGATTATCACAATAGATAATAGTTGAAAACTATGATACAAAGCCACATTCTCCAAGTATTCCCTGCAACCATAAACATTCAGTTGCTTCATTTACAACTCCTCTATACTCTGCTTTTGTAGATGAGAGTGCTATGGCACTCTGCTTCTTGATTGACCAACTGATTGGTCCTTTTGCAATCATGAACACATATCTATATGTTGACTTTCGATCTGTTTTGTCACCTGCCCAATCATTGTCAATAAACCTAATCAAATCAAGATCATATTTAGCTTTGTAGAAGATCCCATGAGTTCTTGTTCCTTGAACAAAGTTAAGGATCCTTTTGGCTTCTCTCCAATGGATCTCATGAGGATGATCCATGTATATTGAATACACACTAACTACATAATATAGATCAGGTCGAGTGTGTTTAAGGTAAATCAAACACCCAATCAACTACCTATACAGTGTATTATTTACCATAGGAGAAGAACCTACTTCTTCAAGCTTAACTCCTGAAAGGAAGGGAGTCTTGCCTGGCTTGCAATATTTCATGTTGAACTTGTTCATAAAATCTAAGGCATACTCATACTGATGTACTTTTATTCCATGTTGGGATTGAGCAATTTCAAGACCCAAGAATTGGCTCAACAATCCCAAATCAGTCACAGAAAATGCATGGTTCATTGCATCCTTCAAGGACGCAATCTCTTTATTTGAACTTCCTATAATCAAAAGGTCATCCACATACAAGAAAATAATCATCAAATAACCATGAATCAGATTCAAATAAACATTAGGATCAGACTTGCATCGAAGAAAACTCAATGACAGCGGAAATCCATCAATCTTGGCATACCAAGCCTTGGGGGCTTGCTTGAGCCCATACAATGATTTCTTTAACCTGCACATGAAAGATGGATTAGATACAAAACCTTGAGGTTTCTACATGTAAATATATTTAGTGAGATATCCATTTAGGAAATTACACTTCACATCCATGTG
Source organism: Pseudotsuga menziesii (assembly GCA_001517045.1). Taxonomy (NCBI): domain Eukaryota; kingdom Viridiplantae; phylum Streptophyta; class Pinopsida; order Pinales; family Pinaceae; genus Pseudotsuga; species Pseudotsuga menziesii. Next base: position 275,672 of record LPNX011021930.1, read on the forward strand.
ATGTACCTCCCACTGCTTCGAAGCTGCAATGGCTAAAGCTAGCCTTATGGAGTCCATCTTTGCCACTGGTGCAAAGGTTTCATTATATCCAATACAATGTACTTGTGAGTAGCACTTGGATATCAATATTTCCTTATATTTAAAAGGTGAACCATCAGCAGCAAAATTAGTTTTGAAAACCCACTTACATTGAACTAGCTTCATCGTTGGGGGAAGATCAACTAGTTCCCAAGTGTTGTTCTTCTGGAGCGAGATGAATTCTTCTTTCATGGTCGTTTTCCATATTGGATCATGTGTTGCATATTCATATGTCTGTGGATGTGATTCAACCATCATATATCACTTCTTAGGAAATAAGGGATCTTTCATACATAGGGCACTCTCAAACTGAGATCTAGTCCTCCTAGTGTCACTAGGATTTCCAGGTAAATCCTGAGCTGCATGAATGGTATTTGCTGCCCATTTTCATCTTGTAGGACTATCAGGATCTGTAATCAAATCATAATTATCAGACATATCAGAATCAAAAAAATCATTAGTCTCTCCACTTACAATCAATGGATCTGGTGGTGAAGAAGACTCTCCAACTTCAACTGCTACTAAAGGCTCTTCTTGGAACTGAACACTTCTTTCAATGAAATATTTGTTAGTGCTCAAGTTGATCAACTTGTACCCTTTTTAATCTTTAGAATACCCAACAAATAGGAACTCTTGGCTTTGGGGCTTGAATCCTTTCTCTTTTCAGTTGAAATTCTATCCCAAGCCTTTGAGCCAAAAATCCTGAAATGGGTCACATCTAGCTTGTGGCCACTCCAAGCTTCGAAAGGAGACATACCATCAAGATGATTATGAGGCACCCTATTCTGGATGTAGGATGCATAGTTTATAGCCTCGACCCAAAAATTTGGTTCCAAAGTCTTATCCTCCATCATACAAGTTGCTATCTCCTTCAGTGACATGTTCTTTCTCTCAGCAACACAATTTTGTTGTGGTGTGTAAGGGATCAAATGTTGCATCTGAATACCTACATCTTTACAATACTCAATGAACTCAAACTTGACATACTCACCACCATTGTCATATTTGAGGATCTTGAGTCTCCTCCTAGACTTGTTTTCAACCAAGGCCTTAAAGACTTTGAAGAGGTCAAAAACTTTATACTTATGCTTTAGGAAGTAAACCCAACAATACCTGGAAAAGTCATCTATGAATGTCAGTGCATATTTGGCTTGACTCATGGACATATGATAAAATGGACCAGCAATGTCATTGTGGATCAACTTAAGAGGTGCATAGGTTCTTTCATGACTATCTCTCTCAAATTTATGCTATGGGTGTTTTCCTAGGGTACAACCTTGATAGACTCCCTTGGAAAACTTGATCTTTCATAACCCTATGACCATATATTTTTCACTCAAATCAGAAAGGTACTTGTAGTTAAGATGGCCAAATATTTCATGCCAAATATTTCTTGCCTCATTAGCATGAATCAGAAGAGCAGAGGGGTTTAAGGTGGGTAGAAAATGGGAAAACATGTATACCTTCGAAGTGTGATCAACAACACCTTTTGCTATGACTTTAACATTCGAAATCTCTGTGATTTCAACATCATCAGGGGAGAAGATGACCTTCTTTAGAGACCTTGTGTGAGTCATATGATACACTAACAAGATATTAGAGGAAAGACCTAGAACATACAACACATTATTGAACTTACCATGGTTAATATCAATCCTTCCTTCTCCCAAACTGCCAGTGAGAGAGTCATCTCCCAAAACTATTGGTGGACCTTTCAACATGTCAAGAGAGGAGAATGCCTCTTTTGTCGAAACCATATGTCTAGAAGATCCAGAGTCTATGATGAAGCTAGGTGATCTTGATGTTCCAGCAGCCAAGGCATGTACTCTCTCTCTGTCCTCTGAATTTGATCCTCCTTCCCTCTTCTTTGAGCAATCAGGATGGGATATGTTATTCTTCTCCAATAGTTGGGTCAACATGTCAATTTTATTCTTCATACAATATCTTTCATGATGATATCCCTTATTGAAGTATGTGCACTTGCTCCTTTCTCATTTGTTCTTCTTCTTCTGGAAGTTCTTCTTGGAGCCTTGGGGATCCTCTTGAGACTTGTTCTTTTCTCTCTTTTTATCAGGTGGATTTTTAGATTTTTTATTTCTTTTTGAATCCACCATTGAATTGTTGGGGCCTAGGGCAGACCTAGGTTCTTATACTTTTATCTGCGCGCCAACAAAGAGACCCACAGTGTTGTCCCTTTTGGCAAAAACCTGCGAACAGGTTGCAGTCTCACCCGAAACAGCTATGGGGTGCCGCAGAAGCAGGTTTCTGCAGGAAAAAGAGGGATATTACTGTACCTTTAGCCTTAACAAAGAATAATCATACAACACAGAGCTTCGACATTTACTTAAATAGCTTCACAGTTTAGATAAAAAGACAGTTTCTTGCTTAACCCTTAACTAAGAATTCAGAGCGAAATTAATACTTAACATTTTATCTTACTTTATCATTCTTCTACTTATCAAATGCATAAAACATAACAGGAACAAAATAAACAAGAACCACCACAACACAAGATATACGTGGTTCACCCCCAGTGTAGGGGCTACGTCCACAGAACTGCGTTTATATTCAACTCTTTACAAAACAACAGTTCTGATCTGTGCACTCAGCTGCAGATATTCTCAACAATCTGATCTATGCACTCAACTGTATATCCTCTCAACAATCTGATTTGCGCACTCAGTTGTAGATTCTTTCTTCAAAAACCCTCTGTGCAATCAGCTGTAGAGGTCATCCACGCACTCAGCTGGGACTTAGCCTTAACCCCAAAATAGACCTTAGCTTCTTCGCATCAAATTATCATCATAAAAACCTTCAAAAAAGCTCTTTTCTCCTTTACATAAGTGCCTATTTATACAAGTGCACTATTACAATACCATGAGTTTAAACCATGGGCTTAAAAACCATGGGCTTAAACCATGGGTTATTTACAAAAAGAGGGGCTTCGAGCCAACCCCAAAACCCCTAAGACTATTTTGGACCACAACTCCGCTTACAAGCTTTGCACCAAAACCGCGGAGTTGCCAAAATTAAGGAACTTTAAGGTCTACGCCCCAACATGAATCTCCAGCAACATGAGCTTAGTCTTTGGAAGGTTTGATGGTTCCCATCATCACCAACTTATCTTGTTCCTGTGTGAGGGATTCCATGAAATATGTAGCTTAGGTGTCTTCCAGGCTCGAGCTGTCAACTTGGTGGCATGGAAGGTCGAAACAAACAATGAATAGTCAGGGCCAAGCTTCGAGAGCATGGCCAAAAATAGTTTCTCCTCCTTCTTTTCAATCCCACACTATTTTAGCTGCAAAACAAGGGCTTTAAACTTGGAAAAATATAGTTGCAACGATTCTAAGATGCTGGGAGTCAAGGAGATCAGCTCGTTCTCGATTTGATGTCCTCTCATCTCATTTTTCTTACCAAAAAGCTATACAATCTTCTCCCACACTTCATGAGGTGATTTCAATCCATCAACATGGAAGAGGAGGTCTCTTGAAATGCTCAGACACAAAAGACCATAGGCCTCATCTCTCCTGTTGTGGTATTTTATTTTCTCTGTAGTTGGATTGGGCTCTACCTCAGTTTCCATAGTAACCCTGTAGAGACCTTTCTCTCGCAACAATATCTCCATCTCAGCTTTCCATTCAAAGAAATTAAATGGAGTCAAGACGATCTTCTGAGATTGGTCCATAACTTAGAAACTGTGCCCTTCAGTCAGCAGAATATGCTCCCAGTCAAGATGTCAAACCTGTAATAGCAATATGGAAGGAGAGAAATAAATCTACAAAGGATCTGATACCATGTAGAAATTGAACCCAAGTGATCGAACAATTACACTCACAAAATTGCTAATCAACATGCAAAAATTAACATCAAAGGAGACTAAAATTGGAGCATAACACTAATATGTATTGAATAAGTGTACAATAGCCAAACTTGTGAAGTAATAGGCTGCTGCAATATATAATTACATGATATATTCGAATGCATAAGGATTCCATTCAAAATAGTCAAAAATTAGGCTTACTAAATCTAGTCAAATCCCCCATAGGTGCATAAAGAAATTTCCAAATCCACTAGGATGCTCACAAATTGGAAAAGTCAAGTAGGTAAGATAATAAGGGATGGAAAGCCAACTCATACATGCTTTTATTAGGAGAAAAGGATGGAGGCTGATGTGGGAAAAAACAAGTCAACTACACCTAGTCTTGCTTTCCCTTTTGCCTTAATTCTCAATAAAACAGGAAACTTTACAGAAAAAGCAGATATGCACTTTGGAGGATCTGGAATAAAGTAGACATGGTAAATATGGTTTCCAAGAGGTTTCCCAAGTTCTCCATGACTCATTTTTATCAAGTGTTGAATTCTATGACATGTAGAAGGCAACTAGCATAGAGTGGAATATAGGAGACTAGGTAATAAGACAAAAATGAATTAATTAATGTCTCAGGTAGGTAACTATGGGTTGATTATTCTAACATGGATTTATGAATCATCACCCATTCGAGCTACTGGACCAAAATTTGAATGCGTGGAGGAGAGGATCTCTCTTGTGGATACCATGTGTCTATATGCCCCCAAATCAGTGATAAAAAATGAGGAATTAGATGTACATGCTACCAAAGCATGACATTTCTCCTTGCCATCTGAACTGAAGGTGCCATCCTTCTCCGTTGCACTGTTAGGGACTGGAATGCTATTCTTTTCTAGCACCTACACCATCTGGTTAATGGTTTTTTTCATGCATGAGCTCTCTGGATTCCATTTCTTATGGAAATAGGTGCATTTGGTCTTCTCTTTTCCTCTCGTTTCCTTATCTTTGGGAGGATTCAAACCCCCATCACTGGATTTGGGTTTTCTACGGTTTCTTTTTCTCTGGCAGCTTCAAATTATTATCCTTGGGATTTCCCTTTAAGGCATTCGAAACTCCAATGGACAAAGCTTAATCCTTACCCTTGATGTTTCCCATTTGGACTAGCTTGTCTTGCTCCTGAGTGATTGACTCCATGAAGCTATCTAGACTTTCCATTTGGCAGTTTCAAAGTGTTAACTTGCCAAATTGAAATGTGATGACAAAGACTGAGAATTTTGGCCCCAAATTCAAAGGATTGAAAAAATCAACTCGTTCTCTTTCTTCTCAATGCCACATTGCTTCAACTACAACAAAAGTGACTTAAACTTGGTAAAGAAGTCTTGGATAGTGTCAAAGGGCATTGGGATCAAGCCGATGAGCTCGTTCTGAAGATGGTGTCCTCTTAGTTCATTGATTTTCCCAAATAATGTCTCTAGTTATAACCATAATTCACTAATAGTGGTTAAATTGTCTATGTGGAACAAGAGCTCTCTTGGGATACTAAAGCATAACAATCCATATGCTTCATCCAATCTGTTGAAGTACTTGGCTTTATCTACAATAGAGTTTGGCTCCACCTCGGTAGCCATGGTAACCTTGTAGAGACCTTTGGCCCTCAATTGAATCACCATATCTTCCTTCCAATTGAATAAGTTGAAAGGTGTTATCAATATGTGGGTAGATTCCATTTCTTCCTACACTAACGATGATGAAATTTCTGAATGTCCTGCAAAACGAACTCAATTTTAATCTAGAATTTCTCTAAAAATGCAGTTCAAAATTCTCTGGATTGATATGCAACTCAATAAAATCCACTCTAATCTCTAATACCATGTGTTAAATTCAACCCATGGGAATATCTAGGCACCTTAGAGAAACTCACAAATCTAATTTGGTGCAAAACCAAGAAAAAAACATTAAATGAGAAGCAAGTTACACATGCAATATGAACAGAAACAGGTTATATTTTGAATGTCTAACATAAATACATGTTAGTAACAAGTTTATATTACATCAAAAGTGTTTCATGAGGATTTGGAATCCCAATGTCACTGTACAAGTGAAAATTGCCAAATTGGCATCAATCCCCCCATAGATGGGACAATCACACTCCAAAGTAGCCCAAATGGTCACAAATTTCTATGTGGATGTGGTTGAGGTAACACGGGGAAATAATTACATGTTGGAATGCATGGGTGTGGAAATATGGGTGAGTGAGAGTCTCTAGGTGGCATTAAATGCACCAAATTAGCCCAAAATTGGACAAAATCCACCTCTAGCACTCCTAGTCAACCAAGATGTCCACATTCAATGAATGGGAGTGCACCAGAAATGATCATGGAACACATTTGGCTGGTTTACTGAGATGGAGTACTCATGTGGGTGTGAATGCACCGATTTGAGTGGTTATTGGTCCAAATAAGCACCCTAAGTCCAAAACCATAGTGTTTTAATGCAAAATGCAATAAAATTGGCTAAGGAGGTCCACTAAGGTACTAAGGCATTGGACTGTTATTCTAATAGTTTCATTAATATTCTCAAACCTTGTATTCATGGAAACCTCATCCCTAGACTCTTGTATGACATGGGCTCGAGATCCATCCTTGTAGGATCTCCCTTCCACCTCACCCATGAGAATCTCAACCATCCCTATCCTCCCATGGCTATGTGTTGGCTCACCTTCATGGGTGAAGGGAGGAATACAATGGTACAAAAACAAAACTCTAAACAATTTTATCCAAGGAGAGTGAGCACTAGGTGGAGAAGTTTCATTCTTTGGAGGCAAGTTTTTTTTTTAGAAGAGACAACTACTCGACACTAAGGATCTTGGTTGTAATTTATTTCTCTTATTTTATTAATGCATTAAAAGTTCATTTTCCATGAATCATATTGTGTATTGAGTGACTTGTTTCATTGTTGAGTCGCTTAGTCATCAACATAGGATTAGAGATTGTATTTGTTACTTCGCTCTTGTATGTGCCTTGGTTGTGTGTTTCATGCAGGTGAATCTGTGGAGATATACGATTACAAAGAACTGGCACATTACATTGATGAAAGGTAAAAGAATCCATTCCAAGCCTTTATCAATCATAGGGGAAGTGCTTTCATTGTTGTGACCCATTTCTTCTACCTTAGAGTATTTTAGGCTAGGGAAATAGCTTCTTACCACAGAAGGTGAGTATTTCCATTAAAAAATATGGTGACTCCGTTGGGGAGAGTATTAGGAACTCTAGTTATGCTTGGTTCTTTCCTTTCTTCAAACTTCAATTTCTTCATTGATCATATCTACTAGTTCATTAGCTGGATTTGATTTGAGATTGATCAGATCAACTTTCATCTGTCCAGATCTGCCTCATATGCTTTTTTTCCTAGCTTTTAATTATCATTTGATGCTAGTAAATTGTGTCCACCACACCTCGGTAGTTTACTAAGTGTTTCCACCACACTTTCTATAGAGGAAACAAGCGGTGCCACCACAAAAATCCATTGGAAAAAGAGCGGTACCACTGCTCTATTCCTATTGTAAAAAGGCAGTGTTGGAGCACTAACACTCTGTTCTATAGCTTCAAGTAGTGGTGCCAGGTAGGGTTTTTAATCTCAGTGTAATTTCCAAGCATGAAATTTATATTTTTGTTTTCTGATATTGTTTTGGCTTGTTTCTGGTAGTTTCATTTCTGAATTGAAATCCGGAAACTGATTTAAGCTTGTCTAGGTTAAACCTCCAAGAACTAGCTAAATTGGCTTATGAACTTCTTGTATTTCTTAGTTTGGTTGATGAAGAAATTTGAAAAGAAAGTGTAGATCTAGATCTCTGAAAGTTGTGTGATCAACTTGAAAGAAAATAGATTTGCTTTTAGTTTCTTCATAGTTTAATTTGAGGTTGTTTCCATTTTAATTTTGAAATATTGAGAGAAAGGTCTAGGTCAAGCTCAGGTATGAATTGGTAGAGACTTGATTGGTCTTATAGACACTCAAGTGTTTACATTCTGGTTTTTTCCCAAGTGTTCTTACTCTCAAACAAAAAGAAAAAGTATGTTTTATGCATCTTATTTCCATTTCGAAGAAGTTTGTAAAATATGTTGTGTTGAGTAGTCATCATAGTCTTTCTTTTAGAAAGAGTTCTTGTCATTTTCCTTCTCAAAATTCTTTTTTTGAATTCAAGATGTTCTTGAAAGAGGTTTGAATATATAGTTCTATGTTTTTTTGCTTGGGATTTAGTCATTTCAGATAAGTAGGAACCGAACCTCTATGTCTTCCTTTAGTAGGTCATTTCAAGAAAGTGAAGGAAAAATATTTGCATAAGTGTTTTGAATGGTTTTACTTTTATGTAATCATCTCATGCATTGACCTAATCATGAAAGATAAAATGAAGCATTAGACTTAGGTTAAACTTTGTAGAAAAGTGTGATAGGTTAGAGACATCTTCCGATGTCTTTAGGTGTAGAGTTGTCATTATTTTCTTGCATTGAATTCCAAATATCGTGCGGTTCTTCCATGTACCATTAGTATATAGAACGAACTTTCACATACCCTTGAGGTACATATAAAGGTACTTCATGTACTCAATTGTATATCGGAAGTCCCCTTTCGAACGGTTATGCATTAGAAAACATTAATACGGAGTGGATATCCCACACACCTTGTGTATATAAGGAGACACTTTTAGGGATCCTGAGACCATTTGAGCATAGCCCTTTGACCATCCTATCACCACAATACACCAAGAAAAACACTTAGGGATATTACTATGCACATTCCTTCTAGGTATTCGAGTGTTAAAAAAAGGTTACGTTCCCAATCCTCCTTGTCGTGTTTCACTACTGGACCCTACGGTATATCACGAGTTGTGCTGGTTTGACAATCCTGTGAGGATCCCGACTTTTTACCAGTCTTATCGCAAGTTCTGATTGTTGCTTTAGTTTGAGTAGCATTTGATTTTATTGACTAGATATTTCTTTTTATTTCTAATATTAGTTTGATTTTTGCAAACTGGTTGTTTTCCAATGGAGGAGGTCCCATTGGTTACAAGGGTTATCACCCTAAATTCCTTTGAATCCTTCGGCTCACCCTCCCATAGAAAGAGACATGGAGAATAATTCTGAGGCAGCTAGCACTTCTATGCCTAAATTGGAAGGAATTCCAGTTAAAGAGGAAGGATTTGAATATCCTCTTCCCAATGCTCCTGGGACAGACCTATCTAGACAACCACCAATGGAGCAACCATCCTCTCAAAACACATCCTTTGTCGTCCGAACTCCTTCTGAAGATGGGCTTAATCAATTCTATCCTGATGAAATACTAACTCCTATGTTTGAACCTAATGCTCCATTTTTTGAAAATTCCCTTGCTCAATCTATCTCTCAATTCGATACCACTACTACCATGAATGTGTCAGCTATGGAGTTGACCCAAAACTCTAGAAGACCCTTTCCCTACCTTTTTACCTAGTGATATTTTAGGTATGCCATTGAATATTCCTTCTAGCATGGCTCTATCCAATCCTCCACCTACACCTACGGTGTCTAGACTTTCCACTCCTCTTCATCCAATTGTTCAACCTAGTGGTCATACTCATCTTTATCGTATTGGACCTACTTCGTAGGCTCCTACATCATCTTGGGTCCCTCATTGACAACCTAACATTGGTAATCAATACCTTAGCAGGGAACACTACAATAATGCCTTATATGTCCCTTATCTTAGAGGAGTGACCAATCATTGGGATTAACCGACTTATGGACCTTAAGCCAGACTTCAGTAGGTGTAACCATCTTTTATGGGTCAAAATGCTCCTAACTATCAACAATTTGGTGGTTTTTACGAGAAAACTCAACAAACCTTTTGTCCTACCAAGGTAGCCTTACCTTATAAGTTTTACAACTACGCACAACCCAACCAACAACTCTCATTCTTGGCTACATCATATTTTCCTGACTTGTCAAACTTAATAAATGACCCCATTCAACATAATCCATTTTGGCCTACCATCCCAGCCAAACTTTCCTCAGACATTACAAAGCTTGATGGAAAGTAGGGAGAAGATCCCAAAAACCATGTGATGACCTTCCATTTGTGGTGTTCATCTAACTCCCTTATGGATGATTCTATCTAATTGAGACTCTTCCAGAGAACATTAATCGACATGACTGAAAAAGGGTATAGCAAACTCCCACAACACTAGTTTGTGGATTTCAATTCATTAGAAACAATGTTTCTTACTCATTTCCAGTTACCTATTTGGTATGAAACTGGTACAAATATCTTGACCTCTCTTTGACAAAATAACTCTACTCACATATTATATCACATTCATGAGTGGAGGAGGCGCTGAAGTTTAATCAAGAATCGCATTCCAGATCAACTCTTGGCTGACTGGTTCACAAAGTCCTTGTTGCCTCCTCTTGCTCAAGATGTGGCAACGACTGATACTATCATAGAAGAGAAGGATATTAGTCGGGCCCAATATTTATACTTAGTCTATTCCCATTTCAGAACTTTATATGATTTAATTCCTAATGTTGCTCGTCCCCGCACCGATCCTACTAAGCCAAATATAGAGAGTCCTACGGATTTTGTTGTTTTTACAATCCAACCTTCATCTACAATGAAGCCCGATAAACCACATAGTGCTTCAACCACAGCTACTTCTACTACTGTGGTTTCCACCAATGTGAATGCAATTCAATCCTCATAGTTACCTAGAAATAAGAGGAAAGGTGATCCGTAGGACCTCAACTTTAGTGCATTAAAAGTTTGTTGTAAAAGAATGCGTTCAATAGGTTAATTAATGGACAATATTAGCAGAAATTAAATGCTCAGAACAGAAATGAAAACCACAACACTGATAGACAGATACAAGAAGAAAACACACAAATAGAATCACAACAGAAGTTGATAACGGAGTTCACCCCCTCCACTAGGATACATCTCCGGGTCCCTTTCCAATGGGTACCGATCCAATTAATGGCTTTAAATGGTACAAAATGGTTCTGGAATCAACTTCAGAAACTGTAAAACTGCCATTGCTTTAAACCACTGTACCATATTGGATCTTTAACAAGGAATAATCCACCGGATCAATCCTCCCCATTGGAGAGCTTTTGGACCACCAAAATCCTGAAATATTCTACAAGTAAGTGAGGGTACAGCTCCCTCACTTTCCCAATCTCCATCCATCTTGCTTTGCTAGGATGCATTCCTTTCATCCCCACTCGAAGGTACTTAGCATTCCTCCTTCATGAAGTCCTTACATTTCTGTCAAGAATAACATCATCCTACAACTCTCTCATATATTCGGGTGCCAAATCATCAATTGAAGGAATCTGTATGTTAATTTCCTCATCCATGATCATAGGAGGCTCATACAATTTAAGATTCTCAACATCAACAACTGAATAAATTTGCATGTATGGAGGTAAATTCAAGCGAAAAGAATTAGTACCGATCTTTTCCAAGATCTCAAAAGGACCATACCTAATAGGCTTAAGATTTTTACCTTCACCTTTCATCCTTTGTTCGGTGAGATGTAACCAAACTCTGTCACCAACCTGAAATTGATGATCAATTCGATGCTTGTCATGCCTGGCTTTGTACTTGGCCTGGCTCTTCTCCAACTGTTCTTGAACTGCCTGCTGCACTACTTGGATTCTCTGAATGAACTTTAAAGATTTATCTGCATCATGATGTCCATCCACTGCATCTTTGCCAAAAGAGAAGTCCATTAGTGTTTTTGGCAGATAACCAAAACAAGTTTCAAAAGGAGATCTTTTCGTGGAAGAATGAATTGCATGATTGTAAGCATGATGTATATACTGCAACTGCTCATCCCAAAGTTTAGGATGTTTACTACAATATCGTTTGAGCAGCTGAACCACTGTTCTGTTCACTACCTCTATTTGCCCATCGGTCTGTGGATGAAAAGCTGTACTTTTCTTCAGTTTAGTGTCCATAAGCTCCCATAAAGTTGACCAGAATTTTCCCAAGAACCAGGAATCTCAATCTGATATAATAGACATGGGTAGCCCAAAATCTACCCAAACATTTTGAAATAATAAAAGAGTTTTTTGTTCAGCAGTGATCTGCTTGTTACATGGCATTAAGATACATATTTTTCTGAACCTATCCACCACCACATATAGGTAATCATGCCCTTTTCTGGACCTAGGTAGTCCTCCTACAAAGTCCATAGAAATGCTTTCCCAAGGACGAGAAGAAGCTGGAAGAGGAGTGTACAAACCCAATTTCCTATTGCTAGGCTTACTTGTTGCACACATAACACAACCCCTTACATATTTAGCTATAGTTTCTTGCATTTGAGGCCAATAACAATGATTCTGTAATACAGACAATGTTTTGCTTACACCAAAATGCCCTGCAATCAATGAACTATGTGCCTCTCGGATCACATGCACTCTTTCTTTCTCTAAAATACAGAGTTTACCAAGATGATACAAGATCTGTTCATGCACAAAATACTTCTCTTTCTGTTTACCATGTATTAGTGATGCATATACTTCCTTAAAATCTTTATCTTCTGCATACTGTTCAATATAAATTTCATGTGTTAATGAACTGTTCTGAAGGATGATTGAAGCATTTATAGGTGGCCTTGATAACATGTCATCTACTTTATTATGAATTCCCTTTTTGTACTTAATTACGAGATGAAACTATTGTAAGAACCCCATCCATCTTAAATGCCTACTTTGTTGTATTTTAGTTTGAGATTGTAAATATTGAAGTGGCTGATGATCAGTATGTATGACTGTCTCTTTTCCCATGATATAATGTTTCCACTTCTTCACATTCTGTACTAAAGCATACAATTATTTGTTATAGGTCGGATAGTTACTTACCGCAGTAAAGAATATTTCTGAATGGTAACAAACTGGCTTCCTTCCTTGCATCAAAACTGCCCCCATGGCAAACCTGCTGGCATCAGTTTCGATCTCAAATGGCTACTGCAAATCTGGCAATGTCAGAACTGGTGTTGTGCTAATATTTTCCTTCAAAGTGTCGAAGGCTCTCTGATGCTTGCCTCCCCACTAGAAAATTTCTTTAATGCTTGTCAACGCATGTAATGGAACAGCAATGGAAGAAAACCCAGAAATGAATTTCCTCCAATACAGAATCGCACCCAGAAAAATTCTAATTTCAGTAACGGTGTTAGGCCGTGGCCAGTTTACAATGGCAGCAACCTTGGCTGGGTCCACTCACAGGTGGCCTCCACCAATAATATGGCCTAGATATACTAAGGAAGTTTTAGCAAATTCACATTTGGACATTTTTACATAAAGCTTTTCCTTTCTTAGTAAATCTAAAATTTTCTTCACATGTACAACATGCTCTTCCCAATTTTTGCTAAAGACAAGGATATCATCCAAGTATACAATTACAAAATCATCAATGAATGAATGAAAGACATCATTCATGACCCGCATGAAAGTAGCCGGTGCATTACAGAGCCCAAAAGGCATCACAAGCCATTCATACAAACCCTGTTTCGTTTTAAAAGTTATTTTCCAAGCATCATGCTCAGCAACACGGATTTCATGATACCCACTACGCAGATCCAATTTTGTAAATTAAGTTGCATGTTTCAATTGATCAAGCAAATCATCAATACCAGGAAGAGGATACCTATTTTTAATGGTGATTTTGTTAAGGGCCCTATAGATAAATGCACATCCCCCAAGACCCATCCTTCTTCGGAACCAAGACTATAGGAGAGCCGCAAGGAGAAGTGCTGGGGCAGATGACCCCCTTCTCAATCAACTCCTGAACCTTCTTCTTGATTTCCTCGTTCTACATTATAGACATCCGGTACATGGCTATGTTCGGGAGCGACACATCCTGCTGCAAATGTATCTCATGCTGAATCTCTCTCTTCGATGGTAACCCCTTTGGATTTTGAAACAAACCATCATACTCAGAAATGACGTCAATCAGTTCAGATTTCTGCTTAGGGTCACATTCTTCAAAATATTTAGAGACTTCATCATTTTTCATCTTAACCATCATCAACACAAAATTCTTACTAGCATTTACCAACCTCTTCATTTGTCCTGCAGAGACTATTGCTAGATTGGTTTTTATCTTATGTGCTAGTACAACATATTCCATACCTTCTGTTGGGCTCTGATCTACCAATGTGAATCAAAACTTAAATTTAAATCAATCCGGGTTAGTAAGCTTCGAGACACATCCAGGTTTTAGGACTTAGGGGCTAGACTTATCTGGAATTTAGCTAACTGTGAATTAAATCTACTGATAGATGAAAAATACTGCAACTTAAAGATACCAAAAATCCTTTTACAGGGATAATTTCATTTGTTCCTTTTTAAGTACACAGTAATTGATTTATGAAAGCAAAAGGACTGAGATTAAAAATCAATTTAAATAGCAAATCTAACCCTAGGATACAGACTACAAGGTTCTATCATCGCTGAATGAACAGTTAACAATTAAATTCTTTTACAAAAATTTGTTCATAATTTATATTTGTTCTCTATCGCTTCACCATTGAATAAACAACAATATATAATATGCAGAAGTCGTGGTCTGAACCATCAATACCTTTAGTATTTAACCAGTGAAAGAAACAGAGTTTATTCAACAATACAAGTGATAAACAACACATGTGAGTCGTAGCTTGAATCATAAAATGAAAGGAACAGAGCAGTAATAAAATCGATCAAACACTTAATTTAATTTGTTCTGCAATGATAAACTAGAAACTACAGGGTAACACATACCAATGGCACGATTTAAATAGCTTGCACCAGAATGAAATCGCTGCATTCACCCAAATCGCTACACCGGCAATGTAAAAGTGTGTGAACTCAACAATGAGGGCCCTCCAAAGCCTTGCTCCACACACAGTTAAATATTTACAGAACTAAACTCTGAATATATTCACCATCAATTTGATTACACAGTAATGAAACCACGCAGTTCAGAAGAAAATGTGTTCTTCCCAAAATCATGATAGTTCTTCATTGTTTTGTGAAGGATTTATACAAATTCGAAATAAAACTGGAAATGCTATAATTCTGCAACTAATTAATGAACATAGCTAACGAGATCCTCATCAGAATCGTGAAACTGCACAAAATCAAAATTGTTCCTTCTTTTGTGTTGGATGTAGAACAGGTGGCCGCCCTTGACTGAAGTTGACTTGACATTTGTAAAGGCCACATCACCTAACCATTGAATGTTCATCCATCTGTGGACACTAAGGATCCATTCTCTATCTTTCAGTTCCCTCCTAGCTGTCCTGCAAATGCTCAATCTTGGAGGTAATACGGGAAGTTAATAAATCCTGTAATCTACATAAAAATCCTAGTTAAAATGCTTAAAAAGTCTCAAAACTCAATTTATTAGAAAGTAATGACATTATACCTCTTAACCAAGGTTCATGGGCAATCTTTAAAGATTTTCTAATCATTATGGAGGTTTTATGAAAGGAAATGAAAGATATCTAAGTGGCAAAAAGGGGTCAAAACGGTGCCCAACATCTATCTATATGCTTGTTTAGTGATGCGTGTCCTCTGAACCTTCAGCTTCCTATTGACTTCTTTTAGCTTCTCATTCTTTTGCTCAAGTTCCTCTATTTCATGCTTCAATATCTTGATCTCCTTACTATTTTTGGAAGCTTTCTTTTTCTTCATTTTTATTGGAAGCTGCTCAGAATTTGCATCCATACCCAATTCTCCATGCTCTTGTGCTGAATATTCTTTTTCCTCTTCCATAGCTTGCTGCTCTGAGAAAAGAGAGCTTGAACCTTTGGGTATTTTCTGTCCAAAATGCTTTTCTTTTTCTTCCTCTTGCTGGTCTAAGAAGAGGTTGATCCTTTTTGCTTGCTTGATCACCTCATCAGGGTCCTGGATATCCTGTGCTAATTTAGATGCTGGATCTTCTTCTTGACTCCCCAAGGCTTGCATATGTTCCTCATCTTCCAATGCTGATTGGCTTTGAGCTTGCTTGTATCTTCTTGGCTTTCTCTGGTAGGTGGTGAAGATTTGATCTTGTTTTTGATACTGTTTTTCTTTCTTCTTCACACTTCTAGTTTGCATCCTTCTCTGAGGCTGTTATGGGCTTGTTGCCTCTGAGTTGTCTTCATCATCAGTAATCAGCAACACTTCTTTCTTTTTCTTCTTCCCCTTTGGCGGTTTTGATCTTGTTTCCTCAGGCTATGTTATCATTAACAATTCATCTTCCTTTGAACCTTCTTCAAGTAACTCTTCCTACTCTTCAAATTGATTATGAACTAGAAATCCTGACCATGTCAAATTCTGTCTTTGTAATTCATGCTGGATGATAATTTTAATAAGTCCACAATGAAACAGGCTT
>LPNX011021930.1:300543-323943 GCA_001517045.1 Pseudotsuga menziesii
AATACAGGGTAACACATACCAATGGCACGATTTAAATAGCTTGCACCAGAATGAAATCGCTGCATTCACCCAAATCGCTACACCGGCAATGTAAAAGTGTGTGAACTCAACAATGGGGGCCCTCCAAAGCCTTGCTCCACACATAGTTAAAGATTTACAGAACTAAACTATGAATATATTCACCATCAATTTGTTTACACAATAATGAAACCACGCAGTTTAGAAGCAAATTCGTTCTTCCCAAAATCGTGATAGTTCTTCATTGTTTTGTGAAGGATTTATACAAATTCGAAATAAAACTGGAAATGATATAATTCTGCAACTAATTAATGAACATAGCTAACGAGATCCTCATCAGAATTGTGAAACTCCACAAAATCAAAACTGTTCCTTCTTTTGTGCTGGATGTAGAACAGGTGGCCGCCCTTGACTGAAGTTGACTTAACATCTGTAAAGGTCACATCACCTAACTTTTGAATGTTCATCCATCTGTGGACACTAAGGATCCATTCTCTATCTTCCAGTTCCCTCCTAGCTGTCCTGCAAATGCTCAATCTTGGAGGTAATACGGGAAGTTAGTAAATCCCGTAATCTACATAAAAATCCTAGTTAAAATGCTTAAAAAGTCTCAAAACTCAATTTATTAGAAAGTAATGACATTATACCTCTTAACCAAGGTTCATGGGCAATCTTTAAAGCTTTTCTAATAATTATGGAGGTTTTATGAAGGGAATTGAAAGATATCTAAGTGGCAAAAAGCGGTCAAAATGGTGCCCAACACCTTCTTTAAAAAGATGATACTTATTCTGCTCTCTATAAAAGACTGATTTCCGGTCATACAAATATGGAATCCCAAGTACAATTCCACAAATGTCAAGTGGTACTACATCCAATTCTACCTCATCCCTAAACTTTTCAGTAATTGCAAATTTTAGTACACTTTTCCTTGTAACTTGCAATCGTGTATCATTAGTAACCCAACCTGGAGGATAGGGCTTTTCATGAGGCACAGTAAGTGAATGCAATTTCTTAACCACTTCCTCTAATATCAGATTTACTTGTGAACCACTATCAAACAATGTATCAATCTTTGTGTGATTTGCAATGACTCGAACATGAAACACTGCACTTCTATCTTTATCATTTTTCTTAGAAGTAGATGGCAGACTTGTACTTCCACTATAACTTTATTGTGCATCAATGGGAAGTGAGATACTTTTATCCTTACCTTGGATTCCGACAGCTATAACCTTTGTTTCATCACCTGAGTCGGATCCCAAGTCTTGAATAGCTGTTGCAGTAGCTTTTGCTTTTCCTTTATCTTTGTTTCCTCTGTACTTCTTTGGCCTTACCTCCGGATGAAGCTTCCAACACTTAGAGACATCATGTCCCTTCTGACAATGCGAACACGTAGGCTTTTCACCTTCTTTCTTAATAGTAGCCATCATCTTTTTTCCCTTATCTTTACCTTTCGATTTGCTGTCAGATTTAAATGATTTCTTCACAAAAGTATCATTAGCATGCTTACCCCTGGCTTCTAAATGGGTAGCTTGAACACATACATCATCCAAATTACTGGGATTAAACATCAACAAAGTATGCTTCAAATAAGAATGCATGCCACCAATGTACTTAAGAAGAGTTTCCTGTGTATCTAATGAAACATTCAATGCAATAGCCATCTTTCTAAATTCATGAGTATAATGTTGAATGCTTTTTCCTTTAGCTTGTCTAAACATTTGCCAATTCATGGTTAATTGTTGCATGTGACCTAAAGGATAAAATTACTTTCTTAATACTTTGATGAATTCATTCCAAACTGAAATAATTTTACCATTCTTTCGAAGATCTTGCTGTACCTTGCTCTCCCACCAAGTAAGAGCCATTCCACTCATTCTCAAAGTGGCCAATTGAATCCTGGAAGGGTCATCATTAATGCCCTGCACCCTGCAATACACTTCAAGCTGCTTGATCCAATTGTTTAATTTTTTGGCATCTACATCTCCATTATAAATAGGTAATTCAAATTTTACATCCAATTTGAAATAAGGCATATTAGGACTTGCGTTATTTGAATGAGAAGTATGAGAAGAAGAGAAAGTTTGATTAGTGTCAGGAGGATCACCATCACCTACTACTCCTTTACCCTTTTCTTCCTTCTTCACTTCTACATCTCTGGATGAAGATCCTTATTCCTTCTTCTTCCTTTCTGCTCACTCATTGAGTAGAATTTCCATCATGGATTTCATGCTCATAAAAGCCTCCAGAAACTCAGTTTCAGAAATGACATGTTTTTCTCGTTCTATATGTCCTTCTTCTTCCCCTCATGGAGAAGACATGGTTCTTGAGAATGTTCTCCTGGAGCCAATATCAGGATCTCCTTCAACTAATTCTCCTTCACCACACTTTAACCTAGACCTGGTAAGCATTCACAAACTTGCACAACAGTCAACCAGCTCTGATACCATAATATGATCCGTAGGACCTCAACTTTAGTGCATTAAAAGTTTGTTGTAAAAGAATGCATTCAACAGGTTAATTAATGGACAGTATTAGCAGAAATTAAATGCTCAGAATAGGAATGAAAACCACAACACTGCTAGACAGATACAAGAATAAAACACAGAAACAGAGTCACAACAGAAGTTGATAATGGATTTCACCCCCTCCAATGGGTATCGATCTAATTAATGGCTTTAAATGGTACAAAATGGTTCTGGCATCAACTTCAGCAACTGTAAAATAGAATGCTGGACAAAAAGTCTTCAAGACTCCTCTCCGTGGAATTACAATCTGGTCTTCAAAAGATAAAGACCCAAAATGTAACAGAGAATACAGTCGACTCTAATACAAATAGCAATCTGGAAACTATAGCAAAAATCTCCAAACTTCTATAACAGAGAAACAATGTACTGCACTCTCAACGAACTGTGTCCCCTCTCTATGCGCTAGCTTCCTCTATTTAAGCCTCATAAGTAATGGATTTTCCTTCTTTCACACAGCTATTACCATATGCCATTTGGCCAAATCGCACCTCAAGCATTTGACGTTCTGGGTCCCCAATAGGCTGTTCATCTTCCTTTCAATGTTATGCCCACTGTGGCATAACTGCCAAGAAATATTTGCCAAACCGTTACAAAGAAGCTGTACACATGATGAAATATCTAGCCACATCATAATGTGCCGCATGAGGGATATTCCCTCCATGCCAAGGATCAAAACGGAACCATGCGAACTAAACTTTCGGAAGTTTTAGTCATCTGAGCTTCCACCGTTGCGGAAGAGGACAAGCAACGGGATTCGATGATCTCAATTGGCTATCATTTGGTTTCTGATTCAGAAGTTTTGTTACTTTGGTTTCCGCAGTTGCGGACGGCGGATGGCAAAGTCTCTCAATTTGACTTTTCAAACCTTGCATTGCTGTGTGCACTGCTCCGTAAGTCTTGGGCTTCCGCCGTTGCGGCTCACGTTCTGCTCCAACTTTCGATCCTTTATATCTCCACCGTTGTGGCTCCCGCTCCACTCTGACTTCCGATCCATCCTTTAAGTTTCCACCGTTGTGGAAGGAAAAATGCTTATGAACCCCGACGTTGCGGAAGGGGAAAGGCTTGTGAGCCCCACCGTTGCGGAAGGGGAAATGCTTCCGATCGTCGATCCTTATATTTTTTGCATCTGGTTATCCCCGTGGACAGACTAGTAGTTTGGCCGCTCGCCGTTGTGGAAGAAGATGCTCTTCCGACCTCCGCTATTGCGGAAGGAGATCTCTTCTGACCTCCGACCTTAGTGTTTTCGCCGTCCGTTTTCTTTCAACCGTCGTTGCTTTGAACCACTGTACCATATTGGATCTTTAACGAGGAATAATCCACTAGATCAAAAGGAAAAGGTAAGAATAAGAAACTTGGAATCTAGCAGTAGAGTAGAAAAAAATATACTCTAGAGAATGATGCCAAACCTAAGATGAAGGATAAGTATCCTTGTTTTTTGCGTGGAGATGATCACTTCACGAAGTAGTGTCATTGTTGTGAAGAGATTAAATTTTTTTTAAAAATTAACCCAACACCAATAGTGTTAACTGACCCCTTCCCATCCCAGCAACAGTTGATTGACCATACATCTTTGCATGGTCCTTCAGCCTATACTGAAGACATTCATATGATGTTTGCCGAAACAATTGTTTGACTACCAGAATTTAGTCATATGATAAAACACCTGAGAAGAAAGATGAAGGTTCTTCTTCTGAGAAGACTCCTCTCATCAACCCTTCTCCTCAACCTCCTTCTAATGGTCCTCTCACTATTGAAAAACCTAGTTTTGACACAATCTTGGACCCTCCAAAGAGTACAATCCTTAAAAAAAATTTCAATCCTAGTGCTCAAGCTACTCAATTTTATAATGTTGTTGAATATTTGGCTCAAGCACCATGTTCTATTTCCACGTTGGAAGTACTCCAAATCTATCCTACTTGATGCAAGAATTTGGTTTTGTCTATGTCTTGCTAAAGATCCATTGGTTAGCCTAACCTTAGTAAGTCACCAACCACCTTAAAATATTTTGATTGGTGAGGTTTTCAACCCCATGAACTTCTACCATTGTTGTCCATCAATCTAGAGGGGTAAAACCGTTTCTATCCAGGCAAAAGTGGCTGATGTTCCTCTAGATTACAATTTGTCACTAAGAAGGAATCGATTCTCTGCTATGACAGCTATTGCGTCGTCGGTTTTTCACACACTCCAATTCCCACATCAAGGAAAAATTGTGACCATATATCAGCTTGATTATTTCTCACCTGATATTACTGATTCCACAAGGAATAATATTCCTATGTTCACGAAGTGACCTCCTCCCTATCAGTTTGTAGGGGTTGGATTGTTTAAATATTCTACACTCATGGGAGTTTTTCCATCGAAGACTGCCCCTCCTAGTATAGAAATGACCATGGTAAACATGATATCCTCCATGACTAGGGGAATGTATAAAGGAAAAGAGATTTCAGAATCATCTTCTATGAGTCCAGATGAAGCCTTTTATGATTCCATTTACTCTATTTTAGATACTTACATGGATGATCATCATTCAGTAGCATCAGATCCTTACCATCTACTTCCCTATTGAATAGATTCCCCTCTATTGAATTTAGATTATCTCTCACATAATTTTCCATTTGATGAGTCTATTATGGAGATCATGAGTCTAGATGAATCTTTATGGTAAGATTCTCCTCATAAATATTCATTTCTTCCTAATGCGAATTCAGTAGAGTCAATTTTTGTTTCTCTGATCAGTTCTGATATAGTCGACCATCCAAAAACACATACATTAATGGAAGGTGTTGATTATGAAGAGACTTTATGAAACATCACCAAAACAATTCCCCTCGGTATATCGGTTACACGAGGTGTTGTCAAACATATCCACATAGGCCAGAACTACTTGGCAACAAAAATTGAGGAATACCGAGCTCTTTTTAAGGAATTTCACGATGTTTTTTGTATACTTATAAAGAAATTTCTAGGATTTATCCATCTATCGTCATACATGAGATCAACACAAACCCAATGACAAGACCTATTAGAAAAAAAAAATTCTAGGTCCACCCAAGAAAATATGCAGCCATTAAAGCTGAAGTCGAGAAGATTTTAAAAGATGGTTTTTTCTAGCCCATGCATTTAACCGAGTGGGTGTCTAATATTGTCCCTAACAACAAGAAATAGGGAATTATAAGGGTTTGTATAAATTTTTGGGACCTGAAAAAAGATTTTCCATAACGCAATTTTCCTACCCCTCGCATCAATCAGATAATCAACAACTGTGATGGAAGTGCCATTTTTTCCTTTGTGGATGGATTTTTTGACTATAATTAGAATGAGATCCTATCTATCGACCGACACAAAAACACATTTATTTTCCCATGGGGAACCTTTTCTTATAAGAATCTAGCTTTTGATTTGAAGAATGTTGGAGCTACCTTCCAATGAGCTATTTCTTATTCTTTTCATGATATAAAACAAATAGTGGAACCGTATCTGGATGACCTACCTTCTCACTCACAACAATGGGAATATAATTCGGGGCATCTTAGACACATTTTCCATCGATACCATCATTACCATAGTCGGCTCAATTGACAAAAGTGTTTTTTTGTGTTGAGAATGGACGCTTACTTGGTTTCGTTGTTTCTAGGGATTGGATTTGAATATATCCCTTAACAATTGCAGTTGTCGTGGCCTTACCACCTCCATTAGACATTATTGAACTCCAAAGTTTGCAAGGGAAGGAAATATTTCTTCATGATTTTGTATGCAATTTTGTAGAGAAAATGCATGGCTATATGCGTCTGTTGAAAAGGAACACTCCCTTTTTGTGGGATGATCAATCTCTAGGAGATTTTGATAATTTGAAAAAGGAAAACACACTCAACTGTGTTGCAGCCCCCAAATTAATCAAAATATTTTATTCTTTACATTGTCGCCTCCACTACTACCATTGATCTACTATTTGAGTAAGAGTCTCCTTGACTCTAAAACCCCCTACTTATATGTGGAGAATCTATCTTTGGCTACAATCGTCGTTGTCCAATGTTTCTATCACTACATATTACTTCACACCACTACTGTGCTTGCTGATCAAAACCCTATGTACTATATTCTCACCCTTTAGATACTAGGGGAAATTGTTCCCATTGGATTGTCATCCTACAGGAATATGATCTTGAATTTTCCAATACCACTTCCAAGAAGTCCATGGTCTTCGCAGAGTTGATGTGTGACTTTCCTCGTGATCTCATGGAAGTTGAGATTAATTATTCATTTCTAGATGAATTCTTGTTCCTGATAAGCACAACTAACACATGGTATGGATATTTGATCATATATCTCCATACCCAAATATTTCATCTCAATCTATCCCATGACGATCACCAACACATTTGCTACCACGATAAGTATTACCTCAGTGTTAATGACACCTTATACTAGTGTGGTATTGACTCTATCCTTCGACAACTGTTATACTTTTATCATTTAAGCAATATGATCTTAGGATCTTATCTAAGAGAATAACATGCACAACAATAAACAAAAGAGAAAAGAGACACAAAGAATTTTCCTTGGGGAAACCATAAAGAAGAAAACCCAACAACTTCCTCAGAGATAGAATGAGCAGCAATGGTAGTAGTAAAACCCAAAGAAGGAAAAGATGATCTCCAATAGTTGTTCTCTCTCTCTCTCACTTGAGAGAGATTACCCTCTCTCACGCATGCGCTCGAAGGAGTTAGTGTGTGTGTGTGATGTGTAGAAATGAGGAGAGCCTCACTTCTATTTATATTCTTCCGTTCACTTTATGTCCACTCCAAAAATTTGGCCTCACTTAACAATTACTTACCAGGTATGACTTCTCTAGGAGAGTCTAATAACCCTAGTGCCCCACAACTGTGGGGACTTTTCCCTCCAATCAACAAGGAGGGTTAACCTTGACTCAATTGTGGGGACTATTTCCCTGACTTACAATGGAGGCTTAACCTCAATGATTTTACATGATTTGTTTACATTATTGAATCTCCTGATCGGAACATTAGGGCATGACATGACTCAGTTGCATTATAGATTGTTAGTTTTTATCATTCAAGCTAGCATTATGTTAGGATATTTAACTGAGAGAACAACAAGTGCAGCAATCAAACACAAGAGACAATGAACACATTGTTTTTCCTCAGGGAAACCATAAATGGAGAAAACCCCGCAACTTCCTCAGAGATAGAATCAACACCAAAAGTAAAACCCCAAAACAGTAAGATGATATCCCGACAGTAGTAACCTCTTTCTTCCTTGCCCCAGTCTCTTTCTCTTCCTCAACTATGTGCTACAACTGAGTGTGAGTGAGTGTATGTTAAATAGAGAGGATAGCTCTCTATTTATACTAATTCCTGACATGATTAAACCCTAATAGGGCCGACCTCTCTAGGAGAGTCTAATAACCCTAGTGCCCCGGAACTGCGGGGACTTTAACCCTTTATCAATGGGAGGGTTACCCACAATAACTTGACATTACTTGTTTACATTATAGATCCTCCTGATCGGAATATCGAGGCATGACATGACTCAATTAGATTACAAATACATTCTAGAATAAACATTGGGTTACAATACATAAGAAATACAAGTGAATACATTCCGAAGTTACACATTCATCAACTCTCCCTCTTAGCTAGGAAGGTATTATCTCGACATATTTTTTCAGCACAAGTTCTCTTCTTCTTCATCTTCAAGTCATATCCATATTCAATTCATCACTGGATTTGGACCATCACTCGATCTGGGTCATCATCACTGGATCTGGATCATCACTTGATCTGGATCATCATGGATGGATCTGGATCGTCACTGCTAGATCTGGATCATCACTCGATTTGGATCATCGTCACTGGATCTAGATCATCACTCGATCTGTATCATCATCACTGGATCTAGATCATCACTACTGGATTTGGATCTTCACTCGATCTGGATCATCTTAGAGACATCATAACTGGATCCAAATCACAGCTTGATCTGGATCATCACTGGGTCATAATCATATGTGCTATCTCATGATTCTTCTCATCACAGGAAGTTCTTTAGAGCCATCCCTTTTTCATGATGGTTGTGGGCCTACCTCCTCATAGGTCTTTAGTGGCACTTATATCTTACCTACTGGTTAGAATGGCCAGCACTCACATCTGACCTACTCGTCAGAAAGGAACAACACTTACATCTGACCTACTTGTCAGAAATGCACAACACTTACATCTGACCTACTCGTCAAAAAGGAACTCAATCCTATACTAAGGGTTCCTGGTAACTGACCAGGTTCCTCCATTTAGAGAATGGAAATATCCCTTACATCTGACCTACTTGTCAAAATGGCCAGCACTCACATCTGACATGGAAGGAAGCAATCCTCTCACCATGATAGAATGGAAACATCCCTTATATCTGATCAAGTGGGAACACATCCCTCAATCACATCAGAATGGCCATTTCCTCACATCTGATCATGTAAGACTACATCTTACAATCATATCAAAAAGGCCCTCAGTCCTCAACCAAGTATTCCTGGTAACTCACTAGGAAGCTGCATTCCAAGAATGCCAGTATCCCTTATATATGATCATGTAGGAACCAATCCTACAGTCGTATCTAAATGTCTTAGCACTCATATCTGACATGGAAGGAACCAATCCTCTCACCATGACATAATGGCTCAGCCCTTACATTTGACCTACTCGTCAAAATGGCTTCCAGACTCATCACTTCCCCTTGGAAGGGACCTCGATCTGGAGAACACTAATCTTCTCCCCGAAGTACTCAAACTTCACTTTGGTCAATGGCTTCATCAACACATCAGCTATCTGATCGTCCGTCACAACATAATGGAGCTTCATTTCTCCCCTCTGTACCATATCCCTGATATAGTGATACTTGATCTCGATATGCTTCAACTTGTCATGGAACACTGGATTCTCTGATAGCTTCACACAACTCTGGTTGTCACAATGTATACAAGCAGCATCCATCTAGAGATCAAATAAATCAGATAGCAGCTTCCTCAGCCATACTGCCTCACAACTAGCTGAACAAGCTGTGACATACTCTGCTTCAACTGTACTCAGTGCCACATAGGATTGCTTCCTGCTAAACCAAGAGATCATACATGATCCCATACTGAAACAACATCCTGAAGTGCACTTCCTATTGATGGCCTTGCCTGCCCAATCTGAATCAACATAACCCTCTAGGTTAATATTCTGATTCACCTTATACTTGAGCCCATAATCAATTGTACCCCTCAGGTACCTCAGAATATGCTTTGCAGTAATCAAGTGAACATATCTTGGATCTATCAGGAACTGGCTCAAGGTTTTCATAGAAAAGAAAATATCTGGTCTTGTGTTTGTTAGGTACATCAAGGACCCAATCATCTGATGATACATCGTTGCATCAACTGCTTCTAATGAGGCATCACCAATAGCTTCAAGTTCGATTACATAGGTGTGGTCATGGCCTTATAGTCCATCATCCCAAACCTCTTCAGGATCTCTACTTCATACTTCCCTTATCCAAGGGAGATTCCATCCACACTCTACCACACCTCTATACCTAGAAAATAATGCATCATACCCAAGCCCTTCCATTTTGAACTCATAATCAAGCTTTCTCTTCGTATCAGCAATCAACCCATCCATACCTATCACAAACAGATCATGTACATACAGTAGGAGCATCATTGGGTTGCCATCTTCAACCTTGTAGTAAAGGTTGGAATCTACTTTACTCTTGGTAAAGCCCAAATTGGATAGAAATATATCAATTCTACCATACCATGTCCTGGGTGCCTGTTTCAAACTACACAAGGATTTCTTCAATCTACATACATGAGATTCCCTATCATGTGTCTCGAAACCGAGTGGCTACTCCACATACACTTCCTCTTCCACTACACCATTCAAGAAAGCAGTCTTGACATCCATTTGGTGTATCTTCCATTTGATCACTGTAGCCAGAGCAAGTACTGATCTAATGGAAGTATATATGGATACAGGTGCAAAGGTTTCTTCATAATCTATTCCTTCTTTCTGGGAGAAACCCCAAGCATCAAATCTTTCTTTATATTTCTATATGCTACCTTTTGCGGCATGCTTGATCTTGTACATCCATTTGGAAGTTACAAATGACTTCCCTTCTGGTCTTGGGATAGAAACCCAAACATCATTATTCATAATCGATTGATACTCTTCAATCACAGCAACCTTCCATTCTTTTTGTTCTACTGCTTCTTCATAATTGGAAGGTTCTTTATTGATGAAATAACATAGTAATGCTACATACCCGGAGTAGGATCTGGTCCTCTTTCTTTCTATATGATTCTCTTTTGGAGCCCCATATCTTTCCTTGCCTTGGATAGCTTCTCGTACCCAAGTAGGTTTCCTCTTGTGAGGATTCTTCTCTGGAGGTGGATCTACAGGTCTTTGTGGTTCTTCAAATTCTCGATCTTCTTCTTGAGTTTCTTCATTCATGGTTGTATCATGAATACTGGGTGCTTCTGCTTCTCCATATTCTTCAGTAGGTTTCTTTTTGGATTTGTTGTAAGTTGTTTCTTCGTCAAATGTCACATCCCTACTGATGTCAATCTTCTTGAATCCTAGGAAGTATATTCTAAAATCCTTCGACCTTTCAGAGTAAACCACAAATATACCCTTCTTTCCTGAAGGATCTAGTTTTGTTCTCCTTTATTTTGGAATGTGTATGCACATAGGACAGCCAAATATTCTAAGATGGCTGAATTATGGTTTCTTGCTGGAGAAGACTTCTTTAGGAGTCTTGTTCTTGAGTACTCTATGTGGAGTACGATTCTGTACATACACCGTTGTTCTGGAAGCTTCTTCCCAAAGATGCATAGCAAGATCTTGATCATGAAGCATTGCTCTTACAGGTTCCATGATATTTCTATTCTTCCTTTTTGCAATCCAATTGTGTTGTGGATTATAAGGAGTGGACAAATCCCTCTTAATCCCTGAGTCTTTGCATAGCTCTTTGAATTCATTCGAAGTGAATTCTCTGCCATTATCTGATCGAAAGATCTTGATCTTCTTTTCCATGTGATTCACGATCAAGGCTTTGAATTACTTGAAATTACTGAATACTTCATCTTTGTTCTTCATGAAGTAAATCCATGTCTTCCTAGGAAATTCATCAATAAAAGAAACATAATATACATACCCGCTTAGTGAGATTGATGACATAGGACT
Organism: Pseudotsuga menziesii; assembly: GCA_001517045.1. Classification (NCBI taxonomy): domain Eukaryota; kingdom Viridiplantae; phylum Streptophyta; class Pinopsida; order Pinales; family Pinaceae; genus Pseudotsuga; species Pseudotsuga menziesii. The sequence goes on from LPNX011021930.1 coordinate 312,326, forward strand.
GCATACATTGGAATGGATGATTTCCAAGATTCCTTTTTCCTCGCTCTCGCTATTTGGAAATGTCTTCTTTGTATTCTTTCCTTTCGCACATCCTTTGCAGACCCCATCATGTTTTGCTTGAATTTCTGGAACACCTTCAATAGCTTTGCTTGCCAGTGGTAGTGCTCGGTAATGCACATGTGCAATCCTTCTATGACAAAGCTCATTTGGCTCTACTATGTCATGGACCAAGGCTTGTTCTAGATGGCCGTTTAATTTGTACAATCCTCCTTATTGTTCTCCAATCACTACTGCATCAATAGTCTTTCATTTTGGCCACATGATGATTTTACCATCTATAAATGCAACCCTCATTCCTTTTGCATCTAATGCAGATATGGAGAGAAGGTTCTTCTTGATACCTGGTACAAACAATAATCTTTCATCTTCATAGAATTTCCAGAGTCTAGTTTATAGGAGGATTCCCCACTACATTTTATTGGATATTGGTAGTCATCTCCAAGCTTCACCTTATGAGGTGATTCATGTTTTGAAAGTTTTACAAAGGACTCCCTGAATCTTGTCATATATTTGGAAGCCCCACTATCTATAAGCCAATCATTGCTTCCATGTGTGATGTTTCCATGAGAGAAGAAATCAAGACATATTCTTCTTCACTTTCATATCTAGTTCTCTTCTTGGATGGTTCATCATCCTCTGCAGCATGAGCATGATGTCTTCTCTTGTTGCTCTTTTTCTTATTCTGTCTTTTAGGAGAATCTTTTGCAAAGTGTCCTACTTCATCACATGTATAACATCTAATTCTAGACATGTCTTTTCTAGAGTTATTTTTAGAGAAGTGCTTACCTCTGGAGTGATGAGAACTTCTTTTAGTTTTCTTGGAATGTATTGTGAGAGCTTGATATTCACTTCCCATCTAGGGATACCATTCAAGGTGGTCATCACAACCTATGCATTCTCTACTTCTTCATCTACTGCTTCTAGATGTTCCTTGATCTGAGAGACCCTTGTAAAGTAAGACTGGATGGTCTTAGCATTCTGGATCTTTACACTCTTCAGTTGGTTTCTCAGATTCATCTTCTGGTTTATGTTCTTCCCTTCAAACAATTTGGTTAGGGAATCAAACATATCCTTAGGTGTCTTTAGGGAGGATACCTATGGTATGAGGTAATCCTTTATTGAATCAGCAATGATCCTCTTTGCCATAACCAACTTCTTCTTATGTAAGGCCTTAGCCTCATCTCCCTCTGGAACTGGAACCTCCTCATTGATATAGGAGTCCAACTCATTTTCTTCAAGGACCAGGGAGATCCTATACTTCCAAGCTTGGAATTTATCATCTCCCTTAATATTTTCATCAAGCTTGGTATGATGAGACATCTTAACTGAGAACCGCAAATGGAAATACAAAAGATTTAGATCTTACCAATTCAAGATGTTGGATCTGGATTTGGAGCTGAAATCATGCAATGCTGGTTTAGGAGCAGATTAGGGTTTTTCTTTTCCGGAGTTATGTCCAACCAAATGATTTGAATTTGATCCCTAACTTTGATTTTGGGGAGGAGATCAAGCCAGGCATGGGTTCACTGAAAAAATCCTCTTCTATGAAAATCCTTAATTTCTGGCAGTAGTGTTGTGTCCAAAATTGAAAAATCTCAGAATTGGATTCTACTTCAACAGAAAGATGTGCCCTAGGGAGGAGAGTTATTCCAAGCTTCTTTTGCTAAAAAATTATGGAGAGAGATCCACAAAGTAGGAATCCCTAGTTCCCGCGGCTAGACAATGTCTTGTTCTCAGGTTAGCTCTGATAGCATGTTAGTTTTTATCATTCAAGCTAGAATTATGTTAGGATCTTTAACTGAGAGAACAACAAGTACAAAAATCAAATACAAGAGACAATGAACACAGTGTTTTTTCTCGGGGAAACCATAAATGGAGAAAATGCCGCAACTTCCTCAGAGATAGAATCAACACGAAAAGTAAAACCCCAAAACATTAAGATGATATCTTGATAGGAGTAATCTCTTTCTTCCTTGCCCCAGTGTCTTTCTCTTCCTAAGCTATGCACTACAACTGATTGTGAGTGAGTGTATGTTAAATAGAGAGGTTAGCTCTCTATTTGTACTAATTCCTGACATGACTAAACCCTACTAGGGATGACCTCCCTAGGAGAGTATAATAACCCTAGTGCCTCGGAACTGCAGGGACTTTAACCCTTTATCAATAGGAGGTTTACCCATAATAACTTGACATGAGTTGTTTACATTATAGATCCTCCTGATTGGAACATTGGGGCATGACATGACTCAATTACATTACAAATACATATTGGAATAAAAATTGGGTTACAATACATAAGAAATACAAGTGAATACATTACGAAGTTACATATTCATCAACATAGATACTTCCCAAAATAAACAACGGGGTACAATACATAAGATATACAAGTGAATACATTCCAAAGTTACAAATACATCAACACTCCCTCTTAAATAGGAAGGTATTCTCTCGACACAATTTATCAACACAAGTCTTCTTCTCTGTATCATCTAGATCATCATCAAGTCATCTTTGAGTCATATTCATCCTCAGGTCGCCTTCATCAAGTTTGGATCATCATTGGATCTGGATCATCATTGGATCATCTCTTGATATTGAGCATCACTGGATCATCATAAAGTTTGGATCCTCACTTGATCTGGAGCATCACTGGATCATCATCGATGCTTTTGATATCTCAATCAAATGGTGCTATCTCTTCATTCTTCTCATCACAAGAAGGTTATACAGAGCCATCCCTTTTTCATGCTGGTTGTAGGCCTAGCCTCCAGGTAGGTATTCATCTTCTTCAACACTTATATCTGACCATGAGAGGAACACATCCAAGAACCATTTCAGAATGGCCAACCCAACACTTACATCTTTCGTTCTCAACGAATCACTCTCAACTCTAGGATGAGTGTTAGTCCTAGACTGAAACAAATTCCTGGTGACTGACTAGGTGCCTCCATTGTCCCAAATAATGTCTTCTCAGCACTAAGTTGAGCTTCAATCCCATATTGAATCAATTTCCTGGTAACTCACCAGGTTCCTCCATTCTCACAGAGAATGGATACTATATGTCTTCATCATATTTAGCCATAATGTTGAATCCCCAGGACTGATTATGTGCATCAACAAAACCTTGAAATAGAATCCTAGAACAAACTATAAGATCTCCAAGGATATTTTACATTTGACCATCACAAAACCTCGAAAGAGAATCCTAGAAAAGACTATAGGATCTCCAAGGATCATTTCTATGTGACTACCACAACAAAACCTTGAAAGAGCATCCTAGCATAGACTATAGGATCTCCTAGGATATTTTCTATGTGGTCAAGAAAAACCTTAAAAGAGTATCTTGTAACCTATAAGAACTCTAAAGAGCATCCCAAGACTTTTATGAGTACATAGCTCAACCTGTTGGATCTCCAAGGCTGATTAGATGCCTCTAGTAGCAAAACCTCAAAAGAGCATCCTAGCACAGACTATAGGATCTCCCCATATATTCTCTATGCTACCTATAGAAAAACTCAAAATAGAATCCTAGCACAGATTATAGGTTCTCCCAGGATATTTTCTATGCTACCTATAGCAAAACCTCGAAAGAAAATCCTAGCACAGACTATAGGATCTCTCATGATCTTTTACATGCTTATCTGTACAATATATCCACAGAGTATCATCCTGATACTCATCACAAAATCATCGTGATTCATATCATCATCATATGGTCATCCTAATCATCACCATAGTAGAAACTGAAGCATCATCTCGATTCTCATCACACAACGATTACATCCACAGCCATGGGAAGGATCCTCCTATCATGCTTGGAACGGATCTTGCAACTGTGTCCCATCACTTCTTCCTTGAAGTATATTCTATCTAAAGAACACCAAGCCCGTCTCTAAAGTACTCAAACTTCACCCTGGCTATTGGTTTGGTCAACACATCTTCTATATGCTCATCCGTTGCAACATACTAGAGCTTCACTAATCCTCTCTGCACCATATCCTTGATATAGTGATATTTGATCTCGATGTTCTTTGACCTATCGTGGAACACCGGGTTCTTAGACAACTTCACACAACTCTGGATGTCATAGGTAGCATCCAATGGAATACCAAATAACTCATACAGTAGCTTCCTGAGCCATCTATGAGCTTGTCATCCTCTATAGGATTTCATCTTCAACCTTGTAGCAAAGGTTAAGATATTCATCACTCAAGGTGATCTTCAAGATCCTCATGTATATGTTGTCCCATGGGTTCCTTCTGAGCTCGTACAAGGCCTTCTTTCATTTGCACACATGAGCCTTCATGTCATGTGTCTTAACTTCCAATGGATACAAATGTCTCTTCATAGTCTATTCCTTATTTTCGTGAGAAGCCTCGTGCTACGAATCTTCCCTTGTATCCAACAATGTTTCCATCGACTGTATGATGGAACTATGAAATTCCCTTCAGGTCTTGATATAGCATCCTAGAAATCATTCTTCTTGAACTGGTCTTCCCTTCCTTCTTGGTTACTTCTTCATCAATGGTGTCGCTGCATTCATCATATTATTCTTCATCTTGTATTATTTCTCAAAATGTCGTCACTTGTTCTCTGAAACAAGTCTCAAACTTCTTTGCTTGTAGGTGGTTGTACACGATCTTTCCTACAAGTAATATGCACCATTTGTATGGTTAGAAACATTTCATAAGGTATATTCATAATGAAAAATTATTATGCATAAATATATGATCATGAAACTATTACAACATTCATCCATATCTCATGCAAACTTTCTAGATGCCTTCCATCTCTACTAGGACAACATTGAGATTGTGCACTAATCCAATATGTCAGCAAAGAGGTTTCATTCTAGATAAGTAGGAATGGAGAGTTGTATAGCACCATGGGATACTTACCCATCACATGCATATTAGTAGTATACTGTCATTAATGCAAACATTCTATCATGCATAATACATCAACTGAATATAAACAAATGCATAACAAAACGATATCATGAAATGACAATTGAATACTTTTATTTATTTGTTTCGTGGGTAGACTCCTTTTAACTTCATCATCTTCTTCATTCACAACAGCTTCATTTCTTATCCAAATGCTCATGATGGATAAGAGTCTCTTCAAGAATTGAGTTCTTCATATTCCTCATCGCTTGAGGTATCTTCTTTGAATCGTGAAATCTTGATCTTCATTTTCTCCCATCTTCTTTTCTCTTATTATGAATCGAGCTTCATCTTGTGTGTACTCTTCCTAGCGTCTGCTGAAAGTAATCACTTCCTTTTGGCACACATTCCTCGAATGAATGAATCCCATGATCCTAGGAGGCCATTCAAGGACCAAGGTGGTTATCACAACTTCTACATTCTCCACTTCTCCTTCTACCGCTTCAAGATGTTCTTAGATTTGAGAGACCTATGTAAAGTATGACTGTATGGTATCTACATTCTGGATATTCACATTCTTCAACTGGTTTCTGAAATTAATCTTTTGATTTATGTTCTTTCCTTCAAATAGCTTGGTCAAGGAATCAAACATCTCTTTCGGTGTCTTTAGGAAATACACTTGTGGTTTAAGGTGATCCTCTATTGAATTAGCAATGATCTTCTTGGCCTTGACCAAGTTCTTCTTGTTTAAGGATTTTAGCCTCATCTCCCTTTGGAACTGGAACCTCTCTACTTATGTAGATGTCCAATTCATTTCCTTCAAGAACTAGTGAGATCCTATACTTCCATGCTTGGAAGTTGTCAGCCTCACCAAGGTTGTCATCAAGCTGGTGTGATTAGTCATCTTGAAATGAGAACCTCAACTATAAATAGCAAAAGGTTAGATCTTACCGATTTGAGATGTTCATCCTAGTTCTGTAGCTGGTTGATCTAGGGTTTGTTAGAGAAATCCTAATTTTCAAACTTGGAATCTTTCATATATGATTGGATAGAATTATAGGCCTCTTCAAGCTAAGCTGTCCAATGTACTCCTTTTTTTAAAACAGTGGAGGGAAGCTCCTAGAACAGGAATCCCTCATTTACCAATTTCTTCTATAGAAATTCCTAATATTGTTTCTACGGTATCTCCGAATGTACTGCTCCTCTGTGTCTGAAAATTGCTTACTGAGGTATCCTCATCTATCCTTGTTTCAACACCACATTTTCATCAGCATTGGTTTCATCAATTGGGACTTATGAGCATTTTCCCAAGGTGACTTGTTTCAGGATTGTTCAGCATAACAAAGTTGTATGGACTGCCATGTTTCACTGTTTCACCTTCGGGGTCTAAAATTTTTATCACAGAAAGTACAGTTTGTGCCATTTCTACAACATCTTGAGAAATTTCATTTGGACCTTTTCTTCCCTAGATATATCCATTATCCCTTTTATAGCTTATTTTACCACACATGGTTGATCACACTTTTATGGCCTTCTCTGTCCCTTTGCAAAATCTTTGGAACCCATGGACTATTTTTGTACCTTTGATGTTTCCAAGATCATCCCTAAAAACAATCATTATTTGTTGTATGCGAATTTTAATCCCTTTCTTGCGAATATGACCCTTAAACCCACGTACATCGGGATGTCTGCAAAAGGCCAAATATTTTTGGAGTTTTTCTTGATGTGGATCCAAGTCACTTGTCTCCTGGCCTTCCATATTCCTTGAGATCGCTCGGATTTGACCTTCCATTACCCCATTGAAGAACTATATAAGGAACCCTTTGGAGACATTGAAGGGGAGGAATTGAAGAGCAAGAGAACTATAGTCCATTGTTGTCGTATCTCCCTTATACTTTATTCTGCATCCCTTTGTCCCTTCGAGCACTTTGTGTTCTTCCCAAGCTTTTCTTTTCTTGTAAGCTTGTTATCGAGAGATGAAGGACTGAGGTGGTGGAGGCCCAGGTGGAGGAATCAGTTTCTCTGGTTCACAGACATGCCAACAGAGGTTGTCACTTGTGTAATCTTTGATTTATTTAACAGAAATATCTTTCCCTGTCCAATGATGTGCATTTCAATGAATATTGAATCCATGGATGTGTTTGATTACTTATGTATCATTGATCATATATGCTAGAGTAGGTCTAACACTATATCATATAGCATTCTTTCCTTGTTTACTGTTATTGAGAAGTGAATTGCTAACACAATCGGGATTGGAAAAAGCTCAACAGGGATCTACTACAACCGTCCGAAATAGGGTATGTTTCAAGATCATTTAGTGTTGGATGTTTTATTTCTCTTGCATATTGGGAAGGGATTGATTTTTTCGGTTTCTCTGTCTATTGTGGTACAACCCAAGCCATAGGAATTTTTCTCTGTAATAGAATTGGCAACCATGCTGGGGAGGTTCCTATTTGTTTTCTTTGGGGTTGGGGGCTCCATGTGCTTGATATTATTGACTTGCTCTATGTTTTTCCCTGTTTCTATATTGCATTTTATAGTATGTTCATCCATTGACACTCCCCTTTACTGGTTTGACCCTTGGCCTACTTTTTACCATTGTCTTCTCTATATAAGCAAGTTTTTGTCCAAAATTCACAAACATACACGGATTTTTGGGCAAAATTTGTGCATACATGTAGGTTTTTGGCCAAAATATGCATATACATACATCTTTTTGGCCAAAAGTTGCATACATACGAAGCTGTTCTTTAAACAGTCACGTACATCCTCCCTTTTGGTGAGTTTGATGCTATGGGAAGTTGCTAAATGGGTTGTGAGTGTGGTTGTGTCTTCTTGGGTTCTGATGTTGTCTGTTGGATGATTCTTTTGTGACCAGAGACCACTTTTTCATTGATTTTTCTTTGAAAGTAGTTTTAGTCATTTATCCTTTTTGTTTTTCCATTAGTGCATTACTCTTTTTTGTCTCGGTGTCGTGTTGGGCTTGTGTTTTATACTTGATACAGAGACTGAGAGTTTTAGATGAATTTTATTTTCATTTTTCATTCTTTTATATTGAAAAATACAAAATAGTTGCACTCTTAGTTGCATCTTAGATATGGATTTGAGGAGGTACTTGCATTGGATTTCTTGGATGAGAGTTGTGTTTAGGCTTTCATAGAGGAATGATTGCATTTACATTTGAAGGAATATATATTTATGCATCTCATGTAGTGGCATACCTTGTTCTTCATTCTACAAGATTGCACTTGGAATTGTTTGTTAGGTGTGCACTTTTATTTCACTGATGAGTCTTCATATCACTAGTTTCATGACCATTTCCTTTTGAGTAATTACAGCCAATTACAATCAACGCTTAATAAAATGTATTACACATTTTTCTTTTATAGGGTGCACCAACAAGATTAGGATTTAGGGTCTTGGAATAGTTCATTGAGAGTCAATTCTCCAAGACCACTAAACAAAACAATTATGTGTCTGTCCAAGTGAGATAGTGAAATCCTTGGTATAATTATTGTTTCTCAGGATGCTCCTCTTACACAGGAGTTAAGCATGAGTAAGTGCATGCGATTGTGACTGGGATGACCCTTGGTTACTTTCTGTGAGCACCAGAGATATTTCTAGGATTGTATTCATATCTGGGGCCTCTTTTTGAGTTTCGGGCTTTGCTACCCTGCCCATACGGTTGATCCCACCTATGACTGTTTGCCTGAGCATTGGTTATATTGGGGTGACCTTAGTTCCCTTAACTAGGTATCACAGGGAGTACTTGCAGAGGTTATTCTGTAGGTGTCCTAGCCAGGCAGAGGTCAGACAGCATAGTCGTTATATGCGTTGAAGTTGAGGGCCACTATAATTGGTTACATACCTTCGCTTGTAGTGTATGGGAGTTTTGAGCCTCTCCTAGGCGAGACATACCTGTTGCATTCAGGAGCTCACATATCCTTCCCTCGGCTTGCTTATATTTTGGCTATAGATTTTCTTAGGAGTGTGCTCTTTGTGTGCTATTTTGCCTTTGGGATCGCAGATACTTGAGTATATTTATGCTCTCTTGAGTTTAGATCCTTTTATTTCGGCATGCTTAGTATCCTGTCACCTGTCCTTAGTCCTAGTGTCGAACTTGGTGTTGGACTTGGGGGCACTATAGCCCCTTACCTTGTCTATGGATTTGAGAGTGATCATATCACTCTCTTCGTCTAGCCTTAACACCAGTGTTCACCTTCAAGGAGGTGGTAGTGGATTCATGAACATTGGGTATACACCTTACTTTCCTTTTTATGTCCCATTGTTCACTACATTATTTCCTTTGGGTGCAGTTGGCATGATCATTCCTCCCTATATCCTATAGTTTGGATTCTTTATTGACTATTTTGGGTTTTTTATACTAATATGGTTGTCATGTAAGGTCCATTTTTTGTACACTATTTCTTAGGTTTCGACCCGTTCGTTCCTTCCATGGGTATTATTTCTGAAATGGCACATAGGTTAGGATATCACATCTGATTGCACTTATGCATTGTCTTATGACCGTTCCATCTTAACCTTAGGTACAAACCCATTCCATGGTATCATAGAACCTTCATGATGTTGTTAGAAGTGGTACTATGTGAATGGTAGAGCTTTCTTATACATTGGTGTCCTTGTTAGCTCCCTTTTGCATTTGGTACCCATGCTGTGAGTCCTCTCTTAGGTCCAGGAGTCCCTTTTAGTCCCACCATGACTTTGAGCAAGAGCTTCATACTCCTCTTGAACTTTATACTGGCCATTTCCCTGGGACTCCCTTGTGTATTTCAAGTTGTAATTGCATTATCATGAGTTTTGCTTGCCTTTTTGAGCCTTATGCCGGCTTCCCTGACTTTGATTATCAACCATATAGCCCGAACTTGTCTCATATCTATCCAATCAAAGTTGTTTTATATATCTTTTGCAGCTTGATTCCCCATTTTTTACCGGAAGGGAACTTTCCCCTGAGTGTCGTTATCCTACACATGTTTCCTTGCATTGAGCATAGGTATGTTCCACTTCTTGGAACTATTTTGTTTTCCCCTTGACACTCGTCTCCTCCTATATTTGTAACTATAAAGAACTTTTATTCTTTTGAATATTTTTAAAATATTTGAAAAAGTCAAAAAAAAAAATCAAAAAACCAAAAAATCCACACAGGAAAATATGTTAACTTTGGCAGCGGTCGAATCATGTCACCTTCAAACAAAGCATTGTATATCACATCCATTGGTTGGGTTATTAGTCTGAATTTAGGAGTTGAACTCATATGTCTGAGTTTATCTCCACTGACTGGTTAAGATTCCAGTCCCTAGGGAGCCTCTGTCGATGCCTCATGCATCGCAGAGATGTCCTAGTTTTGTATATTAAGTCTATGCTTCCTAAATTCAGTCACCATTCACCTTTATGCTCTTGTTCAAAGGAAGTTTAAGCCTGAGTTAACCATTCCTTAGTTATCTTAACTTTGCATGTCGGCCATTTATAGTACCATTACTGGTTCATACACATTATTATCGAGCCCTTCCACATTATACAGCTTTGTTGAGTACTTCATGTTGGATGATGGGGGATGCCTTAATGCCCTCCTTCCAGCGGATTCCATCCCATTGACTTCAGATCATTTATTCTGGGGTAGGATTCTAGAGTCATTTGAGTTCCTTGAGACTTACAGTCATCATTAGTAGGTTATCTTACCATCGACAGTTTTGGGAATACATCAATGTCCCCTGATCGATGAATTATTCCAAGTGTTCGACCTCAACACATGTATTCACACTTGTTAGATTGCACTCTAGTATCTTGATTCCCATTTTCATTATCGGTGGGTGATCTTGCATATGTTAATGGTATACATCAATGACCGGTAATCAGACAATGGACTACTATGTTCGACCTCGACACCTCTATTCACATAGTAGGACATGTACTCGTAGTGGTGTTGGCCAGAAAAATTGTCCTAGGACAACTTATAGAAAGACAGCCCACACACTCGATTTAATGCAATCTTGTATGTGTTTAAAGTAATTGTCCTTCACAGGATCAAGCCCTGCTTCCTGTATGATGTGCTCTCCAAAATAAAGAGTCTCTCAAAGGTGTGTATGTGTGGGATTTGCTTAAAGAAATCTTCTAATCAAAACAAATAAATCTAACTAAATGACCAACTAATTCTAAGAGAAACTACCTTAAGAAAAATGCAAAAAATTAATGAGCTCCTAATTCTGCTCTATGATAATCTAGATGAAAATTACCTATCTCGACCAAGAGCATGAGTTATTAATTTGAAAAAATGTTTTAAATCATAAACATGATCAACAATTCTGGATTGGTAGAAAAGTCTCCAATAACAGAATTAAATCTCAATTATCCTACAATAAGATGACACTCTATTGTACAATAATCGAAACAGAAATTAAAACCCAATATCAATGATATTAAATAGATATAAAATCTTGAAACATATGAACATAATCATATACTAACTTGTAAATGAAACAAGGCCAACCTGCAAGTTAGAAATTTATCAAAAATAGATTTATGAACAATTGAAATTATGAAGAAGTTCATTCATCTCAACATGACAATAAACCATTTATAGTTCAGGCAAGCATAATCATTCGAATTCCATTAAAAATATTTCACATATAATAGCAAGATATATATATA
>LPNX011021930.1:324718-516235 GCA_001517045.1 Pseudotsuga menziesii
TCAGAAGAAGTTCAAAGAACACCAAATTAAAAAAATAAAGTATAATACTATATAATATGAATTCTCCCAAATGTCTCAGAAATAAAACCCTTTATCAATGTTTGGAACTTGTTTATATAGAAGAAAAACTAACTTCTAATCGACTAACCACCCTATTTCTATGATACTACGTGGATTCCTATCCGAATATAGAGAAAAAGAAATGCCATGATTCTAGGTGTTCCATTGAGTGATAACTGGGATGGAATAATGTGAAATATAATAACTAACTTACTGGCTAAGATCTAGTATCATTATTCCACTGCATGAGGGATCATTATATCCGACAATCCATCAACTGATGATGCTCAAAACTAGAAAAGTAGAACCAACAAAATAGCAAATAGTTGGATGTTCAGGGCATCTTCCAATGAGTAAGCTCTAGCTAATCGAATCCCAAAATTGTAGCATAGCATCAACCTTCAGCTTGCATACTCCATGACACCTGTAATTTAAAAAAAAAAATAGTTAGCAAAGTGAAAATATCAACATATAAAAAAAATAGGATGCCTACAGAATTTTAATTTTGCAAGTATCCTTATAAAATAAACGAAAACACTTTGCACAAAAGATGAAATTTGGATATTATAGGACATTACTAACCTGTAGAAGCCATTTTTTTTAAACCATCTGTATGCCTGACAAAATTTTAAATCATAAAACAAAATTGAACTTCATACAACAAAAAAAGATGTCAAGTTTTAAGGGATGATTCAACAGAAAATCGAATCGACACATTTCGTCTTGCTTCATCTAATTTGGCCTTGAATCTAACAGCTCTCATATTGGCAATTTTGTTTTGTTTGATCAGTTTTCTATTTTTTTGACAGAAGGTTTTTAGCTGAGATTTATATTTGAGCTTCTTTACCCTCAAGAGATTCCATTTATCAACCTAGGAAGTCAATTCATATTTCAAGCTCGCAATTTCTTCCAAAGAGAATGCCCTAATAACCTGAGCCTCTTTCAAATCAGTTTCCAAGGATGATATGACATGAGCGTAGGGAATTTGATCAGGTTGTTCTACTGCTCCTACCTGTGGCTCCCCATTACCTCTCACCTCTATTTCAGATGCAGATACGTACTTCAGATCAAGAACAATTGGACCAATTGGAGATTCATTAGGCCGAGACTCCGAATAATTGCTCAATTCGATGAAAGGGTCATCCCATACACTTAAATATCTACTTGCAAAGAGCACGGTCGTCATGCTATGAGTGGTTCAGTGAATTGCCCGATTACTCAGCACCCTACTAAATTCATCTCCAGCCGATTTATGATAGATGTTTTTCTGTGAATATGGAAGGCCATCATTTGGACAGGGTGCTATAATCACCAGTTTACTCATTCAATGATGAGAATAATAAACAGGTGTCTCAGGGTTTACCTCAGACTCGACCTTAAGGCCACTGTTACTTGGGTTTCGACCAATTTCAGATATCCCATTGTCTAGATCATTTTGGGAGTCAAATTATTCTAACTCAGGCCCACCTACTTCCGTCTCGATACATCTTTGCCTGGTTTTGGACCTCCGTCGAGGCCACTCATCATTTTCCCCAAACTCATTACGGGAAAGAAATGAATCCCAAGAGTCTTCCAATTCTCCTAGCCGGTAGGAAACAAGTATCCTAATAATCCCATGATGAAACAAGCTCCATTCCTTGTCCCCCACATTATTCTAATAAGCACAAGCCATCTTCTACAAACTACTTAAGAAGTAATACAGCATATTCATAGGATTCCCTTTGAAAATAAGTAATAGCTGAAGATGATAGAACTGAGTTTGAGAAATTTGACCTTCACAGGTGGCATACTTGATAATAAGTTCGAGGAAAGAATGCCATTTATTCTTCAGTATATGAGAAGGGAAAATAGACTTATATTCCATTTGTTGGTTAGATATAGTCAAGAACTCCTTCTAATCATCATTATTCACATGTTTTCCCTTATGCCAACATTCTTCTACCATTGGAAAACCTGTAGCCCAAGAGATGAACTCCTCCATCAACTACAACACAATATCTCCTACCTGTGCTTTCATACGATCAAATAATGTTATGACTGCCCTGAAAATTGCCAAATTAAAACCAGATAATTTCTGCAGAAACCCTAACCATCCTACCTTTACCACCAACTCACAAAATTTAGGAGCAACGTCTAAATATTCATCACCCATGAGCTCGAACCTTGAAACAGAGGCCATAATAGTAATTACACAAGAGTCATGGATTTTTAAATCCCGAACTAAGAAACACAGTCGATCTATCATGGGTTCATACAAATTTACCAAAACTCTAAACATCTTCATTTTACCAAGGTACTGTGAACCTTCATGCATAGTCATGGAATGCAGGGTCATCATGTCTTTGAATTGACAAGTTAATGGAAATCACAGAACACTTACCATGCAATAATGACCTTCATAAATATCAAGCGGGTAACAGCTATGCATGACACTTGCATGATTGCAAATCAACAGATGGAAAACAATTAAATTATGTGGATATCAAACCCTTACTTTCCATGATAATTTCAATGTTAACTAATATACCTTCCCATTAATACAATCGCTAAAATGAAACCACAAGATTCTAACCTTAACTTCAAAGTGTAATCTAATGGTTACAACCACATAATTTTTCACTATTGCATATATAAGTAACCCCAAGATTTAATAAGGAAAGATACAATGGTTTTGATTAAAATTGTGATTGATATTGCAATGATGAGGAACAATAAGTAAATGTAATCAAGACCACAACCAACCTTTTAAGAATCATTTTAGCCACTTATGGTAGAATCTTAACATTGACTTCACCTCAAAGTATCATTAAAAATTTCATAATCTCATAGATCTTATCTCGTCCTAGCATACAAAGTTCATGAATGAGGACAAGTCGATAAAAATGGGGAAATTTTTTATATCAATATTGTTATAGCTCAAAATGACACATCTCTTCCTGTGACCACTTTCCCATGATTCCGTTGCATGTCGACACTTCATGAAGGTCACTGAAATTCACTAAAAAAACACCTAACTTGGAGGACCCATATATTGAGCTCTGTAACTTCATTTAACCTCATATCTACACTGTTGGGAAGGTATACATGTTAGCTAAAATTTTCTTGTAGACACCAAAGTCTGAAAATTCCTAGAAGAACCCCTAAAATGATATTTTTTTATGTGTATGCGAGTTTCCTTAAGGAAACCCGCGTATGTACATGACTTTCTATATATAATACTCACGTACACCTTAAATACACAACGTTTTGCATTGGAACCCATGCATACCTCGTTGTGTACGCGACTATTGTCTCTACAACATGTGTACGCCTCCTGAAAATGTCAAAAAAATTACATATTTTGAAATTCAGGTAGTTTGGGTAGTTATGCAACTAACTCCTTCAGTTGTAACTACTTTGTCTTCGACCCTAACTCTTCATTAAGCATATAAATAGAGGTAGGGAGGTCCATGAGAGGAGACTTGAATCTTTTCATCATTATGTTAGAGGAATTGGGACTCTCTTTTCCCACAACTTTTCCCTAGAAGTTTTGTCCTTGTGTTGCAGAGCTTGGATGCTGAGTTCCTTGGAGAAGAGAAGCAGTAGAGCTAGATCAAGGTTTTGCGAGGTGCCGAACTTGAAGAGAAGGTATAATTGTACTTTTTTTCAAGATTAATAAATATGTTATGTCCTTCTTCTTCCTAAATAATTGCTCAATGTGTGATTGATTCTCTACTTATGATCAGATGTTGATGTTAATCAGATTATTATTTCATGTTTATTTGATTATCACTACTTTATATGTGGTCATAATGGTTTGAGGAAGGTATAATTTGTTTTGCAGGTCTCTTGGAGAAAGAGGAGCAAGAGGAGCAAGAAGAGGATTGAAGGGCTGCTTGGATCAACCTTCGTTTGGCTAAGGTATGAACCATTCTAATCTCTGAAACTTGCTTATATATACTTGATGAACATTATGCATCTCTCTTTCAACCCTAGTACGTTGATGGCCTCTTAAACACTAGCCATAGGAAACTTTCATTTACAACAGAACTGGCGACTCCACTAGGGATAGCCTTGTCTGTTTGGGGTTTCTCACTATTTATTTTAGTGTTTTGTAAGGTTTTAGGTCCTTCTTACAAGTTAGGAACACCGTTTGAGTTTGTTGGAACACCTTTCTTTCCTTCGTAGGTCAATTTTTGACCCTTTTTGTGCTTTCTTTTCATCCATACGCGACTTTCAGGATAAACAGTCACATGTGTATGTTTTATATGTGGCTTGCACTACCTACAACCCATGTGTCATACTCAACCTTCCTTAAGGAAACTCGCGTATGCACCTAAATTTGTGTTCTTTCATCATTTTTAGGGTTTTTGGGTGATTTGAGGGCTATTTGTAGGGTCTTCAAGGGTCCTCTGCATGTGCATGACTCCTAAGAGGTTGTTTTATCTCTGTTAGGTGCTATTTTTCTATCTTGTAATTCTCTTTCAAGTCTTTGAACTTGTTTTTGTTGCTTCCCCCCCCCACCTCCTTCTTTGGCTTGACCTTGCTGGACAAGGTACTGAGCAACCTCTATTTGTAGGTTTAGATTGATACTTAGGAATTCTTGACCTTTGTTTATGTCACTCTTATTGCTTAGTCTCTTCATTCCAAAGTTGTTGGCTTGTTTACCTTTGTGAGCCTTCCTTTCAAGAGAGGTTGATATCCAACTTTAGGGAAACCTAGGGTTTGTTTGTGGGGTATAGAGTAGTTGTCTATTTGATTTTCTTACAGTACTTGCTTGCATTAGTTAATAGGCTTTTTTTTCTTTTGCATTTATAAAAGAAAAAGAAAAAAAACACATGTTTGCTTTCTATGCATGTAGATTAGTTTTTTAGTCTAGATTGCATGGCATATCATTGTTTTTGAAAAAAATAAATAAAAAGAATTTGTTCTTTTGTGGATTTCAAGTTTCTATTTGAAAAATAAAAAGAGGATAGTTTTTTCTTTTTTCATTTCATTTCTCTTTTCTTAGTCATTTTGTTTCAACTTTGAGTCAAAACACCACATAAGTTTCATGCCATTTACCCTTTGATGAAAAAAAACCCTTAAAATAAATGATATAATTTAAAAATTATTAGTAAGTTTTATTTTATAGGGTCATACACCAACTAGCTCAGGCTAAACTTGTGGATTAGGGAGTTTTAACTCTCCACAAGTATTAAATTTCAGATGTAGTTGTCCAATCAATAGGTAAATCCTCTTCTATGTTGATTGTATCTGGGAAACTCCTCTCAAATGGGAGTTAAGCATGAGGCTGCGTGGAGGCTTGGACCGAGGATATAACCCTCTGATTCCTTATCAAAGTGTAGACCAAAGTTTTTGCGCATCTGGGGATTCTGTATTAGACAAGATTTCAGGATTTTCTACCATACCCATGCTTAGGAACCAGGCTTGTGGCTGTCCCAGACTGTCAATATAGTTAAGGTATCCTTTAGTCTCTTTGACATCTAGGGTTCATACATAGGTACATCGAAAGGCTATTTCTGGTTGACCTTGGATGGGCTTGGAAGGTAACCCCGGTAGAAGGTGTGGGAGGGTGGTGGTTGATTCCTTCGCTTGTGCCTAAGAACATATACAGGGACTCCAAGTAACTTTCTATCAGCTTTCTTTTGGAAAGCATATGTTATACCTGTTTGTCTGTTTGGCTTTAGGAATTTCAGTGAGTGCTCTATGGTTTGTCTGTACTTAGTTTTCCTTCAGGTGTATGCTTTGTAATTGTCGTTGTCTGTCAACCTTAGAATTTGTCTTGTTTTTTGAAACTATGGCTAACACTCCTTTGAACACCAACCAAGAGATCCCCATGCTAGGAAATCCTTCTGCTATTCCTCTCATAGGGAATGTTGGTGTTCAGTTGATGGCCACCTTGAATCTACCTGGATTCACCCTAGGGCTACCGGTGTGGTTTTTTTCCACTCCAACTACCTTGAATGCTCCTGATGCTTCTCAAGTAAGTTCCTTATATAAATGGAATGAAAAAACTTCTTCCCCTTCACTTGTAGTCGATTCTCCTCCTCCTTCTACCTCATGCAGTGAAAGTACGGATAATAATAACTGGCAGTCTAAAAGGAGTAAAAGAAGGAGGAATAGGAAGAAGGCACATAAGCAAGGGGGGCACCTGTTCAACCTCTATAAGTCAAGTTGATCAGCACCACATAGCCTCTGTATTTCATGCTAGGGGCACCTATCCAACCTCTACAGGTCATGTTGGATCTAAGCACTCAACCTCTACAAGTCAATTTGATCTTCACCATCCAGCCTCTGTTGATCATGCTAGCGGGATCCTTTAAACCTTCCCAAGTCACGTTGGATCCAGTCACTTAGCCTCTGTAGTTCATGCTGAGGGTACACGTTCAACCTATGTATGTCATGTTGAACCTCCCCATCCAACCTCTGCAAGTCATCTTGGATCCATCCACCCAGCCTCTAAAGTTCATGCTGAGGCACACACTAAAATGTTGCAAAGCATGTTGATCCTAACCATTCAGCCTCTGTTGTTCATGCTGGTGGTTCCCATCCAACCTCTGCAAGTCATGTTGCACCCAGTCTCTTAGCTACTATAGGTCATGCTGGGGGGCAGTCTCTCAGCCTTTGTGGTTCATGCTGGAGACAATCTGTCAGTCACTGAGAGTCATGTTGACACTGTTGAAAAGACTAACCATTCAAAACACAAGCCTAAGTTTCCTTGTAAGCTTTGTGAGCGAGACCACCTTACTTATAAATTCCCTTCTATCATGGAGGTGTGAGATTTTGGTTTCATGGTCATCCCATTTTTTAACATTCTAAAGTTTTTCAACAACCAGCCTCTCTTAGTCAGCTTGGACCCTATTAACCAAAAAATCCCCGACATAGCTCTCTATGGACAGCACCACCCAAGGACACCATCTCACAACCCCCATATCACTCCATCAGACCTTCCATTAGACCCCCACACCTCCAAAAGAGCCCAAGGATGAAGAAAAGGGCTAAAAAATCCAAAAAAGAGCCCAAAATAGCCCCCCTAGGAGCTAAATCCCTAAAAAGGGGGCTAAAACCCTAAAAGGGGCTAAAGTTAGGGTGGAAGGGGCTAAAGGCCCAAAAAAATGGGCTAAAGCCTTGACCAAGGGCTTAAAACCCTAAAACCCCTTGGAAAAGGTATAAAAGGAGGGTGGGGGTTCACTCTCAAAACACTTCTCCCATTGCCTATTGTTATGCTGCCCGTGGATGCTTTGAGACCTTTGCCTCTCAAACCACCCACACTCCCTCTCCTTCATTTCCATTCCCCCCTTTGAGCCATTGCTCCCAAACCAAGAGAGGTGCTCCCATGAGCTAGGGCATGGTGGTCCATTCCCACCAGAGAAGGTATATTGTGATTTTATGTTTATTTCTTTGCTTCTTAATATGCTTTGCTTTCTAACCCTTATCCCCATTTGCAGGTTTTGTTATTAACATTGTTTTGCAGGTTTTCCATTGTAGCTTAGGTTTATTTGCAGGTTTTAAGGAGGTGAAACCCTAACCCATTTTCTGCAGAGGGGTTCACCAATGCTTGATCTCCTTCTTTATTTTATGTTCTTAGCTTATAGTTTAGTTTAGCTTTAGTTTTATGTTCTTAGTCTTAGTGTTGGTTTACTGTTCTACTTCTAGTATTTTCGTTTCATTTTTCTACATTTTCACCATTAGCAGGAACCTACCCTTGTGCCCTATAGGCATAAGGGAGCCATTCCTGCCCCTGTAGCAGGGATAAATCCTTGCTACAGAACTGGTGACCATACCAAGTCGATCCGACAGAATCCCTGGGCCAAACTTTTTATTTTCAAGTTTTTAAAAAATTTTGGCCTAGTTTTTAAAAATTTTCATGTTAAATATGTCTTAAATCCTATTTATTTCCTATTTTAGTTACTTTCGAAGCCTCTGCTAGGCAGAACCGAGTCAGATTGACCCTATTACCAATTACTATCGGCCACATCTAACTCTGTCTCACCAAAATACCCCATTCCGGAGTAGGGCGCTCATATCAGGGAAAAAGGTGAGACTGGGGCACACTTAATGGGCAAACAGGTGCGCCCAGGGTGCACTTAATCCCCTGATAAGTATGAATTCAGCCCAGAAACTTAGGTTGTGGCTGTTTCTACATTCTGTGTGACCCCCTCGCTCATTTCTGAAAAAATCTCACGGCCCCCTCGCTAGATTTGGTCAGAGATGTGCGGCTTGTCAAACAGAACTTTAATTTAAGATTAATAGATAGTAATTTTCAGTTTCAAAGGACTGTTAATGCGGCCCAGCCGCCTCTGTCGACCATTGCAGGTCATTTTCAGTTTCTACCTTTATTTTCTGTAAATTATTTCATGGACAATGTGTAAATGTTAAGTAAACCATTATGGCTTAATAAAATGAACCTAGTCTAACTAAAAAACAACTTAAAAGTAACCATCTTGCTTCCCCCTTTCTCCTCTACCCAGTCATCACCCTTCGGGGTATTCTAGGATAAGACGAAGGGCAAGAACGTATAGATCTAGGCACTCCATGATATTGTTCCAAACCACTAAAATCGGGTGACCTGGTAGGTAGAGGAGGTAGAGAAGGAGGGCTTCTTATGGCGCTAAGTGTCCTCCCTGTTGACCAACCTAGCATCCAGGAGGTGACCTGAGGATCTACGGATGGGCTTAGTCCCATTATGTTGAGATCCCAGCACCTTCTCTTGCTTGAAGAGGAATATCACTGTGAGGTAGACATCTAGTTAGGCCAGCAAACATTCAGGGTTAATCACTGTACTTGTTTACAATTTCTATTTATTCTTGCATACACAACCACAATTATATGAACTCTACCATGATGAATTCATAAACCATATTGCAGCAGCCAAATACCAGAAAAACAAGAAAACAACTACACCATACCAAATAATTAACCCAACTCAGTTCATGACGCTGAGTAAGCCTTAGAATTTACTAATTTATGCTAAGTCAAAACAACTCTACAGTCTTTGAGGACATAAGTCCCTGATTGCTTCAACTGTGGGAAGTACTTGGGCTTTTACCAGAAACTCATTGTGAGGAGTACCACAGGAACCCCAAAGTAGCTTCCCACTGAGAGGAATTGACAAGCAAAATGGGAAACGACCCCTTCCGATTGAGTAGAAGCACCCATGAGGAACAAGCCAAGCACTGTCTTCTGGCATTCTTGGTGGTCGAGAGACCAGCTTTAGCCAATAGGAAACCACTAAAACTAGGATCCAAATCTCATACCCACCAGTTTCACACACACAATCAAACACAATTGATCTTCCATGCTATTCCTCACGCCTGAGAGGCGAACCACCACCATTCGGAACACTCAATCAGCACTGTTGAAGCCATTCTCAATGATCTCCCAGACCATCAGAAGGCCACACAACCTCTGATTCTGATTCAGACCCATATCAGTCTGAACTAGACCTCCACACCACACCATCAAGCTCCATGGCTAGTGCGATCCTAGATCCATTTTCCAGCCTAGCCTTAGCAAGTGGACCCATGTCCACATCACAACCTGTCACCCACAACTTGGAAAGTGGCCCAAGCATAGTCATGTAGACTATCATTAGCCAGCTGCCACCACCCATAGTGACCATCCAAGTTGGACCACTTGCAACACATAGGGGCAGTGGCCCCTCCACACACACTGTCCCTCCTGCCACACAGGGGGGTAGTGGACCATCCACGTACATTGCCCCTATTGTCATACATGGGGGCAGTGTCCCCGTGACTCATACTACCCCACCCACAACACTTGGGCGCACTGGCCCATCTGCAATGGTGCCACCGCAAGCACCCCCAACTGTTCAGATGCCTTATGCACCTGCAAATCCCACCGCCATCACAGCCCCATCCCACATTAATTTGGGTTCAAATTTTCCCTTCATGGCTCATCTCACCTTGCTTGACTTGGCCAGATTAACAAATGACCCCATTCGCCACCAAGATTTTTGGCCGCCCATGCCAACTGAGCTGCCATCATACATCCCCAAGTTTGAAGGTAAAGCCAGGGAATGTCCCCAAAACCACATAATGACATTCCATCTATGGTGCTCATCCAATAGCATCGTAGGGGACTCCATCAGGTTGAGGCTATTCCAATGCACCCTTACAGGTGCTACGGCCAAATGGCACATTGAGCTGCCACAAGCCAAGTACCCCGACTTCAACTCCTTAGCCTTCATTTTCCTATAGTATTTCCAACTCCCTGTCAGATATGGCGAAGGGGTGGAGATCCTACTATCCTGTCGTCAAATCACTGCCACTCACATAACTGACCATATCCACGAGTGGCAGTGACGCTGTAGCTTATGCAAAATTGAACTAGACGACAGGATCTTCTTGGATTGGTTCCTTAAGACTTTGCTCCTACCCATCGCAAAGGACGTCGTATCTGAACATCCCCAATCTGAATAAGAGGCCATACTGAAGGCCCAACAATTTGACCTCATCTATGCCCAGTCTAAATACTTGTATACCGTCATTCCCAATTCTCCTCGTCCAAGTACCTCCTACTGTGACGCACCAGGGGCATCCCATCTTGCGGACGACATCATAGGGTCGGTCTCCCAACAACCACAGCCTCAACCGACACCACCTACCATTACACCACAACTAAGCAACACTGCTAGTGTTGCTTACTAGAACCAAGCCCCAAACTATGCTAGAATGATGTCCCAGTCTGGAGCAACAACTTCTTATGCAAAACCTGTGCCATTGCAGCAGGCTCAGGCCATGGCTTGGCCAACACATCAGTATGTGGGGAAAATGCCCACATTTGTGGCACCACCACACCCACAAATATACTATGCACCACCAGTACAACCTGTGCAAGCCCCCACCCCCACTCCACTTTCCCCGTTGGGACAAGTGTTCACACAACAAAACCATCCCGACCAACCTGTCCCCAACAATCAACAAGGGAAAGCTAGAAACAACCGGGCCCGCAACCAAGGAAATAACCAACCGTAGGGAGGCGGTCAACAACCGAACCCTCCCAACAATGCTGCGGTAAACCAGCCAACCCAAAACCCCCCACTACAAAATCCACCAAGACACAACACCCCAATGCGCACCAACCAACCATGTACACTCTGTGATGTCTATGGGAATTACATGTTTGAGTGTCCCCTCATGGCTCGTGCTAAGAAGGCCATTCAAAATGAGGCCCAACAGGCCGCCAATCAAGCCCAACCCAACCAGGCACCACAAGGACCTCCCCCCATGGTGCTTCAAAACCCACTACCAGTCCAAGGATTGGTGGCAACCACACCCCCTCCCCAACCCAACCCCAATGCTCTAGGGGTACCTCCCATGGCCAAAACAGGTGTTCATCACCTGCTAGCCATGACAACTGGAGAGGTCAACTTGCAAACCAGATGGAATCAGTACGGTACTACTACCAAACCTGCTGACTCATAAGTAGTATCCACATCTAAGACAGTCAACCTACCGCTTTAGTTACCCCTGTTCCTACGTCCCCCCATACGCAGAGTTTCCAATAATGTCACAGCTGGAACTACAGTTAGCTATAGCATTGTGGATGACTTGGCCCATACACCAACCGCCATGTCCACTCTTGAGGTACTTAAAATGTGCCCAACGCAGCGGAAATCCTTACTAGCTGCTCTAGGGGTAGTAGACCCCTCTGACTCCAAGTTAATCACATTTGACACAGAGAACGGAGAGCCATGCATGCCATCCACTATCTCCTTCCAAATCCTGGTGTCCATCTGGAACTTGGATGTGCATCAATGCATAGTGGATGAGGGGGCATCCATGTGCGTCATGTCTACCTTAGTTTGGCAGAAGCTTGGATCACCAATTCTGTAACCATCCTCCATGAATTTGCGGGCCTGTGATGGACATCCCACTAAATCCCAAGGAATCCTCCCTCATGTTTCCATCACGTTAGCTGAGAAGATAGTCTTGATTGACATCGAAGTCGTTAATGCTCAACTAGACTACAACCTCCTCCTTGGGAGGAGTTACATGTATTCCATGCAAGCAGTCATATCAACTATCTTTCACCTCATGATGTTCCCCCATGAAGGGAATATTGTGACAGTTGACGAGCTCACTTACCATGATTTACAAGGGTTAATAGTGCCTGCCAACATTATCCCTACCATCACCACCATTGAGCTGCAAGTGGCGACCACACACGCTAACATCATCCCTGCAACCAACACTGTGGTTGAAAACACACCAGCCTCCCCACCATTAAATGTGGGCCCTGTTTTATTTACCGATCCCACCATGATGGATCCTTTCCCATTGGTGTCACCACCACTGACACAAAAGCAAACTGTGGACTTGTGCATGGTCTCATATAGCACCGCTGCACCCAAACAACAATCGCAATCGTAGCCCCAACCACAACCACAACATCATCCACAATGGCAACACCAATAGTAGCCACAACGTCACCCGTAGTAGCAGCATTATGCACAGCCACAACCACAAACTCACCCCCGCATGTAATGAACAGGGAGTTATCTGGGATCATCTCCAGCCCATACGATTCCCTTCCTCTTTCCCCCACCTGGTGTTATGAGCAAGCCAGTCATGGACACCTTAAGCCTACCCAACTTTATGCTGGGCATCTCGGTGTGTTATCTTGCTCCACCAGCTCAACGAGCAATGCCTCAGGTTGTTTTAACCCTGGTGCGACCTATCACGGTCAAGTATCACCCTCTAACCTGTCCACACAAGCCAACCACTGCACCTCCACCTGCACCATCCCAACCCAAAAGGGACAGGGGTGAGAATTCCAAAGCCACCATAGAGCCCCGACAAGTCCCACCTTTCGTCGTCTATGAGCAACAAGGCCATCCATCCCAGAATTTCCCTAAAATCCCAATGATCCGTGCACATCTGGATGCCATGGATACGAATGAAAAAATCCATGTGGTTGAACTCCCAACCGCGCCAGTAGTCAGGAAAAAGGCATTAAGAACAAACCATGCTTGCACCCTTTGCGGCTTGTATGGACATTAATCCCACCATTACCAAGACTTACCCAAATTTGAATGGCTCTCGTTGACCTCCGTCAACATTCCCTTGAGTCTGAGATCACCTTGATCGAAGAAGTTCACCCACCACCTCCTTCGTCAGACACCATGTCCATTTACATGATGTCTAGTCCTACCGACCCTCTTGTCTCCACCACCACCAACGGTCCATCACTAATCAGACCTATCTCTTCCATTGTTTCCACAACTGTAGCTCCATCTGCAGCTGCAACCTCAGTTGCAACCTCAACCTCAGTTACTAGGGAAATAGTGGGGTTCATTCCCGATCAACATTTTCCTTTTCCTTTTTCTTTTCCCTTTCCTTTTCCTACCATCCAAGATCATGAGTAAGTCTTCCTTGGAAACCCTCAATCTACAGGATTTCACACTTGGAGATCCTATGTGGTACCTTGAACCACCTACCCTACCTCTAAGGCCCCAAGATTTGTTGACTCATGTCCAGCCAATTGAGATGATGTTGCGCCTACCTCCAAGTCCATCAAAGACTCCTCCTGTCTCCAGGCCTGCCCCTCTTCCTCCAACAGAGACTGGGGGCAAGGCCATAACAACCACAACCAATACCATTTAGATGGTCTCTAGCACCAGTTTCCCTTCCATCTCGTCGACTGTGGAAGATCCACCTAATCTATCCTGACACCAATTATGCAATGATGGAGAGACCTGTAATACCACCTATGGTTTTACCCCATTCCCTTTAAACCATAGTGTGGAATCGGTTCTTCCCATAAAATACCAGATTCTGTCACCTCGCCTTAACAACGACCTTCATCTTGGCAAGGGGGCATACCTCTTCACTGACTCAGATGGTTGACTTTTGAAGAAGCCACACAACGGGCTCCACCTCAAGAGAGTCCATTCCTGATATAACCACTATGAGTCCCTTATAGCATAGTTTTTTCCCTTTCTTATTTTTCAATGTTTTTCAACACAAATCAAGGGCAACACCATCAACTGCTAATACAAAGTCACCTAGAACCGGTTTGAGACTCCTCTCACACCTCCGGGCTCAAATTTCCATTTTATGAGACCATCGTCTCACGTTTAATAAGTCAATTTCAGGACCATTTCCCACAAGTGACCTCAATTTACGAGCCATGACATAATGATGCAAGTGTCTACGGACCTGTACTTGTATCACACTTCCTGACCACTACTCATGCGATTTTTTGGGTCGCCGCCCATTAAGGACTATAATTTTAGCTTTTATTTTGCATTTTTAACACATAGTTGTCTTTTCCATTCACCGCACCTTACGCGGACCTCTAGACCACTGTCCACAAAACAATTTATTTTTCTTACACGAATTTGGCATATAAATGCCTCCGGACTCGTACTCACATCATATGTGGTCAAGTTCATCTACCACAACACACACACATGCTCTCCTGACCTCTGTGCGAGAGCCACCTCAGTTTGCATGCCTCTGCTGCACTGACTCGCAAGCCTCTGCCGCGATCTATCCCATGCATGTATTGGTATGTTTGAGATCCTTCTGCTCCATCCATACTACGTGGATGACCTTTGGACCTCTGTCCACCATCCTGACATGGGGCACCACTCGTGCCACCGCGGTAGGTTAACCACATTGGAGTTTTGTTTAAGCTCTTTTCTGACTCCTTAAAACAATGAAAAGATCGCCGAGTGCAACTGCTTCCTTTCCCGCTCTCTA
This sequence comes from Pseudotsuga menziesii, assembly GCA_001517045.1. Classification (NCBI taxonomy): domain Eukaryota; kingdom Viridiplantae; phylum Streptophyta; class Pinopsida; order Pinales; family Pinaceae; genus Pseudotsuga; species Pseudotsuga menziesii. Next base: position 339,490 of record LPNX011021930.1, read on the forward strand.
AAGTATAGGAAAGGGCGTCTACATTGTCTTGTTTACCTACTTTTACATACCATGTAGACCGTCAATTGAAAAGCACCTCCTTGGCACACTCAAGCCAACACTGTTCCCCTCTGCATACTTTTATGCGTACTTAGGAAGAGGGGCTGTACTTTACGAAAAAGGTCACCACCGATTGTCGTTAAGCTCTTTTCTAGCCGTCTCAATAAGAAAATATTGCCGAGAAAACTTGGTTTCGTTCATGCTCGTAAAAGTATTTGAATGACCATCCATCAAGTTTAGGTTTAACCTTTTCCAACCTGATTGGACTACCAACGGTAAAGAGGTCTCTCATCCCCTCTAGGATGGGAAAGCTCTCCTATGTATACTTTTATCCTTTTTTTGGCACATGAGACTACCAACAAAAAAGAGCCCCCATTGGAGTCTTATTCGTGCTTTCAGACTCTCTAAAATTGAAAGCACCATCAAGCATTTACCTTCTTGGGCTTGCCAAAAATCCACGAGATCGTACCACAACGGTGTCCCTAGACACCACCCCACAGAAAATAGTTTGGCAGCATCCCCACATTGGGTTTCCTTTTTTTATAGTACTCTGCAATGTATCTTGCTTGTATCCCATCAGTATCAAAAGTGTCCACCTCCTCCAAGTATTTCCCATCTGCAGCGACATTCCCGGTATTACAGCTATGATCCCATTCCCATGAGTCAGATTCATTTGCTTCCTGGTCTGCCCTGCCGTCATACTCTGAACAAAGGAATTTTGAGTGTCCCAATCCCGTCCTTCCCCTGTTCAGTTATTTCCCTTCCCTTTCTCCCCCCCCCCCCCAATTCAGTGAGTCAATCTGCAGATTGCTTCACACCTTTCAGTTTTCTCCCTCATGCCCCTGGTCAAGGAAACATCATTGCCTTGGCTAGGGGCAGGCCTCCCTCTGTCGACATCAACACACATATTCTCAAGGATAGACCTAGAGGTCCCTGTACCTTGGTTTCATTGAAATCATTAATGAGTTCCTTGGACCACTTGAGAGGAGTCCTTAGTGCCTCTTGGGATGGTTGTTTCTCATGTGCTCGACTTCAACTCCATCATCGCACCATTGCGATTCATACAAGGTTTGTTCTGCACAGTATTTGGTCAAAGACCCCGGATGTCACCTGTCTCTAGCACATTGGTGAGTCTACTCAAGCGACCTAAACAGATTATGTCCCTTGTGATTTCCAGGTTTCATTGGAGACAGTGTTTAGAAGCCCCAGCAGTGCTTCGATATACCTTTATGATTGATGCAAGCATACTTGTACCACATAGACTCTGACTCTCAACCAGAAATTCCATACAGCTATGTATCGTTACAGATCCAGCAGACCATCAGACATGAAGATATAGAATTCCATAAGAATTCCATGTGTCCAATATACTAGATCATTATTGTATTCAGCCTCACATGGAGGCAACCATTATTGTAACATCAGTTTTATATGATCAGCTCTTGTATTTTAGAGCATAGATCAAATTATTCTTTCGACATTGTCATGAGCATGGGGATGCACACCTCGTCCATATACATGTCACACATTTATTGTATCTCACCCACTGATGGGAACCATATTAATACAAAAACCAAAATCCACCATGCCCCAGCCCCAAAAGCACCACCTCTACACAACAAAATCCTATGATGTCCATTGGCCATACATTGAGCTCCTACCCTCACACATCAGGGGGCAATCTGTTAACCCAAAAATCCCCCACATAGCTCTCTATGGCCTACACCACCAAAGGACACCATCTCACAACCCCCATATAACTCCATCAGACCTTCCATTAGACCCCCACACCTCCAAATGAGCCCAAGGATGAAGAAAAGGGCTAAAACCCCCAAAAAAGAGCCCAAAATAGCCCCCTAGGAGATAAATCCCTAAAAAAGGGGCTAAAACCCTAAAAGAGGCTAAAGTTAGGGCGGAAGGGAATAAAGGCTTGAAAAAAGGGCTAAAGCCCTGACCAAGGGCTTAAAACCCTAAAACCCCTTGGAAAAGGTATAAAAGGAGGGTGGGGGGTCACTCTCAAAACACTTCTCCCATTGCCTATTGTTATGCTGCCTGTGGATGCTTTGAGACCTTTGCCTCTCAAACCACCCCCATTCCCTCTCCTTCATTTCCATTCCCCCCTTTGAGCCATTGCTCCCAAACCAAGAGAGGTGCTCCCATGAGCTAGGGCATGGTGGCCCATTCCCACCAGAGAAGGTATATTTGTGACTTTATGTTTATTTATTTGCTTCTTAATATGCTTTTCTTTCTAATGCTTATCTCCATTTGCAGGTTTTGTTATTAACATTGTTTTGTAGGTTTTCCACTGCAGCTTAGGTTTATTTGCAGGTTTTAAGGAGGCAGAACCCTAACCCATTTTTTGCAGAGGGGTTCACCAGTGCTTCATCTCCTTATTTATGTTTTGTTCTTAGCTTATAGTTTAGTTTAGCTTTAGTTTTATGTTCTTAGTCTTAGTGTTGGTTTACTGTTCTGCTTCTGTTATTTCCATTTTGTTTTTTTGCATTTTCACCATTAGCAGGAACCTACTCTTGTGCCCTATAGGCATTAGGGATCCATTCCTACCCCTATAGCAGGGAGAAATCCTTGCTACAGACCCAGTTACCCAGCCTTTCATGGTCATGCTGTGGGAGAAATCTCAACCTCTATAGGTCATGTTGAGATAAAACAGTCAACCAGTGCTAGTCATGTTGACACTGTTGAGAAAACTGGTTGTTTGAAGTGAAAACTTAAGTTCCCTTGTAATTTATGCGAGGGAGATCATCTTACTCGCCAGTGCCCTACTATTGCAGACGTACGAAGAGTGTGGTCCGAGACTCAAGAATTTCCTTCTCCTGAACAACCTATATTTTCTCAACAACCTACTCAACCTTTGGTTGGTCAACTGTTCAAACCAATCTCATCTTTGTTCAATCCCACTCTTATTTCAGAGAGTGATCTTGATGTGATTGAACCAATGTCATCTTTGGTCCTTCCCACTCTCCCTAGAGAGTGACTTTCACAAAGCGGTTGAATCGATTCCATTGTTGATCAATACCACTCGTCTTTTGGAGAGTGAAGTGTCTTATAGTCACATTTTATTCACTACCAATTCAAAACCTATTAAACAAGGGGGAACTTAACTCGCTTCAGATCAACCCCCACCAAGCTTTCATATTTCTTCCTTTTATTGGGATATCCTAGTTGAGCCGCGCCTTCCTTCTAATGCACCTTTCTAGATAAAGGTCAAAGTTGAATCATACACAATTGTTCATTGTATTATTGATGAAGGAGCCTCAGTTAGTATCTTGTCTGCTCGTGCTTGGCAAGGCATGGGATCTCCCAACCTTGTGTCAACTGCTAGTCAGTTACTGGAGTTTTATAGAAGAACTTGTATATCCTTGGGAATTCTTGCTCAAACACCTGTTACTTTGGGTGGGAAGACCATCTTAGTTGACTTCATGGTGATAGAATACCCCTTGGACTTCAATATGCTCCTTGGACGTGATTATGTCTATTCCATGCAAGTTGCGGTGTCAACATTCTTTCATGTGATGTACTTTAATCATGGAGAATAATTTGTCACTATCGATTAGTTAGATTTTCTTGATCCATCTCCTGACCCAACTAGAGAAGAAGTATTTCCTTTATTGATTCCCAGTGTTTCTATAGACACTACCCCGCCGCAGGTAATTTGTGTGGCCTCATGTCCTTTGCGTTCAATTGCTACTGAGAAGAAGCCTCTATTTTCATGCTTACCTTCTTGAGACTTGGTCCCAGCAGTTGAACAAGTGAGTCATCCTATACAGACCATGGAGCCTTCTCTCCACTTTGTCGATCCATTTGAAAGTTTAGACATGTGTCCTATCTCGGATGATCTCCTTCCTTTGGATGATGTCTTCCTAGAGTCTTTGATACAGTATGAAATTATTTTGCATGTTGGTTTAGTTGTGAATAAGTCTAACCCTAATTTTCTTTGTAAGTTTGATCTTCCCATGGATCGGTCTTCTTATGTTGGTCTTGTTGATTCTTTTGACTCTTCCTTTGAACAGCAAGTCAGTGATCCTGATGAGTTTGGTTTTTCTTATAAATTTTTCAACTCCCATGATATTGAGTTTGTTCCTACAGACTCTATCTCCCTTGTTAATTTTTTCTCTCCTTCTGAGGTTGATTTTACTAATTATAAACCCTCGAGCCTTGGTGCTATAGAATATTCTTCGGTTGATTCTACCTTGACTTTCCCTTTTGTAGAAAATAGCAAAGTCACATGTGTTTCTTCCAAAGTGACCTGCATCAAATCTTTTCTTCTGAATGTGATTTTGATGTTGTTGTTATTTGGAGAAGATTTTCAGTTGGAGTCACAACTGTTTACTGGCCTTGCCTTGTTTTTTAAGTTGTAGTTGCATTTGCATGTATCCTGCTCGTGCTTTTGATCCTGATGCCAGATTCCACACTTTTAGCTCATTGTATAAGCCCTCATCTTTGTTCTCATCGTCGCTCAGCCTTGTATCATTTTTCCTTTGCAACTTGACACCTTTTACCTTGAGGAGACGTTCCCCAAGTTTCTTTACCTTTCTCATTTTCCTTGCATTATTCATAGGTTTGTTCCTTGCGCTTGGAACTAGTTTCACCTGCATATGACACTCGTCTACTTGCATTTAGAGAATTCTTTCTACTCTCCTTCAAGCTCATTAAAAACAGTAAGGAGGCTGCACGTTGACTTTTCTGGACTTGTTAAAACTTCACTGGAAAGATATTGAGTTTCTTTAGGCCCAAGTCTGACTCCTCAAAATAGACTTGACTACCGAGTAAACTTGTCCATTCAAACTCATTAAGAATATGTGAACAGGCATCCACATTAGTGGTAGATTATCACTTTCTCGGACCATGTGGAATAATACAAGAAAGGAACACTCTCTTTTCTTTGGAATTGAGAAGAGTATTCTCAGGCATAGGTTTAACACTTTTCCGAACTTGAGGGACTAAACTTATAGAAAAGGAACACCCGGTATGAGCTTAGTTTTCTCTTTTTTGTGCTCTGGACCTAAACATGAAAAAGATTTAAAGTGTACTTTATGTCTTTGTCATGCTCGTTAAACCCTAAAGAACAAAGAAACGAGTTTATTGTTGTAAGCCCCATTCCTTGTAATCAAATGGATATTTCCGAATGATCTTGCCTTCCTTCACACTCGCAAAACTCAGGCTATATGCTACTTGTGAATGAGCGTTGGGTAGGTGGTAATTTAACCTTTTTCGGACCTTCCTGACTAAGTACGAAAAAGGTGCGCCTTATTTCTTCAAAAGCTAAGAGAGTTCTTCTGTGGCTTGTTTTATACTTTTTCGGCCTCATGAGACTAAATTGGACAAAAAAGTTCCCCTCTAGAGTCTTCTTTGAGTTTTCAGATTCTCTAAACTACGAAAATACTGTTGAGCATGAACTAGTTCAGGCTTGTAAAATACACAAATCAGTGCTTTATCAAGCATTCTTCTATCTCTTCTTCGAGCTTGCCAAAAATGAAGATGGTCCCGAGTTTTCTTTCTTAGACTCGTTAAACCTTTACAAGAAAGAGGGGAAGGGAAGTTCATTCACATGTTTTTTACATCATGGAAGAAAGTCTTGTTTCCTTGAACAAAGCACCAGTTTTGAGTCTATCAACAGTTGGGTCCTAGTATTTTGACCTTATCCAGATTCAAAGTTTCTTACTCCTCCAGTTGGTCGCTTTTCCAATTGTATGGGGAATCTGTCAATGTCTCCCACATTGCATATTTGTTTCGTTGGTCCTTTTGTGTCAAAAGCTACATAAGTCACTTTTTGTGTGGTGCTCGTTGTTCAAGGATTAAACTTTTGTCAGCCATTCTATAGTTTCCCTGACCTTTTGTGTCGGCCATTCCCTGGTATCAATTCATTACATCATGTCTTCAGCATTTCTTGTCGTGAAATTCAGTACCAATTCCAGATCAAATTAGTCTTTGAATTACCTCATGTTGGATGATGAAGGATGCCTTCCTTCCAATATATCTCTTCCTATTGACTGCAACACATATTGCTCTGGGAATAATATTTACAGTTCTATGACAGTACCTTGGGGATTCTAGTCATCAGTGGCATATTCCCTCGCTATTGGGTAGTGGGAATACCTTAATGTCTCCTACTCAATGGATTCTTCAAGTGTTCGACTTCAAATCCTTGTATTCACACTTGTTAGAATGTACTAGCTACTTTGGGGACCATTTTCATTGATGGTGGTTTCCCTCATGTTTGTTAACAATTCTCATTGTTGATCGGTAATCAAACGCTTTCCTCCATGTTCGACTTCAACTCCTTTATTCGCATGGTTAGGATTCGTACCTTTTAGGAGGTTTGGATTGAAGACCTTGGGTCAACAGTAGCATCGTCATTTTTCTATTTCCCAAGCTATGCAAGACCTTGTTACATTTTATATGACATTTTGCTGAGACATAGATTCACCTTGTATTTTTGTGGCTGTGATCGATTGTTGAGCATGGATCCACCTTGTTCATTTGTGGCCATGACTCCTTTAGATTTGATATGGCTCCTTTTTCCATATTAAGAAACCATGATAGTTTCATCAACTATACATATGTTGGATCTGCCTGTATCTTTATGGCGATGTTTTGTATATGGACTTGTATGTCCCAGAGATCAGTTTTGTCTGACATTTATCTCTCTTTCAGGTGCCTTTGTTCGATCCTTTTGATCTCGGATTCTTTGCTCTCTCCATACTCAGTTGTTTCCTTTATAATGCATTTCATCTATCATCTTTCCCTCTAACCTCATACATTAGGGGGCATATGTTATAGCTCAAAATGACACATCTCTTCCTGTGACCACTTTCCCATGATTCCGTCGCATGTCGACACTTCCATGATGACACTTCATGAAAGTCACTGAAAAAACATTTAACTTGGAGGACCCATATCTTGAGTTTTGTGACTCTGTTTGACCTCATATCTACACTATTAGAAAGGTATATGTGTTATCTAAAACTTTCTAGAAGACATAAAAGTCTGAAAAAATCCCAGAAGAACCCTTAAATGAGATTTTTTGATGTGTACACGAGTTTCCTTAAGGATAAGGAAACCCACATATGTACGTGACTTTCTATATATAATACTCACCTATGCATTAAATGCGTGACTTTCTGCATTGCAGCCCATGCATACCTCCTCACGTAGGCCACTGTTGTCTCTACAACCTGCATACGCCTCCTGAAAATGTCAAAAAAGTATGTATTTTGAAATTTGGGTAGTTTGGGTAGTTATGCAACTGACTCCTTCAGTTGTAACTACTTTGTCTTCAACCCTAACTCTTCATTAAGCATATAAATAGAGGTAGGGAGGTCCATGAGAGGAGACTTGAATCTTTACATCACTATGCTGGAGGAATTGGGACTCTCTTTGCCCACACCTTTGCTCTAGAAGCTTTCTCCATGTGTTGCAGAGCTTGGAGGCTAAGTTCCTTGGAGAAGAGAAGCAACAGAACCAAATCAAGGTTTCGTGAGGTGTCGAGCTTGAAGAGAAGGTATAATTGTACTTGTTTTCTAAGATTAATAAGGATCTGATGTCCTTCTTCCCAAATAATTGTTCAATGTGTGATTGAATCTTTGCTTATGATCAGATGTTAATGTTAATCAGATTATTATTTCATGTTTATTTGATTATCACTGCTTTATATGTGGTCATAATGGTTTGAGGAAGGTATAATTTGTTTTGTAGGTCTCTTGGAGCAAGAGGAGCAAGAAGAGGATTATTATGATGAGATAGATGTTTTGAAACTTGAAGAGTTCATTAGACCATGCATATAAATTGGAAAACAAATGTCATATAAAGTATCAGCTTACTAGGTTAACAATCAAGACTATTGATGTAATGAATTGAGTTGACCTTGAATTTGCATGAATGATCGATATTATAAAATTAGGAGTTTCTAACTTTAAGGATTATGAACTTTACAAATGATCAAAAATAAATAAGAAACTAAAGCCAAGAAATTCAATCCAGATGTAAGCTGATGCTAATCCCCCTACATCAATCAATCCATCAACTTCTATTGGGAGTACCTTCAGAATCAAATATTCTGAAGGCACTCCTACTATATTTATTGATGAGTGTTGATTAAAGTTATGATATATAATGTCATTTAGAAAATTGATGAAATGGCAAATTTGAAATTTTATGTTCAAATTGCTCCAGAGGGTGTTGCTTGCCAACAAGCGGTTTATGTAGAAGAATTTATAGATTGGTGGTGTTTCCTGTATGCTCCCTGCTTGATCATGCCAGTGTTCATGATATTTCAGCTCTCGTGACTTGATTTCAGTGTATGTCAAATATCTTCAGCTATTATGGAGATCTTTATCCAGGGTATATCTTCAGCTTTCATGTAGATCTTGGTCCTTTGTATATCTTCATCATGAAGATTCTAATCTATTGTATATTGTATGTGGAAATGACCACACATGTCACAGTTAGTATATCATGCCTATTCATGTCCATTGTACTCTTATGTATCCAAGACTGCTATATGTATTTGCAGTCATGTGTAGAGTTTGATTATTGTATTATACTATTGGATGGATGGATCTTCCACCTGGTTCTTAATCACTCCACTTTTGGGATGGATTTATAATGTATTTCGTCCATCATGTTACCCCTCTAACCTCACACATTAGGGGGCATCTGTTATAGCTGATTTTACCACACATGGTTGATCACACTTTTATGGCCTTCTCTGTCCCTCTGGAGACTCTTTGGACCCCATGGAATATTTTTGTACATTTTATGTTTCCAAGATCATCCCTAAAAACACTCATTATTTGATGTATGTGACTTTTAATACCTTCTTGCGTATATATGCGCATATGACCCTTAAGCCCATGTACATTGGGATGTGTGCAAAAGGCCAAAAAGTTTTGGAGTTTTCCTTGATGTGGATCCGAGTCACTTGTCTCCTGGCCTTCCAATTCCTTGAGATCACTCGGATTTGACCTTCCATTACCCCATTGAAGCACTATATAAGGAATCCTTTGTAGACATTGAAGGGGAGGAATTGAAGAGCAAGAGAACTATAGTCCATTGTTGTCGTAGCTTGCTTATACTTGAGTCTGCATCCCTTTGTCCCTTGGATCACTTTGTGTTCTTCCCAAGCTTGACTTTGCTTGTGAGCTTGCTATCAAGAGATGGAGGATTGAGGTGGTGGAGGCCCAAGTGGAGGACTCAGTTTCTCCATTTCGCAGACATTCTGACAGAGGTTGTCACTTGTGTAATATCTGATTTATTTCATAGAAATATCATTTCCTGTCCAATGATGTGCATTTAAATGAATATTGAATCCATGGATGTGTTTAATTGCTTATGTATCATTGATCATATATTCTAGAGTAGGTCTAAAACTATATAATATATCATGCTTTCCTTGTTTACTTTTGTTGAGAAGTGAATTGCTAATGCAAGCGGGATTGGAAAAAGCTCAACAGGGATCTACTACAACCGTCCGAAATAAGGTATGTTTCAAGATCCTTTAGTGTTAGATGTTTTATTTCTCTTGCATATTGGGAAGGGATTGATTTCTGCAGTTTCTTTGTCTGTTATGGTACACCCCAAGGCATAGGAAGTTTTCTCCGTAACAATCCCCAGGTGTCCTGTTTGTGAAGGAATCCTGGGAGAGGTTAGAGCCCTAACTTGGAGGAATAATATCTCCTAGAATATATATAATATGAGGTTGAAACATAGAAACTGTGTAGATCAGGAATTTTTCTTCAACCTGTGAAAGTTTCAGCACCTAAGCCTTCTCCAAGCTCGATATATAGTGAATCTACCAAAACTAACAGTTTCAATATTTTAGGGTTTTTCAGGCGAGGGGTCAAACTAGGGTTTGTCTTTCCCAGAGTTTCACCCAACCAAAAAGATAAACCTAGGTCTCTAAACTTAGATTTTGATTAGTATAGAAATCCTATGTTGGGCTCACTCAAAAATTCATCTTCTATAAAAATCCCTAATTTCGCACACCAAAAACTGAAAATGATCGGAATCAAATTCCGCTTCGACAAAAAGATGCGCCCTTCAGTGGAGGGTTAGCCTAGCCTTCTTTTTCTGATGGATTGTGGAGAGAGACATAAAAATTAAGAAGCCCGAGCTTCCACAATTGCACAGTGTCTTGTTCTCAGGTTAGCTCTAATACCATGTTATATTTTTATCACTTAAGCAATATGATCTTAGGATCTTATGTGAGAGAATAATATGCACAACAATAAACAAAAGAGACAAGAGACACAAAGAATTTTCCTTCGGGAAACCATAAAGGAGAAAACCCCGCAACTTCCTTGGATATAGAATGAACGCCAATGGTAGCAGTAAAATCCAAAGATAGAAAAGATCATCTCCAATAGTTGCTCTCTCTCTCGCTCACTTGAGAGAGATTCTCCTCTCTCACTCATGCACCCCAGTGAGTGAGTGTGTGTTTGATGTGTAGAAATGAGGAGAGCCTCACTTCTATTTATATTCTTCTGTTCACTTTATGTCCACTCCAACAAGTCAGCCTCACTTAACAATTACTTACCAGGGCCGGATTCTCTAGGAGAGTCTAATAACCCTAGTGCCCCACAACTGTGGGGAATTTTCCCTCCGATGGCCAGAGCTTGAATGGTCAGAGCATGATTACATGCCTATGTTGATGCCTGAATGGGAGTTTGATTTTATGCTGGACTAATGTCTCTCATAAATCTTCACGTGTTTTGCATCTTTCTGGTTGTAGTGAGTTTTTATTTTAAATAGTCCTACTCACTGCTGTTAATTTATTTTTTCTAACTGTGTTGATTTACTGTTTTCCAAGGGATTGGATTGGATTGGATTTTTTTAGAAGGTTGTTATTTTATTGTTTTTCAAGGGATTGGATTATTGACCAGTATATTATGTGTCATTGTATTATTGATGAGTATATTATGTTATTTGAAAGGTTTTTATTTTATTGTTTTTCTAAAAATTATGTGTAAATGTTTTTAAATATATTGACCAGTAGATTTAGTGTGCAATTGCATTTAGAAACATTCTTAGTATTTTTTTGGAATCCCTGGAAAATTATCTCTTTCATATATGGGTAAAATAGTTTATGCTAAATTAGTATTTTTTTGCTTCTTCATAGAATCCTCAGTTGGATGAGTCTTACTAATTTCTTCTTGGACCTATTCTAAGTCTGCTTTAGCATAATGCTGATTTGGGGCTTGTTTTGCATAGATAAATTAATTCCATCTCATTGCAACCTACCACCATGTGTATTTGTGATTTTTTTTGGGAAAGATGTTATTGGATGCTCTATTTTGAAACATGCTCTTCATCTAAAAATAACTTGTTCATAGTCAAGTTTTTGGGTCTATGAGAAATTTCTGCCATTAAGGTTTATTTTATTGGGAAATCCTTTATCGAAAGCCATTTCTAGACAAATCCTTGCAATGGTAGTATAATACTGATTCAAAGTTTCTAGGATGGAAAAGTGGAACTTGCCCAGATCATTCCTAATGGATTTAAGGGAGGTTTTTCCCAATAAATGAAAGGACATATTCAAAATCATGACACATACATGAGCTGAGGCAAGTGAATCCATTACAGGATCAAAGGTGGAAATCCATAGCTTCATGTATAAATCCAAGCTTCTACAAAACAAAGGACCCAATCTGAGATCAAATCCCTATCTTCTTGAAGGTCAAATTCAATAACAAAAAACACATTTTCACAAGATTTATTAAAAGTCTCTTCCTTCAATAACTGGTAACCCACAAGAACTGATAACCCATTTCTATAAATCAACAAGCCTTTCCCACAAGCCATTAAATATCCACACTAACAGATGGGAGTGATAAAGAAGGGCTTGATCTTCAAGGTTGGGATCTAGAAGAATAGATAATAAAAAAGTTTCTAGAATCCATAATAAGGTGTGTCATTTCCCTTTACAACATATCTTCAAAACAAAATTATTGATTAACCACCAAATCCTCTGAACTAGAAGTCAATGTGTGAGAGAATGGTGCAAACTAAGGTGAAGGATCTATATTGGGCACCATTATGGAGGAAAAAAAATGCATTAATCCATGCAAGAGAAAAATATGAGCTTGTAGAAAGCATTGTTGCCACCATAAAAAGGAGATCAACTAGCCACATCAAAACCCTATATGCCACTATGAATGGGTGATTCTCTTCCATCTTTTCTCAAAATAAAAAGGTTAACATTCATATAAACACCCCGGCTAGAACTCTAATGCTCACCATGAACGCCTAGGCTACGACAACGACCTCTAGTAATGATGTTGTTTCCAATGCGCGTGCGTCTGAATCAGAACCACAACCAGCATATTATGTTATTTTAAAGGTTTTTATTTTATTTTATTTTCTAAAAATTATGTGTAATTTTTTTGTAAAGATATTGACTAATAGATTTAGTGTGCTATTGCAATAGCAACACCTTTAGTATTTTTTAGGAATCTATTGAGGATTATCTCTTTAAGACATGGGTGAAATGGTTCTTGCTAAATTAGGATTGTTTTTTCTTTTCTTAGGACTTGAAAACTCTAATTTTGCTATTCAATAACTAAACATGTGTTGTTTTTGCTTTTTCATAGAATCCTCAATTGCATGAGTACGTTGTACTCATTTCTTCTTGGACTGATTTTGAGTATGCTTTAGCATAATGTTGATTTGGGGTTTGTTTTGCATAGATAAATCAATTCGATCTCATTGCAACCTACCACAACTTGTATTTGTATTATTTTTTGGGAAAAGGGTTATTGGATGCCCTATTTCGAAGCATGCTCTTCACCCAAAAATAACTTGTTCATAGTCATTTTTTGGGTCTATTAAAAATTTCTTCCATTAAGGCTTATTTGACTGGGACATCCTTTATCAAAATCCATTTCTAGACAAATCCTTGCAATGGTAGTATAATAGTGATTCAAAGTCTTTCCAAGAGCATTCCTAATGGATTTAAGTGAAGTTTTGCCCAAGAAATGAAACAACATATTCAAAATCATGACCCATACATGAGCTAAGGCAAGTGAATCCATTACAACATATTCAAAATCATGACCCATACATGAGCTGAGGTAAGTGATTCCATTACACCATCAAAGGTGGGTATCCATAGGTTCATGCATAAACAAGAGCTTCCCCGAAACTAAAGACCCAATGTGAGGATCAAATCCCTATCTTCTTGAAGGTCAAATTCAATAATGAAAAACACATTTTCACAAGGGTTATTAAAAGTCTTTTCTTTCATTAGGGGAGTCCAAGAGCTAATATCCCATTTCTGTAAATCAAGAAGCCATGCCCACAAGCCATTAAATCTCCACACCAATAGATGGAAGTGATAAAAATGGGCTTGCATAAAAATAGGCTTGCTCTTGAGGTTGTCATCTAGTAGAATAGATACGAAGGTAGCTTCTAGAATCGATAATAAGGTGTGTCATTTCCCTTTTGCAGCATATCTTGTAAATAACCCTACTCAGTGGTAATTCATTTTTCTTGAGTGTGTTGATTTATTTTTTTTAGTGTAATAAGAGGTTGTTATGTTATTTTTTTCCAAGTGGATTATTTTCTTTTCCACAAATAATTTTGTTATTTTTCTTGCCGAGATATAATTTTGTATTTTTATAATTTTAGGCTCATTTATTAATTGATCTATTATTCTTGCATTATTTTGTTTTAAATCGTTTATTCTCTATTCAATGCAACTTAAAATATTCATATCAAATGTTCAATAAATCCTCTAAATATGCTGAGCTGATTTTGAATAGTACAATTTTAAATGTTTTACTATGACCATGCTTATTTTAATTCTATTTTATTATTATTTTTAAATATTGTATATAAGTTAATTCTGATTGTTTTAATTTTTTTTATCTAGGTTTATAACTGATATTTTATTGTGTATTCATTGGAAAAACATCTTTATTACGTGGGTAAACTATTTTTTATTCCAATAATGGTTGGGAAGTTCTACCTTTTAATTAGTGCTTTTTACATTCAGTCAAATTTCCTCCTTGCACCATAGGAGGGAGAAATGCAACTGTACTGGTAATTATTTAGCCTCCTCTCATAATCTAGAGAACATGAGTGAGTAAATTCAAACAAATTGATTACGCAATTAAATTGAAAAACAAAACATGGCTAGGAAGGATCTAGTGTTACGCCTTGTCCTCATTTGTTGTAAAACCGATGACTTACCATTGTCCATTCTTTTTCTTAACATAGATCTAGCTATTTTGAGTTTGAAATTTTCTCCCCTCTGAGTAGGTCTACCCACCTTTTTTTTTCGGAATCCCTTGAGGATTATCTTTTCCATACATGGGTGAAATGGTTCTTGCTAAATTAGGATTTCTTTCTTCCTTTCTTAGGACTTGAAAACTCTAATCTTGCTGCTCAATGACTGAAAATTGTGTTGTTCTTGCTTCTTTATAGAATCCTTAGTACTACTTTCTTCTTGGGCCGATTCTAAGTATGCTTTAGCATAATGTTGATTTGGGGTTTGTTTTGCATAGATAAATTAATTCGATCTCATTGCAACCTCCAACCACTTGGATTTGTGATTACTTTTTTGGAAAGAGATTATTGGATGCCCAATTTAGAAACATGCTCTTCATCTAAAAATAACTTGTTCATAGTCAATTTTTTGGGTCTGGGATATTTATTCCATTAAGGTTTGTTTTACTCGAAAATCCTTTATCAAAATCCATTTCTAGACAAATCCTTGCAACGGTAGTATAATACTGATTCAAAGTTTCTAGGATGCAAAAGTGGAACTTGACAAGATCATTCCTAATGTATTTAAGGAAGGGTTTTCCCATGAAATTAAATTACATATTCAAAATCATGACACATACATGAGCTGTGGAAAGTGAATCTAGAAACCAGAGCTTTCCCAGAACCAAGGACCCAATATGAGAAACGAATCCCTATCTTCTTGAAGGTAAAATTTAATAACAAAAAACACATTTTCACAAGGGTTAGGAATGTCCAAGATATCATAGTTCCCATTTTTGTAAATCAACAAGCCATGCCCACAAGCCATGCCCACAAGCCATAAAATATCCACACCAACAAATGGGATTGATAAAGAAAAGGGATTTCTCTTCAACGTTGGGATCTAGTAGAATAGATAAGAAGGGAGATTCTACAATCCATAATAAGGCTTGTGATTTCCATTTTGCAACATATATTGAAAATATCCCTACTCACTACTCGTAATTTATTTTTTCTAACTATGTTCATTATTGTTTTCTGCTTAATAATTTTATTACGTAGTATTTTCAAAAGTTGTTTTTTGTTTGTTTTCGAATGAATTGTATTATTTTATTTCCCATGGATAATGATATATTATTCTTGCATTATTTTGTTTTAAAGTGTTTATTCTCTATTCAACCCATTTTAAAATATTTACCTAAGATGTTCAATAAATCCTCTAAATATGTTTAGCTGATTTTGATGGTACAATTTTTAATGTTTTACTATGATCATGTTTATTTTAATTTTATTATATTATTATATTTAAATATTTAATATAATTTAATTATGATTGTTTTAATTTTTTTGATATCTATATTTATAACTGATATTTTATTTTGTATTGAGTGGAAATAGATCTTTATTAAGTGGGTAAATTGTTTTTTATTTCAATAATGGTTAGGAAGTTCTACCTTTTAATTAATGTTTCTTTACATTGAGTCAAAATTCTAAATTTTTCTAACAAGATTAATCTCCTCCTTTCACCATGGGAGGGAGAAACGCAACTTTACTCGTGATTCTTTAGCCTCCTCTCATAAACTAGAGGGCATAAGTAAGTAAATTCATACAAATTGATTACACAATAAACTTGAAAAACAAAACATGGCTAGGAAGGATAGTGAGACTAGTTGTCATCATTTGTTGTAAAACCGAAGACTTATTTTTCTTGACAACCATTGTCCATAATTTTTCTTAACCTATATCTAATGGTTTTGAGTTTGAAATTGTCTCCCTTCCCACTAGGTCAACCCAAATTCTTGTTTTTTTTTCGAAATGGCTTGAGGATTATCTTTTCCAAACATGGGTGAAATGGTTCTTGCTAAATTAGGATTGCTTTCTTCCTTTGTTAGGACTTGAAAACTCTAATCTTGTTGCTCAATGAATGAAAATTATTTTGTTCTTGGTTCTTCATAGAATTCTTAGTCGGATGAGTCATACTAATTTCTTCTTGGACCGATACTGAGTATGATTTAGCATAATGTTGATTTGGGGTTTGTTTTGCATAGATAAATTAATTCGATCTCAGTGCAACCTCCCACCACATGGATTTGTGATTATTTTTTGGGAAAGAGGTTATTGGATGCCCTATTTCCAAACATGCTCTTCATCTAGAAATAACTTGTTCATAGTCAAGCTTTTGGGTCTATGCAAAATTTATTCCATTAGGTTTATTTTACTCAAAAATCCTTTATGAAAATCCATTTCCAGACAAATCCTTGCAATTGTAGTATAATACCGATTCAAAGTTTCAAGGATGCAAAAGTGGAACTTGCCAAGAGCATTCCTAATGGATTTAAGGGAGGGTTTGCCCAAGAAATTAAAGGACATATTCGAAACCATGACCCATAAATGAGCTGAGGCAAGTGAATCCATTAGAGAATCAAAGGTGGGAGTCCATACCTTCATCCATAAACCATAACTTCCTCAAAACCAAGGACCCAATCCGAATCCATCAAATCCCTATCTTCTTCAAGTTCAAATTCAATAAAAAAATGAAAAAAATCACAAAGGTTATTAAAAGTCTCTTGCTTTATTAGGGGCAGGCAATAGCTGATAACCCATTTCTATAAATCAACAAGCCATGCCCACAAGCCATATCCACGCCAACATATGAGAGTGATAAAAAAGCGATTTCTCTTCAACGTTGGGATTTAGTAGAATATATAAGAAGGGAGCTTCTAGAATCCATAATAAGGTGTGTTATTTCCCTTTTGCATCATATCTTGAAAATGCAATTATTGATTGACCACCAAATCCTCTAAACCAGAAGTTAATGTGTGAGGGAATGGAACAAAATAAGGGGAAGGAACTATATTGGCAACCATTATTGATGAAAAAACATGCGTTAATCCATGCAAAGGCATGCAAGATGCAAGCAAAAAAGGTGAGCTTGTAGAAAGAAGTGGTGCCATCAAAAGAAGGAGATCAACTACCTACATCAAAACCCTATATGTCACTATGAATGGGTGATTATCTTCCATATTTTTTTTAAATAAAAAGGTTAACATTAAAATAAACATGAATATTCACATAAAATAGCAATTCAATCTTACTCAAATTTGATGGTTGAATTATTCATTTTTGATATTCTAATAATAGATAGAAAAGTAAACAAAGTTGTACATTATGATTAATTTAATTAAAAATTAATGTATGTACATGACATATATTTGATAGAATGGGTAGAAAATGATTATGAAATTAATTATAGACACTAATAGAATGCAAATCTACATGATTTATTAGATTAGGTATCTATTTAATTTAATTTAGAGAAGAAGTGCTAACATGGGAAATCATTCTATGGAAAATAATATTTATTTCAAACAAGAAATCAAATGGCATCAATGTTGATGAAGAACTTTGAAAAGAAAGTGTAGATCTAGATCTTTGAATGTTGTGTGATCAACTTGAAAGAAAATAGATTTGCTTTTAGTTTCTTTATAGTTTAATTTGAGTTTGTTTCCATTTTATTTTTGATATATTGAGAGAAAGGTCTAGGTCAAGCTTAGGTATGAATTGGTAGAGACCTGATTGGTCTTATACACACTCAAGTGTTTACATTCTGTTTTTTTCCCAAGTGTTCTTACTCTCACACAAAAAGAAAAAGTGTGTTGTGTGCATCTTATTTCCGTTTTGAAGAAGTTTGTAAAATATGGTGTTGAGTAGTCATAATAGTCTTTATTTTAGAAAGAGTTCTTGTCATTTTACTTTTCAAAATTAAATTTTTTGAAGTCATGATGTGCTTGCAATAGGTTTGAAGATATAGATCTCTGTTTCTTTTCTTGGGATTTAGTCATTTTAGATAATTAGGAACCAAACCTCTATCTCTTCTTTAAGTAGGTCATTTTACGTAAGTGAGAAAAATATTTGCATAAGAATTTTGAATGGTTTTACTTGTATGTAATCATATCATGCATTCACCTAATCGTGAAATATAAAATGAAGCATTAGACTTAGGTTAAAATTTGTAGAAAAGTGTGATAGGTTAGAGACATGTTCCGACATCTTTAAGCATAGGAGCTGTTGTTATTTTCCTGCATTGAATTACAAAGATCATGTGGTTCTTCCATGTACCGTTGGTATATAGAATGACCTTTCACGTACCCTTGAGGTATATATAAAGATACTTCATGTACTCAATTGTATATCGAAAGTACCCTTTTGAATGGTTGTGCATTAGACAACACTGATACAGAGTAGATCTCCCACACACCTTGTGTGTATAGGGAGACCCTTTTAGGGATCCTGAGAGTATCTGAGCATAGCCCTTTGACCATCTTATCACCACAATACACTGAGAACAACACTCAGGGAGATTACTATGCACATGACGTCTAGGTACTCAGGTTTTCAAAAAGGGTACGTTCCCAATCCTCCTTGTTGTGTTTCACTATTGGACCCTACACTATATAACGAGTTGTGGTGGTTTGACAATCCTGTGAGGATCCTGACTTTTTACCCGTCCTATTAAAAGTTCTAATTGTTTCTTTAGTTTGAGTAGAATTTTATTTTCCTTACTATATAGGTTTTTTTCTTTCTGAGATCAGTTTGATTTTTGCAAACTAGTTGATTTCCTATGGAGGAGGTCCAATCAGTTACAAGGGTTATCACCCTAAAATCCTTTGAATCCTCTGGCTCACCCTCCCATGGAAAGAGACATGGAGAACGATTCTGAGGTAGGTAGCGATTCTATGCTTGAATTGGAACGAGTTTCAGTTAAAGAGAAAGGATTTGAATATCCTCTTCCCAATTCTCCCGTGACAGACCTATAAGGACAACCACTAGTGGAGAAACCATCCTCTCAAAACACATCCTTTGTCGTCCGAACTCCTTCCGAAGATGGGATTAATCAATTTCATCCTGATGAAATAATAGCTCCTATATTTGGACCTAATGCTCTATTTTGGGAAACCTCCCTTGCTCAAGCTATCTCTCAGTTCGATACCACTATTACTGTGAATGTCTCAACTATGGAGTTGACCCCAAACTCTATAAGACCCTTTCCATACCTTTTACCTAGTAATATTTTAGGTATGTCATTGAATATTCATTCTAGTGTTTCTCTAGCCAATCTTTCTACCCGCACCTACGGTGTCTAGACTTGCCACTCCTTCAAAAGTGCCATAGTTAGTTTAGAATACTTTGTCAAATTCACATGTGGGAGGAGCTTCTATGCTTCCCATGGTGTTTCTGAATGTTGTATGTTAATTTTTCCCTCCTACATCCCAAACAACTAGAGGATCTTATGTCGTGTTTTGCATAATATTTCACATCCTCTTCCTCCACCTGTTGGACCTAGTGGTCATACTGGTATTGGTCCTATTGGTCTTGCTTTGCAGCCTCCTACATCATCTTGGGTCCATCATCGTCAGCTTAACATTGGTAATCAATATCTCTCAGGGGGAACACTACAATAATTCCTTATCTGTCCCTTATCCTGGGGGAGTCACCAATCAGTGGGATCAACCTACTTATGGACCTTAAGCCAGAATTAACCAGGTGTAACCACATTTTATGGTTCAAAATGATCCTAACTATCAACAATTTGGTGGGTTTTATGAACAACCTAAACAGATCATTAATCAAGGAGGAGGAGGAGGCGCTAAAGGTTAATCAAGGCTCCCATTCTAGATCAACTCTTGGCTGAATGGTTCACCAAGTCCTTATTGCCTCCTCTTTCCTGAGATGTGGCCACGGGTGGTGCTATCACATAAGAGAAGGATATTAGTCGGGCCCAATATTTAGACGTATTCTATTCCCATTTCATAACTTTATATGATTTAATTCCTAATGCTCCTCGTCACAACACTGATCCTATTAAGCCACCTGCAAAGACTCATGTGGATGTGGTTGTTGGTACAATCCAACCTTCATCTACAACTAAGCCTGATAAACCACATAGTGCTTCAACCACAACTTCTTTTACTCCTACGGTTTCCCCCGAGGTGAACACAATTCAATCCTCACAATTACCTGGCAATAAGAAGAAAGGAAAAGTTAAGAATAAGAATCTTGGAAACCAACATGAGAGTACCAAAACATCTACTACAAAGAATGATGCTAAACCTAAGAGGATAGCTAAGTATCCTTGTTTTTTGTGTGGAGATGATCACTTCACAAAGGAGTTTCCTTGTCATGAACAGATTAATAAATTTTTAAAAATTAACCCCACACCAGTAGTTTTAATAGACCTCTTCTCATCTGAGCAATAGTTGATTGATGATACATCTTTACATGGTCCTTCATCTTATATTGAAGACATTCATAAGATGCCTGCCGAAACAATTGCGTTGACTACCAAAAGTCAGATATATGATAAAACACCTGAGAATAAAGATGAAGGTGCTTCTTTCGAGAAGACTCTTCTCATCAACCCTTCTCCTCAACCTCCTTTTAATGGTACTCTCACTATTTAAAAACCTAGTTTTGACACAATCTTGTGGCCTCCGAAGAGTATAATCCTTAAAAATGTTTTCAATCCTAGTGCTTGAGCTGCTCAATTTTATAATGTTATTGAATATTTGGCTCAAGCACCATGTTCTATGTCCACGTTGGAAGTACTCCGAAGCTATCCTACATGATGCAAGAATTTGATGTCATCCCTAGGGGCTTTCGATCCTCAGAATTCTACCATGATGACTTTTAATGTTGAGAATTATAAATCAAGTCTATCCCATCAGCTCACTTTCCAAATTTATACTAGAGTGGTGGATAGAAAGGTCCCTTGGACCGTTTTGGACGAGGGAGTTTCCACCTTGGTTTTGTCTATGTCTTGCTAAAGGTCCATTGGTTCTCCTAACCTTAGTAAGTCACCAACCACCTTAAAATATTCTGACAAGCGAGGCTTTCAACCCCATGACCTTCTACCATTGTTGTCCATCGAGTTGGGGGGTAAAACCATCTCTATCCAGGTAGAAGTGGTCATTGCTCCTCCAGATTACAATTTCTTGCTAAGAAGGAATTGATTCTATGCTATGATGGTTGTTGGGTCATTGGTTTTCTGCATGCTCCAATTCCCACATTAAGGAAACATTGTGATGATATATCATCTTGATTATTGCTCACCCGGTATTACTGCTTCCACGAGGAATAGTGTTCCTATGTTCGGGAAGTCACCTCCTCCCTATCCATTTGTAGGGGTTGGATTGTTGAAATATTATACACTCATGGGATTTTTTCCATCTAACACTTCCCCTCCTAGTACAGAAATGACCATGGTAAACATGATATCTTCCACGACCAGGGGAATGTATAAAGGAAAAGAGAATTTTGAATAATCTTCTATGAGTCCAAACAAAGCTATGTATGATGCCATTTAGTCTATTTCAGATACTTACATAGATGATCAGCATTTGGTAGCATCAGATCCTTACCATCTGCCCTATTGGATAGATTCCCCTCTCCTAAATTTACATTATCTCTCACATAATTTTCCATTATATGAGTCTATTATGGAGATCATGAGTCTGGATGAATCTTTATGGTAAGATTGTCATCACCAATCATCATTTCTTCCTAATACCAATTCGGTAGATTTAGTTTTTGTTTCTCTAATCAGTTCTGATATAGTCGAGCATCCAAAAACATATGCATTAATGGAAGGTGTTGATTTTGAAGAGAATTTATGAAACATCACCAAAACAATTCCCATCGATATATCGGTTAAGCCAGTTGTTGTCGAGCATATCCACATAGGTAAGAACTGCTTGGCAAGGAAAATTGAGGACAACCGAGCTCTTTTTAAGGAATTTGGTGATGTTTTTTCGTAGACTTATAAAGAAATGTTTGGGATTGATCCATCTATTTTCGTACATGAGATCAACACACACCCAACGACAAGACCTATTAGGAAAAAAAAATTCCAAGTCCACCCAAGAAAATATGCAACCATTAAAGCTGAAGTTGAGAAGACTTTAAAAGATTCTTTTTTCTACATCGTGCATTTAACCGAGTGGGTGTCTAATATTGTCCCTGAGAGAAAGAAACAGGGAACTATTAGGGTTTTTATAAATTTTTGGGACCTGAAAAAAGATTGTCCAAAGACAATTTTCCTACCCCTCACATCAATCAGGTCATCAACAATTGTGATGGAAGTGCCATTTTTTCCTTTATGGATGGATTTTTCGACTATAATCAAATTGACATCATATCTGTCGACTGCCACAAAACCACATTTATTTTCCCGCGGGGAATATTTTCTTATAGGAAGCTACCTTTCGATTTGAATAATGTTGGAGCTACCTTCCAACAAGCTATTTCTTATTCTTTTCATGATATAAAAGACATAGTGGAACCATATCTGGATGACCAACCTGCTCACTCACAACAACAGGAAGATCATTCAGGACATCTTAGACACATTTTCCCTCGATACCATCATTACCATCGTTGTTTCTAGGGATGGGATTTGAATATATCCCTTAACAATTGTCGTTTTCGTGGCCTTACTAGCTCCATCAGACATTATTGAACTCCAAAGTTTGCAAGGGAAGGAAATATTTCTTCGTCATTTTGTATGCAATTTTGTAGAGAAAATGCATGGCTATATGTGTCTCTTGAAAACGAACACTCCCTTTTTGTGGGATGATCAGGCTCAAAGAGATTTTGATAATTTGAAAAAGGGAAACACACTCAACTGTGTTGGACCCCCCAAATTATTCAAAATATTTATTCTTTACATTGTTGCCTCCACTACTACCATTGGAATGGTTTTAGTGTAGGAAGATATGAACGAATAAGAACATGTGCTCTACTATTTGAGTAAGAGTCTCCTTGACTCTGAAACCCACTACTCATATGTGGAGAAGCTCTATTTGGCTACAATCATTGTTGTGCAGTGTTTCTGTCACTACATATTACTTCACACCACTACTGTGCTTGCAGATGAAAACCCTATGTACTATATTCTCACCCGTCATGTACTAGGGGAAATTATTCCCATTGGATTGTCATCCTATAGGAATATGATCTTAAATTTTCCAATACCACTTCCAAGAATTCCATGGTCTTCACGGAGTTGATGTGTGACCTTCCCCGTGCTCTCATGGATGTTGAGCCCAATGATTCATTTCTAGATGAATTCTTGTTCCTAATAAGCACGACTGACACATGGTATGGATATTTGACCATATATCTCTAGACCCAAATATTTCATCTCAATCTATCCCATGATGATCACCAACACATTCATCACCACGCTAAGTATTATCTCATTATTAATGACACCTTATACTAGTGTGGTATTGACTCTGTCCTTCGACGATGTCTTATTCATGACAAGGATGACCAAGTCATGAATGAATACCACTATGGAGCTTGTTGCTATCATCTTTCTAGGATGGATACATCTCAGAAAATCCTTCATGCTGGGTACTTTTGGCCCTCAATCTTTAAATATTGTCATGAGGCGGTTAAAAAATACCCACCTTGTCATCTTTTCTATCAAAAAAAGCACACCCACCCTATCAGTGTTTCTATCCAAAAAAGTGCACCTACCCTGCTTCGTTATACATCATCATTTCCATTGGCCCTTTTTTCAGATGGGGGATTGAATTTATGCATTGTATTCCTACCTCAATCAAGGGGCATGGTTACATTATTGTAGTGTTGGAAGTCAGCAACAACCCCTTCATTTTTTCTGTTGTGATGAAAATGATCAGTTCTCTTCTATGATTAATTTTTTTTTAAAAAGATTATAAAAGATTCTCAATTATAGAAGAGTTAAGAAGCATATTAGAAATTTATGAAAACACTTTCATAAATTTGACAAATTAGTAGCTGTCAGTCTTGTAAATTTTATATATGATCAAT
Organism: Pseudotsuga menziesii; assembly: GCA_001517045.1. NCBI lineage: Eukaryota > Viridiplantae > Streptophyta > Pinopsida > Pinales > Pinaceae > Pseudotsuga > Pseudotsuga menziesii. The sequence continues at coordinate 363,604 of LPNX011021930.1, forward strand.
TTTATCATTAATTAATTCATTTGATTATATATATTGATTTAGGATATTTAAGGTATAGTATGCTAATTAGTTTTTTATGAAGATACATTTTGAATTTGTTTGAAACTTGGCTTTTGATAAGATATTTATTATTATAAGTTCTTGAAATCCTTATAACTAAAGGTGATTTATTAATTAAAAATATTTTCATTGAACCTAAGGTTCAGATTTCACATATAACTTAATCTTCTAATATCATATCATTACTTTGTAAAAATTGTACATATATAACACAAAATAGCGAGACTGTAAATAAATGTATATTATTTCGAAATTTTCATATGTCACATAAATATAACCATAATAGTTTTATGAGCTTTGTATCCTATCACATCTATTTTTGGGTCATAAGTGATCAGGATTTCATAAAGTTTTTAAAAAACTATATTTCGAAATAAAAATACATGTATATATATGGTTTGAGTGTGAATAGTGATTGCTCGTTAGTTGCATTTCATAAATCCTAAGAACATTACGGATTATTATGATAACTCCACATCATCCTGTTTATAAACATGATTACCTTCCACGTGTAATCTGGGGTTATTATCAATTGATAGTTATAATTAAGATACATGATTCGTATGGCTAAATTGATAACATCTGTTACAAGGATTGTTGCATAAAGATTGAATTCATATTGGTATGAGGATTTGGTTAACACCTATCAATTTAATTGATAGCTGTGGGTTTAATGATGAAATTGTATCAGTAGAATTCAATGTCATGTATGACTGATAGCCATTCCCATTCATGATGTTGTACGAGCCCATAATTCCAGACTGGGTGTCATTAATGTTTCGATTTATAATCCCTGAATTGAATGATTTATGATATGAAGGATTAGTTAGAGTTTGAAATTTCTTACATGCCACTTTCTGAAGAATTTCAGTTAGTCGTGGCTAGTCTGTTCATTTATCATAGAGAAAACACTGGCTGTTGTTCTCATCATCTCCAAATTTGGTTAACATGGCCAAAATTGGGGTTCTTGTCTCTGTCACGTATGAATCAATTGAGGATTTGACATTTCACATAGTGCCTTATACTTGGGTGCCTATTCCTTCAATTTTCACGACTTCATTCGTTTCAACCCATAACCAGAGTTGTAGTGAGGAAACAATGGCTCTTCTCAACCGATTTGAAATTTCAGGACCTGAGCTAGTTGAAGCCAACGAGAAATCTTCTCTATTATTCGAAAAGATTGGATAGGGTCAGTTTAGTGGCCATAACGTGGAGGTTACCAAAATATTTGCTATGAGTTTTAAGGAAAATGTAGCCCAGATTGGGGATTTCAAGTTTATAATTGATGAAGATAAGATTGCAGAAGCTATGAAGCTTCATCAAACTGGAGAGCAATGGTTTAAAGGAGGAAAGGTTGATAAGAAGAAATGTCGATCTTTACTATTTCCCTTACTTGCCAATGCAAAGTTGAAGATTGGGGTTTCGGTTAAATTTTTAAAACCAGAATGGCGAGCATTTTATGAAATCCTAGTTAGGTGTACATGGTATCACTATCCTTAGCAAATACAGGATATTTCGGATCACAGTTGGCAGACGTTGATGCTTCTCGAAAATTGGAATTTCAAAATAGCCATGAATATGCCAGTTCCCTTAAATCAGGAGATGATACAGGCTAGTTGTTTTATTGACTATTTTTATCCTATAGTAATATTCGTGACAGGTGTCTTTTGAAGAGATTCGATGCACTTTAATAGGGATAGGACTCCTATGGTATTGAATACATCATTTATGAAGAAACTGAATTGAAAGACTAGTGGGGTTATATAAACTAGTAATTTTAATGCAAGAGGGATGGAGTGGTTGAAGAAAAACATCATTGAAATATTATTTCAGTACTAGTTTTATCCTTTACTGAGGTTTTATCTTCAGAGGTGGAATGTGACTAAAAATTCTCAGACTGGTATCGTTGATCGGTATTATTTTTGGATACTTTTATAATATATTTCAATATATCATCTTCTAGTTATACTATTGATGCAGTTATACTCGGTTATGCTTGTATTCATTATCTGATATTACACTCTGTCAACATAATATTGCTATCTGAATGAGTATGTTATTATAATTGAATTAATCAATATTTCTATTGAAAATTCGATACATAATAATATACATATTTATGTTTGTTTTGATTTCATTTGTATTTTTGCAATGTTTTCATTATAAACATTATCTTTCGTTCAAATATTTACTGTTGTTTATTATTTGTTAATTAATAAAATATTTCAGAAAAGTTTAAAGTAATTATTTATTTTAAATTTTATGTTATAGTAAATATATAGCAGAATGATTAAGTGTGGATGATTTAAATATTTTCATTTAAATCTTACTCATTTATCCTCCTATTTACTTGAAACATTAATTGATAATTAAGATAATATTCAAATTGCTCTCAACTGGGATAGAATAATTTAGTTAGTGTTATTTTAAGTATAGTTTACATTTAACAGTTGTTAAATAGAATTAGGTTAATTTTAGAATAATTATAATAGTCTTTTAAAATTTAGAATATTCGATACAAAATCCTCAAAATCGAATGCTTTCAGTAAGAAAGCAATTTTAAGATAATTTAAGTCTTAGAAAACTAATTTTAGGGTTTATTTAAATAGAAATAAGATTAGGATAAATTTTTACTGAATTTTTTTTTCTTAAGAGAAAAATTCAGTTGGTAGCAGGACCATAACCTGTGAGATTTTGCTATCTCAAACACACTGGGAGCTTCTTTAAGTGACTTGTGTGGGCTTAATCTCCTTAGTTGGCCTAGGTCAGAAAAACGGGACAACAAATGGCACTAGAAGGAGGGCTTGTTAATGATTAATGGTAGGTAAAACTAATGTTAAATTTTCAACCAGTCAACATCCTCCAGAAGTCAGCAGATCACCATTTATAGAAACTGTTAGGAGCATCCTTGAACATGATCATATCACATCCCCATTTACTCCTGAACAAAGTACTCAAACTTTAGAAGAATCATGACATATTCTTACAAGAGCATACGCTAATCAACTTGGTGTTTCTCCAATAGATTATGGTCTACCTAGGCAACAAAAACGTAATCCACAATTGAACATAGTTACTTAATATTTGGTAGAAGCTAATAGCACTCCACGTTATCAAATTAGAAGTCATCAGAGACAAACTACTTAAACAAACATTTCTAGAATACTGACTTTAGTAGGCGGTTTTGATCAACCACCTTCTCCTCCAAAATCACCACCTGATAGTCCAAGATCATCCAATCCAAGGAGTTCTTCAAGTTCTGAAAGAAGTCCTATGGCGGGAAACGTGCCTGTGGGAGGAGGAGCTAATCCTCCACCTAATCCACAACTCCCTTGGTTGAGAACAACTGCTGTAGCCGTCCCTGGTGTACAACATCCTTTTCCTAAACATTCAGATAAACTTCTTCCTAAGTTTAACCCAGATGACAAAGAACCTACAGAGGTGCATGTAGACAAATTCATGTTAGCTATTCAAACTATGAATGTTCACCATGAAGATGTGGTTTGTGAGTTATTTTCTCTAACTTTTGAAGGAAGAGCCTCTACTTGGTACTTTTCATTAGTACAAGGATCAATTACAAATTGGGGTGAATTTAATAAAGCTTTCTTAGATAAATTCGGGGAGGATAAAACACCTGCTCTTTTAGCCCTAGAGTTATCTTGGATTAAAATGAAGTCTAAAGAAAGAATTAAAGATTTTAACCAGAGGTTTCTTACATTTCAAATTAAAATTCTGGTTGCTTCTCAACCACCCGAGGATATAATTATTGAAAATTATACTTCATATTTACCAAAATATTCTGGGATGTTTGTTAAAAGAGATGGTAAAACAACGCTGGTAGAAACTTTTGAGGAATCTATTAAAGTCGAGAAGGATTCTATGTCCTATGAACCAGATAGAAGTGGGAAATCTGATACTTTCCCTCGTAGGATGATAGAAAAACCTAATTCAGAAAAAGATAAAGTATTTGATGTAGAACAGCTGCAGAATGCTATTCGAGCATTAACCAATGAAGTTGTAGGATTAAAGAAAACCAATTCTGAAGCTTCTTCTTCTAGAGGATATTTCAAAAATCAGTTTAGACAAAATTCGAATACAATAAATAAAACAAATACACCGCCTGATATAGTAGTAAATGAAGACATTTTTAATACAATTCGAGCTGTTTTATCCTTATCAAAGATTCCTTCAAATCAAGAAATAACTGAAAATGAAGAAGAAGAGGAATCAGAAAATGATGAAGAATCGGAGGAACCTCAACAAGTTAACAGTCATTTCTGGGATAGTCTTGTAAAAGAATATGAGAGTAAAAGTCCACCTGCAGGACAACATGCCTATAATACTCATAGTAGAACATTCAAAAACACTCCTAGAGCTTTGTCAAGTTCTACTCCAAGTAATGACAACAATAATTCACAACCTAATAAACAAACTCAATCTGGCAAGCAGACTCAATCAACACAGATTACTCAGCCCATTCAAAACGCTCCAAAATTAGATTTACAATATGATATAATTGAAGATTTAAAGAAGACACGTGCAAACATTAGTATGTACGATCTTCTTCAAATTTACCCAATGCCTAACAATCATGTTATAAATCCTGCCATGAGTTCAATTATTCCTAATGAAAAACAAAATGTTGCTACAAACAATTCTAATAACGATTTAACATCAACTGATAAAGGAAAATCAACGGCTGACAAAGCCTCGCTAATAGGAAAGAATTCTAAATCAACCATGCCTCCATTTTTACTTACCTTTGAGATTTTCAATAGGAACATTCACAATTGCATGGTTGATTCTGGAGCATCCTCCAATGTGATTCCTTTATTAGTATGCAAGAGGTTGAATGGAAAATATGTTCCATCAAATTCACAAATAACTCAATTGGATAGGACAAATGTGAAGGTTGTAGGAGAGAGGAAAGATGTTTTAGTCAGGATTGCTTGTAACCCTTCAGTTTTTCAAATTATAGATATTGTTGTTGCAGATATTCCTGATGCGTATGGACTATTTTTAAGTAGAGATTGGTCTCAACAATTGAATGGATTCTTTGCCATGGATTGGTCAACATTATGGTTACCTAAGAATGGAAAGTCAAATCAAATAAAGATAAATAGAGAAAGATATATGAAACATGTTGTGACAGAATTACATGATCCTAGCGAACCAGTTTTATTTTCAGACTCCATTATGGGGAATTACATGTATGAATTGGGATTTGGTAATTTTAAAGCTGAAAATTCTGTTTTTTTCTGAAAATAAATAGCAATCAGAAATTAGAAATGTGACATCTATTTCTCTTGACTCTCCATTCAAGGAAATTATTAATGATGTAGATAATATTAATATTGTAAATATTATAGAAATTAAAGTAGTTGTTGATAGTTCTACTTGGACTTTATATTTCTATGGCTCGAAATCTAAAGAAGGAGCTGGAGCTAGTTGCCTGCTGGTAGACCCTCAGGGAAATAAAACATGTATATCTTGTAGGATGGAATTTAAATGTACAAACAATACTGTGGAATATGAAGCTTTAATACAGGGTTTGAAAAAAGTAATTGATTTGGATATCAAAGTGTTAATTGCATTCGGTGATTTTGAAATCATCGTCAGACAGGTCCGTAATTCTATTCACTGCCTTTCTAAACATTTAAAAAATTATCAATGGGAGGTATGGAACCTCATTTAACATTTTGATGCATTTAATATAATTTCAGTTCCAAGAGCTCAAAATCAAGAAGCAGATTTATTAGCAAATGTAGCATCAAAATTAATTCCATCAGAAAATCTTACACCAGATTTCTTTTCAATGGAATTGATTTTTAGGCCTTCTATACCAGATAATATTTTTAACTATCGTGTGTTTGATAATGATGTGTAGGTGATGAATTTTCAAATGAATGACGATACCTTTATAGATTCAGCCATTGATGAAGTTGCACATGACGAAAATCTACGGGATTTTTTGGTAATAAATTATTTTTGTTCAGTTGAAAAAGCTATTGATACAGTAAAACCGATCCCTAATTCAGTATTAAGATTAGAAAAATTCTTCGATCTTCAAGATAAATTTAGATCTGTCCCTAACTTTAAAACCAATAGCTCTCAAATGAAATATGAAAGCATAAATTTAGGAACAGAACTGAATCCTCAAACTATAAATCTAGGAATAGATTGCAACCCCGCAGAAAAAAAAACATTCATAAAGTTGTTTAAATAATTTAAGGTGTCTTTGCATGGACATATGATGATTTGAAAACCTTCAACACATAAGTCATGCAACACATAATTCCAATTAAACAGGAGTCAAAACCTTTTCAACAAAAACTAAGGAAATATCAACCGTCACTAGAACCAACAATTAAGAAGGAACTAAATAAACTTTTAGCTGCCAGGATTATTTTTCCCATCAGACATACTCAGTGGGTAGCCAACCTAGTTCCAGTTAGAAAAAAAAATGGAGATATTAGATTTTGTGTGGATTTTATAAATCTTAATAAGTCTTCCGAAAAGGATAATTACCCAGTTCTTCCCATGGAACAAATTCCTCAAAAGGTTTCTGGGTCTGAGATACTGTCACTTCTTGATGGATTCTTAGGATACAACCAAATATTGGTTTCCCTAGATGATCAATTGAAAACATCTTTTAGAACTCCATGGGGAACATACGATTACCACAAGATTCCCTTTGGGTTAATCAATGTTGGGGCAACTTTTCAACAGGAAATGGATATTGCTTTTAAAGGCTTAATTAATCATTTAGTAGTTGTCTATTTGGATGACATTACTGTATATTCTAAATATCGACATGATCATATTAATCATCTTAGAAAGGTATTTGAACGATGTAGAAAATTGGAATATCCTTAAATCCTAAAAAAACAATATTTGTTGTTTCAGAAGGTATTTTATTAGGTTGTGTGGTTTCAAAACATGGAATCATGATTGACCTCGAACGAACCCAAGCCATTTCAAAAATAACTTACCCTTCTAGTAAGAAATCAATGCAATCATTTCTCGGTAAAATCAATTTTGTTAGGAGATTCATTCCCAGTTTCTCCGAAATCATTCGTCCTTTGCAGAAAATGATTAAGAAGGATGCTATTTTTAATTGGGGACAAATTGAAAAAGAGTCATTTCAAAAAAAATTAGAAGCCATTTCAAAAGCTCCGAGACTTTTAAGCCCAGATTTTAACAAAGATTTCATATTGTATAGTTTTGCTTCTGACATCTCATATGTAGCAGTTTTAACCCAACTAAATCAACAAAATAATGAAGTGCCAATCTCCTTTATGAGTTCAAATTTTAAAGGTGCCGAGCTTAATTACCATAAAGTTGATAAGCAAGATTTTGCTGTTTTTAAAGCTATCAAACACTTTCGTCCATATTTATTGAAATCTAAAATGAAACTAATAGTTCCTTATTCCTCAGTCAGAAATTTGTTAGTGCAAAAAGATTTAGGTGAAAAAATAACACCATGGATGACAGCCCTTCAAGAGTATGACTTAGAAATTAAACCTTCAACGATAGTCAAAGGTCAAGGATTATGTAAATTAGCTGCTAAAGCTGCTCATCTACCTAATGATAATGTTGAAGCTATCATTGATGAGGTTTTACTTACAAGAGAAATCTACTTCTATCCTCCACCATAGGATTCCTGGTATACAGACATAAGAATACTTTTGGAAACAGGAACTTCCCCTGAGTACCTAGAATCTAGGAAGAAAAGAGCACTTATATTGAAATATGCTCCTTATTTATTAATTGATAATATCCTTTTTCGGAGAAATTCAGATGGAGTATTGCTTCGATGTCTAGACAAAGATGAAATGGAAGTAGTTATGAAAGAGTTACATTTTGGACTAGCAGGAGGTCATTTTGGTGGAGAAACTACTGTGCATAAGATTCTTAGAGCTGGCTATTATTGGCCTACCTTATTTCGAGATTCCTATGCTTTTGTCAGAAAATGTCAGGAATGTCAACTTGCTGCGGGAAGGGTTAAGAAACCTGCTTTCCCTTTACAACCTGTTCCATGGACTTGCAACATTCCCAATGAATGGACTGATCCTGAAAAAATATTTCTGTTGATATTTTAGACCCTAAAATGTATATAATTTGTTTGTTGTTTGTAAATAATTTTTTATTTTTGTATAAAATGATTTATATTTTATAGAATTAAAGGATGATGATAAATTCATAAGGCTTATGTAACTTTCAAACATCATTCCATTCTTGCAACCAGTTCTGATTCTCTTAATCAAATATTTCATTTGCATTAAAGACTGCCAAATTTTTATATATAATCAGTCATTAATTTATAGATGTCAACTGAATAGATAAATGTAAATAAATAAATCTTCTAGTTTAAAAAGAGTCAGTTGTTCATTACTTTAAAAATTATGATATTAGACTGAAATCTTCAAAATTTGTTCAAGATGATCAAAGTTTCGTAAGTCTATTAAAAACCTATCATTATTTAATTTATAAGTATTACTCAGATTATTCCTCACCCTTTTATTTTTCTTATAATAAGTTGGAATAGCTAATTAATGTCTTTTTAGAAACTTGTACTTTGAAAAACTCTTATGGATCTCCACTATCATTCTTCAAAGTTATTTACAATCTGAAAATTTTTTAGAATCTGTTCTAGTCAATAAAATGCTAAAATGAGAGACGGAAGGTCTTAGTAATAAGCCGATCTGATCAGAATCATAAATATCACTAGTATGACATTATTAGGAAACTAATAATGGCTTTTGGTTAAAAAATCAACAGATAAGGGGTCTCATCACGCGCCAGCCTAATCATGATCATCAGTGCTGTCTAGGATAACTTCATTTCTGATCACCAAGGTGATGGCTTTTGGTTTAAAATCAAGAGACAAGAGGTCTCATCACGAGCCAGCCTGTGTATTCTAGACAGTTCTCGTGAATGATACTATCACATTGGGACATCATACCTAGATAGTAGTCTTCAGTCAGAATTATTGTTTAAAGAAACATAAAAGAAACGAAAAGAAAATTATTATGTTTATGGAACAGATTCTGGAAATTGTTCGGAAAAGTAAATTTCTATATCCTATACTAATGGTGCAGATCATTTTTACTATGAAGTACATTGTTTCGATCAGGATATTTCTGATTTTATGTCGAACAAGATCTTTATTTTAATAGATGGGATATCTCTGAATTGTACTTATGAATATAAATTAGAATAATGGTTTTTATTCAGATAGAGAATTTTTTATTGTTTTTAATAGATTTTTAAGATTTTGTTTATATTATCATTTGTAAGCTGTATGAGCAGAGATAACTGGTTCACCCAGGTCGTCTCCATTTGTTGGAAGTCAGCAACAACCCCTTCATTTTTTCTGTTGTGATGAAAATGATCAGTTCTCTTCTATGATTATTTTTTTTTAAAGATTATAAAAGAGTGCCTTCAGAATCTTCGATTTTGAAGGTACTCTCAATTATAGAAGAGTTAAGAGGCATATTAGAAATCTATGAAAACACTTTCATAAATTTGACAAATTAGCAGCTGTCAGTCTTGTAAATTTTATATATGATCAATTTTATCATTAATTAATTCATTTGATTATATATATATTGATTTAGGAGATTTAAGGTATAGTATGCTAATTAGTTTTTAATGAAGATACATTTTGAATTTGTTTGAAACTTGGATTTTGATAAGATATTTATTATTATAAGTTCTTGAAATCCTTATAACTAAAGGTGATTTATTAATTAAAAATGTTTTCATTAAACCTAAGGTTCAAATTTCACATATAACTTAATCTTCTAATATCATATCATTGCTTTGTAAAAATTGTACATATATAACACAAAATAGCTAGAGTGCAAGTAAATGTATATTATTTCGAAATTTTCATATGTCACATAAATATAACCATAATAGTTTTATGAGCTTGGTATCCTATCACATCTGATTTTGGGTCATAAGTGATCAAGATTTCATAAAGTTTTTAAAAAAACTATATCTCGAAATAAAACTACATGTATATATATGGTTTGAGTGTGAATAGCGATTACTAGTTAGTTGCATTTCAGAAATCCTAAGAACATTACGGATTATTATGATAACTCCACATCATCCTATTTATGAACATGATTGCCTTCCATGTGTAATCTGGGGTTATTATCAATTGATAGTTAAAATTAAGATACATGATTCATATGGCTAAATTGATAACATCTGTTACAAGGATCGCTGCATAAAGATTGAATTCGTATTGGTATGAGGATTTGGTTAACACCTATCAATTTAATTAACAGCTATGGGTTTAATGATGAAATTGTATTAGTAGAATTCAATGTCATGTATGACTGATAGCCATTCCAATTCATGATGTTGTACGAGCCCATCATTCCAGACTGGGTGTCATTAATGTTTTGATTTATAATCCCTGAATTGAATGATTTTTTATATGAAGGATTAGTTAAAGTTTGACATTTCTTACATACCAATTTCTAAAGAATTTCAGTTAGTCATGGCTAGTCTGTTCATTTATCATAGCGAAAAAACTGGTTGTTGTTCTCATCATCTCCAAATTTGGTTAACATGGCCATAATTGGGGCTCTCATCTCTGTCACGTATGAATCAATTGAGGATTTGACATTTCGTGTAATGCCTTATACTTGGGTTCCTATTACTTTAATTTTCACGACTTCATTTATTTCAACCCATAACCAGAGATGTAGTGAGGAAACAATGAGTCCTCTCAGCCGATTTGAAATTTCAAGACCTGAGCTGGTTGAAGTCGATGAGGAAGTTGCTCTATTATTCGAAAAGATTGGATGGGGTCAGTTTTTTAGATGTTTTAGTGGCCATAACGTGGAGGTTACCAAAATATTTTCTATGAGTTTTAAGGAAAATGTAGCCTAGATTGGGGATTTCAAGTTTATAATTGATGAAGATAAGATCGCAGAAGCTACAAAGCTTCCTCAAACTGGAGAGCGATGGTTTAAAGGAGGAAAGGTTGGTAAGAAGAAATGTCGGTCCTTACTGTTGCCCTTACCTGCCAATGCAAAGTTGAAGATTGGGGTTTCGGTTAAATTTTTAAAACCAAAATGGTGAGCATTTTATGAAATCCTAGTCAGGTGTACATGGTATCACTATCCTCAGCAAATACAGGATATTTCGGATCACAGTTGGCAGACGCTGATGCTTCTTGAAGATTGGAATTTCAAAATAGCCACAAATATTCTAGTTCCCTTAAATCAGGAGATGATACAGGCTAGTTGTTTTATTGCGTGTTTTTATCCTATAGTAATATTCGTGATAGGTGTCTTTTGAAGAGATTCGATTCACTTTAATAGGGATAGGACTCCTATGGTATTGAATACAACATTTATGAAGAAACTAAATTGAAAGACTAGTGGGGTTATAGAAACTATTAATTTTAATGCAAGAGGGATGGAGTGGTTGAAGAAAAACATCATTGAAATATTATTTCAGTACTGTTTTATCCCTTACTGAGATTTTATCTTCGAAGGTGGAATGTGGCTGGAAATTCTCAGACTGGTATCGTTGATCGGTATTATTTTTGGATACTTTTATAATATATTTCAATATATAATATTCTAGTTATACTATTGATGCAGTTGTACTTGGTTATGCTTGTATTCATTATCTGACATTACACTATGTCAACATAATATTGCTATTTGAATGAGTATGTTATTATAATTGAATTAATCAGTATTTCTATTGAAAATTCGATACATAATAATATACATATTTATGTTTTTTTTATTTCATTTGTATTTTTGCAATGTTTTCATTATAAACATTATTTTTCATTCAAATATTTACTGTTGTTTATTAATTGTTAATTAATAAAATATTTCAGAAAAGTTTAAAGTAATTATCTGTTTTAAATTTTCTGTTATAGTAAATATATAGCAGAATGATTAAGTGTGGATGATTTAAATATTTTCATTTAAATCTTACTCATTTATCCTCCTGTTTACTTGAAACATTAATTGATAATTAATATAATATTCAAATTGCTCTTAGTTGGGATAGAATAATTTAGTTAGTGTTATTTTAAGTATAGTTTACATTTAACAGTTGTTAAATAGAATTAGGTTAATTTTAGAATAATTATAATAGTATTTTAAAATTTAGAATATTTGATACAAAATCCTCAAAATCGAAGACTTTCAATAAGAAAGCAATTTTAAGATAATTTAAGTCTTAGAAAACTAATTTTAGGGTTTATTTAAATAGAAATAAGATTAGGATAATTTTTTACTAAATTTTATTTTCTCCTTAAGAGAAAAATTCAGTTGGTAGCAGGACCATAACCTATGAGATTTTGCTATCTCAAACACACCGGGAGCAGCTTTAAGCGACTTGTGTGGGCTTAATCTCCTTAGTTGGCCTAGGTCAAAAAAATGGGCCAGCATGTAGATGTGGAATATTTTCATGAAATGGGCTAAGGAAATTCTTACATATGTAGAGGATGGTAAGAATTTTTCCCTCTTCCTATTTAATCATGTCAAAGCTAGGTTTGGATTTCCACAAGCCATAGTAGCTAATCATCGATCTAATTTCCATAATTAGATGATGGCCAAGGTGAGTATCAAGTTTGATTTTAGTCATGAAAACTCAACCCCTTACTATCCACAAGCTAATGGCCAGGTTTAATCCATTAACAAGGTCTTGAAGGCTATGCTTTGTAGGATAGTTGGAGATCATAAATCCAATTGTTCCTTAACTCTCTTTTCCTCACCATGGGCTTATAGAACTTCAGTCAAAACAATAACTAGTTTTATGCCTTTTCAATTAGTCTATGAACTCTAAGTTTTCCTACCTATCAAGTGTGAAATTCCATCACGCAAGCTTGCAACTAAGCTTCTACCCAACACTTATACCAAAGAGGAGTGTTTCCTTTATCTTTTGAACATTTATGAGACTTGATGAGACATCGCCTTGGCCAATGAGTCACACAAAAAATGGGTCAAGGCTCAATATGATAAATCAGTTCAGCCTCATGTTTTTAAGGAAGGAGATCTAGTTTTGACCTAAGATCAGAAACATGACAAACTTCAAAAGGGTAAGCTTGAATAAATGTGGTATGGTCCTTTTATCATGAGTAAAGTATTAGAAAAAGGGGCCTATGAGTTTGTTGACTATGATATCCACCTTTAGGGAAACCTTGCAATGGGTTCTACCCAAAAAGTTACTATGCTTGAGATATCTTTTGCATTAGTTCCTTGTATATATGTACATTTTTTAATTTTAGTGTGGTTTTATTATTTTATGGTTTTGAGTTCTTATCAATACTATTTATCCCATGTTTTTATTCTACAGATCAAATGACCTTCAACTTTGGTTTTGCTGATGGTGCTTGTCATCACACTAAGAATATTGCTTCAGCCACTTGGGTATTATATTGCCAAGCTCATGACTTAGCTAGTTTAGGTGTGGTTTCTATAGGTACGAACACCAATAACAATGCCGAGTACCATGCAGTGATAGGTTTTCTAACTGAAGCTACATATCGATACATTGATCATTTGGTAGTCTCCATGGACTCTTAGCTAGTGGTTTCTCATTTAAATCACGTTTATTCCATTTGAAATCTGATCCTTCTTCATCTCTCTCAGAGAGTACTTTTGTTGGAAATGTCATTTAAGACTATTACTTATCAACATGTCCCTAGATCTTGTAACATAGTTGCATATTCGCTTTCCAATTACATGTTGGATTGGTATATTGCTCATTCATAAAATTTGATAAGTAAAAGACATGGTTCATTGTAAATAAATATAAACAGTAAAAATACATACAACTCATATAAATATCATTCCATGATTGAAAATATATAGGCCGCCAATAATTTTGTGTGTGTGTGTGTGTGTGTGTGTGTGTGTGTGTGTGTGTGTCTATATATATATAAAGTGTGTTTTACAAAAAATGGTCTCGAGACCCTGACTGAATCATGTTGGATTTAGATATACAAAATAACAAAAAATATTGAAGTTGGATGGATTTCAATTTCTACATTATGTGGGATCCTAATGGTGCTCATGATAGAACATGACATCTCTTGCCAGTGTACATAGAAAATGCCTAAAGTAGTCTGACACTCCCATGGTGTGTCTCTGATACCTCCTAGGGAGGTCATCCACAGTGATTTTTGGGATATTCGGTTTCAACTAGATGAGTTTCTCTTCTAGCTAGTTCATCTCATCATCTCCTCTATGTACAAAGCGGACCCTCGCTCACTGGTAGATGGGAGATGAGCCCCCAGGCCATGCCAATCCCACATCTGCATGAGAAAAGTAGGTCTCATTAACATATATAAAAATCATAAAACATAAAATATAAAAACATCAATGCATTAGTGTATCACTCATGGCATATCACCCCACTAAGCATCTACTAGTAGGGCCATATCTGGATCTCCCCTGAAGTTGGTACTGACATACACATAGTCCTCAATCATGAGGAGTTGATCATCTAACCATCAAAAGAATGCGGTCTCGTACTTTACCCTGGATCCTTCTCCACCATGGCGAGCCATGATATATGCCCAACACATCATACAAGGGCCTCATTCCCTTAAATCAATGAAGGCCACTTGTGGCCTTAGGTGTGGTACTCTCTTGAAGAAAAAGGACAATAGGATAGTGCCATATCCAAATTGCTTCAACTCTCCTGACCGACATATAGTGAGTTGTTCCTTCAGAGTAAAAAGTAGGGATTCATCCCAGTTAAAATCTGTGGGTGGCATTTCCTCTATGGCATAGAGAATATGTGCATGAGATGCTTGGTGAGCCCCTTGGCTCCCCAAGATGCGCTACACGGTGAACAATATTGTGCGCATAGGTAGATCCATGAAATCCTTGATAGGTATTTTATTTCTACACATTTGGGTACCCGGAAATAAGTAACAATCAATAAGACCCTATGTGGTGATTTCCCCACCACGAGGACCAGTCAGTGTAATGGGCACTCTTGACCGTGATAAAACTATAAGGAAGTAGATATCCTCTACTTCTAGCATCAGAACATGAGCCCCTACCTCAAAGTACTTTTGTTTAGGATTCCATGTCCTCATAATGTACTCCAATAGCTTTACTTATTACCTCATGCTGGGCATGTTGAAGAATTCCAATATCCCACACCCATGCAAAGAAGCCACAGTCCTAACATCATTCCCAACTCTAATTTCATCGAGTTCATGCTCACTTTCCTTCTAGATTACCATATTTGTTGAAGATTGCATGCCAAAACGTTAAAATGAAGCATTAGATTACAAATTCAATAATTTGAAATACTTAAAATTCATTATTTTGGCTTATTTTCACTACATTCTAGGGAAAATTGTGGGACCGCCTGTCTCCCATTAGGACAGAGTTGTGCCATTGCCATTTTCTATATGAAGTTGTGTGGTGTCACTCGGGCACTTCTTGTCCCAAAAAGGAAAAGCACGTTACTAGGTGGGAACATTTTCTCTTTTGGTAAATGCCCCCCAAACCCTAAAACTAACATGAAGTAGAAAAAGGAAACAATGAAAAGTTTGGGAATGTGTTTGGGATTCACCTCGAATTGACGATTCTCAAAATGGTGGACTAATGGCTCTGCAATCCTTTTCTGAAATATGCACCCTAAATGGATCAAAATGCTCTCCAAATAGTAAAAATGAAAATGGAAAGTATATTTTACTATTTAATAGCTTTTATTAAAAAATGTTGGGTTTTATTCCATTATTTTAATTATTTTTTTAAATATTTACCCTCAAATAGTCTATAAAAACTAGTTTTTAATATTTTTGAAGTCTAATGGTCATTTTGAAGCTTGTAGGGTATGGAGGAATTGAATTTTTGGTTATGAATGAGTTTATTTTTTACTTTTTCATCCTCGTACAAAACGGAAAAATCTCCTGAACGCTATTTTTGAAATCTTAGTCGTGCTCGTTAAACCTAGTACTAAATTTATGAGTCAAAAATTATTCTTTTTCAGGCTCATTAAACTTCGTTTGATTAAAATAAACCCTAATGGAGTCTTAATTAAGCTCTTTTTAGACTCCTAAAATGTGAAAAGAACATCGAGTGAATTTGTCTTCTTTACACTCGTAAAAGGATCTGAACAGTCGCCTTTTTTACGGTAGTTTACCACTTTTTTGGTTCAGATTGACTAAATCACAAAAAGGAATACTCTACTCATCGACTAGAAGAGTTATCTAAGGTATTTTTTTATACTTTTTCGGGCCATGGAGACTAAATTATATGAAAAAGGACCTTTTGAGGTCTTCTTCCGTTTCGTTCAAACTCTTTAAATGTGAACGATATAGAGTTTACTATCAATGGACTCATTAAGCAAAACAATGAGAGACCCTCTTTCAGGAATGAACCCCTCCTTTCTCAGGTTCGTAAATCATGTGAGAATGGAATTATCCTAGGATAAGCTACAATGAGTGTTTGTTACCCACTTTAAACTCATAAAAATGAAAAGAGGCACTCATGAAACATGATGGGGAATGTAAGGGAAGGGAACCATATTTCATTTGCAATAATGGAAGTTTGTAGTCACCTTTGAACATAGAACTTGTCTTCATTTCATTAAGTCATTTGGATATTTAGATTGCTTCTAAGTCAATACAATTTCATGACTCATGTCACTCCTTTGAGTCTTTCAAAGAACACATCATTTGTCGTCGCATTATGTCTTCGTATTTGCCTCGTCAGTACAATATGCTTCCAATTCTTTGGTTGTGCCACCCTATGTTCAAAGGAAAATCTTGTTGAGATTTTTCATTTGTAGTCATAACGATCTTTGTGTCAGTTACCTTTGATTCAGTTCTATGGTTACGTCATACTCAAATTCTAGAACTTTTCTCTAAGTTTTGTGTCGTTGATGTAGGATTTATCATGGCCCTCCTTTGACGAGACTATTCTTGTCGACATCAATTCATCATATAGGAATTAGTCTTAGAAACAAAGTAGTACCTTGAGATCTTTATGCATCAATGATAGATCCTCTTGCTTTGGAAATAGATTTACATCATTGGCCTTTGATCGGAATATTCAACCGGGTGTTCGACATCAAATCATCTATTCACATTCGGGAGATTGTACTAGGGTACCTTGGG
This sequence comes from Pseudotsuga menziesii, assembly GCA_001517045.1. NCBI lineage: Eukaryota > Viridiplantae > Streptophyta > Pinopsida > Pinales > Pinaceae > Pseudotsuga > Pseudotsuga menziesii. The sequence goes on from LPNX011021930.1 coordinate 380,795, forward strand.
AATTATCGACATCAATGGTGATATCCCTCGCACTAGTGAACAGTTCTCATTATTGACCAGTCATCAAGTTGTTTCTACCATGTTCAACATCAAGACACTATAATCACATGGATAGAATCATACTTTGTTGAAGACGAGATGAAGACCCTGGGTATTTGTTAAGATCTCATTTCTTTCCCCAGGTTATGATAGAGTATTTGTATGAGTCTTAGCATGCATCAACATTTGTATGGTCATGGTTGTGCTCAAATTTGTGTCTGTATGACATAGATCTACATTGTATGTCTGGTAGCTATATTGAGTCTCCTTTGCATGGATCTACGTTGTATTCTAGTAGCCATGATTGTTTGTACCTCATATGGATATGCTTTGTATTGGTTTGCATCCATGATGAGAGTCATATGAATATGAGTCAAAAGTGTTAACGTACCATAGAAAAAGTATGGTTGATGAATATCTTCGATCGATGAACTCTTGCCTCGAAGTTATAACTTGCTCCTACAAATCCTTTACCTATCCTATCCCTCTAGCCTCATTCTTTGGGGAGGGATTATGTTACACATACTTCTCATCGTCATCATATTATGAGAACCAAACATCAGAACTTTCCTAAAATCCCCAAGTTATGAAGTTGAATTTGGGCTAGGATCAATGATTTCATGGCTTTGTCCACCACCTCATTTTCCTTGTGGACAATATGTGTTAACCCAATGCATAAAACATGTTTTCCATGAACAAGAAGTGGTTCCAGCACCACATGCCTTAATACAATGAGAGGCGCACTATGGGTAACACTTTGTCTTAGTTGAAAAAGAATGGTGCTCGAGTTTAAAATCTAAAAAGAGAAATTTCACAAAGTTTCTCGAACCTTGGCTTCGTGGAAACCTCATCCCTAGACTCCTGGATGACCTGGGCTTAAGATCCATCCTTGTAGGATCTCCCTTCCACCTCACCCATGAGAATCTAAACCATCGCTATCCTCCCATGGCTATAAGTGTTGGTTCACCCTCATGGGTAAAGGGAGGAAGATTATGCTACAACATCAAAACTATGGACAAATATAGCCAATGAGAGTGAGCACTATGTGGACAAATTTGAAGCTTTGGAGTCAATTTTTTTCTTGAGGAGAGACTTCTGAACACTAAAGCTCTTGGTTGTAATTTCTCTCTCTTATTCTATTAGTGAAATGAAATTTCCTTTCCCATGAATCATATTGTGTATTGATCACTTGTTTCATTGTTGAATTCCTTGGTCATCAACATATGATTATAGATTGTATTTGGTACTTTGATATTGTATGTGCTTTGGTTGTGTGTTTCATGCAAATGAATCTGTGGAGATCTAGCATTCTAAAGAAGTGGCACATTACATTGTATGAGAGGTAAAAGAATCCATTCCAAGAATCTATCAATCTTAAGGGAAGTGATTTTCATTATTGTGACTCATTTTCTTTAGCTTAGAGTATTTCAGGCTAGGGAAACAGCTTCTATCCACGAAAGGTGAGTATTTCCAACAACAGCTTCCCAAGAGCAATTTTTAGTGATAGAGTTAATAGATTTTTTAGTGCATTTTTGCAAGAACTCTTCAAAATGGTGGGAAAAAACTTGACTCCTAGCACAATCTATAATCCACAAAGTTATGTCCAAACAGAGAGCATGAATCAATGGTTGGAAGGATACTTGAGAAACTATTTTAGTGGGAAGAAAAAATCATGGATAAAATGGTTGCATTTGGGTGAGTTTTTCTATATATTACATTTCATATGTCCATTGGCATGTCTCCTTTAAAAGAAATTTATGGTTATGATGCATCAAATTTTATTGACCACATATTTGGTGATAGTAGAGATATAAAAGCTAAGGATTGGATTGAAAAAAGTCAAGGTATTTTGAAGGTTTTGAAAGATAACTTGCAGGTTTCCCAAAACAAACAAAATAAATATGCAGATCAACATAGAGTGGAGAGACATTTACAAGTGAAATACTTGGTGTATTTGAGGTTGCAGCCCTACAAAAAAACCTCCTTAAAAGGAAAAGGTTTGGAAAATCTCAAACCAAGGTTTTAACAGTCCCTACAAAGAGGTTTGAAAAGTTGGAGAAGTGGCCTATAAATTGGATCTTCCATAAGTAAGTAATATCCTTAATGTATTTAATGTTTCATGTCTTAAAAATGTGATAGGAAAACATATTTTAGCTTCAGAAAGATTACCTCCCTTGTCCTCCTTTTAGGGCCGAATAGGAGACTAGGTCGGACCTTTCTGGCATGAATAGGCGACTGGGTCACACCTTTCTGGCCAAAATAGGTGACTGGGTCACTTTTTTCAGCTTGGACTCAACACATGTGGACATTAACTGGTACTGGGGTAGAGTCACACCTCTGGGGGAAGAACAGGTGACTAGGTCGCTTCTGTAGGGCTTGAACTAGCGACTGGGTCGCTCTGTTCGACTCGAAACCAACGACTTTTCCTGGAAACCGAAAAAATTGAAAGATAGAGCTGAGAACGACCGACAATAACTGGTACTGGGGTTGAACAGGCTCGGATCGGTCTCATGAGGGCTCGATATGGAACACAAAAATAAAATAAAACTTGCAAGAAACTACTAAACAACTATTAAAAACTTGCAAACACTATTGAAAGACTAGGGGTCCTAAGGTATTGACTTAGTGTGGTCACCAAACTATAGCCAGGAAAAATCCATGGCTATGTGCTAATGCACCTCCCTTCCTTCTAAGGGATAGAAGGGTAGAGTTTGCAAGAAACAAATTACCTGGAAGAAAATTGTTAATGAAAACAAATAAACATTTGCACACAACCTACAAACTAAAGAAGAAAATGGTGAGACTGTTATACCTTAGATCTGTTCGAAAAGGGGGCCACCATGCCCAAACTCATAACGATGCCTCTTCATAGGCTTGGATAGTGTGGAGGTTGAATCAACACACAAAGGGGAGCTAATGGGGAAAATGGAGTGGATGGGGTGAGTAGCTTGAGAGTGAAGGTCTCTCAAGGACTCATGCGACTATAATAATGAGAGGAAAAATAAGTCATGTGTGATGGGGACCTCCACCCCTCTATTTATAGTTTTTTCTTCTCTTTTTAGGGTTTTAAGCCCTTGGTTAGGGTTTTTGGGCCCTATCTAGGGTTTCAAGACCCTTTCTCTTATTTAAGCTCCTTTTGGGGGTTTTAGGCCCTTTTTGGGGCTTTAGCCCCTTTGTGATATTTTTAGCTCCCTTGTGAGCTATTTTGGCTTTTTTTGTCGCTTTTTAAGCCCATTTTTATTATTTTTGAGATTTTGAGAGCAAAGCATAGTTCAAACATGGGTGTGGAGGTAATATGTGTTAGGAACCGAATGCCTAAATATGGTGTAGGATATATGAAGCAAGTCAAGCAATTTTTTGCATTAACACGTCATTGAATTAGAGATAGGGAACCAACCTATAAAAATCCATCCCTATAGACACCCTAAAAGGATTAGAGATGAGATTGAGGAGGAAATTAAATAACTCTTGGAATTGGGTCTCATAATACCTACTTCAAGCCATAATGCTTATTCAGTTGTTATGATGAAGAAAAAGGATGGAAACTTGAGAATGTGGATTGATTTTAGAGCATTGAACTTGAATACATTGAAGAATAGATATCCAATGCATGGATAATTTGGTATGATCTCCATGGATCAAAGTTATTCTCAAAGATTGACCTATCTGGTTATCATAAAATTCGAATGAGGGAGGAAGACATACCAAAGACTGCTTTCAGATATCACTATGGTCACTTTGAGTTCCTTTCGATGCCTTTCGGCTTAACGAATGCTCCTGCCACATTTCAATCATGCATGAAAATAATATTCCACAAGTAACTTTGTAAGTTTATTCTTGTTTTCTTTGATTATGTTCCTATTTATAGTAAGACATGGAATGAACACTTGCATCATATAGAACTTTTATTGAAAAATCTCCATGATCAATATTTTTTTTCTATGTTGTCAAAATATGAGTTTGGTTTACAGAATTTTTGTATCTTGGGCACATCATTGGTCAAGATGGTATGAAATTGGACTTGGAGAAAATAAAAGTCATTCAATGAATGGCCATGTCCCAAAAATATCACTCACTTGAGGGGATTCATTGGGATTTGTACCTAATATGGGAAATTTGTGAAGGTGTTGTCCCAAATCAGTTCACTTCTCACTAATTTGACAAAAAATATGTTTTCCAATGGAATGAAGAGGATGAAAATGCTTTCGAATGATGAAAGAGGTAATGAGTAGTTTTCCCATTCTTGCATTACCTTATTTTTCTAAGCCATCTGTCTTGGAGTGTGATGCAATAAGGGATGGGATAGGAGAAATCCTAAAGCAAGAGAAACACCCAATATATCTATAGAGTAGAAATATTCATCCACAAAATAATATTTACTCTATTTATGACAAAGAAATTCTAGCCATAATGCATGCTTTCATCAAGTTCAAGCAATACTTGGTGGGGAACAAGTTTGTGGTCAAGACTGACCATAATAGCCTAAGATACCTCCAAATCAAAAGGATCTAAATGAAATAAAACACAAGTGGGAGAGTAAAGCTCAAGCATTTGATTTTGAGATTGAATTTGAAAAAGGAAAGAGTAATGTGGTAGAGGATGCCTTATCTAGAAGGCCCTCTGAAAGATATATTAGAAGTAGAATATGACAAGGATAATTTTTATTATGAGATTTTTTATGGTACTAAGCATGATGATAGGTATAATTGGATGTAATCATCTACTAAAATAACATAATCTATTTGGTCCGTGCTTCGAGCTTGAAGAAAAAAGTTTTGAAGAGTGCTCGTGATTCTGCTTTAGCAGGCCACCCTGGTTTATTCAAAAAATATAGAATGATGAGAGAAAGTATATCTTGGAAGGGGTTGAAGAGTGATGTTATGAAATATGTAAATTTTTTCCCAACGTGTCAACAAAACAAAGTAGAGCACAATTATCTAGTTGGTCTCTTGCATCCCTTTCCTATACCAAAACAAAAATGGGAAAGAATTTCCATGGATTTCATCATTGGTTTACCAAACTTTCTTGGTAAGGATTGAATATTTGTAGTGGTGGGTATATGAAATAAATTTTCTCATTTATTTGTTATTACTACATCCTTTACTGCTTCACAAGTGGTTGAGCTATTATTTGGACAATTTTTCAGATTGCATGGGATTCCCAAGAGCATTGTTAGTGATAGGGATAGCAGATTTTTTAGTGCATTTTGCAAAGAACTCTTGAAAATGGTGGGAATATAATTGATTACTAGTACAATATATCATCCACAAACTGATGTCCAAACTGAGAGGGTGAATCAATGGTTGCAAGGATACTTGATAAACTATGTTAGTGGGCAGCAAAAAGCATGGATCAAATGGTTACATTTGGGTGAGTTATGCTATATACTACTTTTCATATGTCCATTGGCATGTCTTCTTTCAAATAAATTTATGGTTATGATGCATAAAATTTTATTGACCACATATTTGGTGATAGTAGATATCCAAAAGCAAAGGGTTGGATTGAATAACATCAATATATTTTGAAGGTTTTGAAAGATAATTTGCAGGTTGCCCAAAACCAACAAAAACAATATGCATATCAACATAGAGTGGAGAAAAAATTACAAGTGAATTACTTGATATATTTGATATTCCATCCCTACAAACAAAACTCCTTAAAAGGAAAGGTTTAGAAAATATCAAACCAATGTTTTATGGTCCCTTCAAAGTGGTTTGAAAAGTTGGAGAAGTGGCCTATGAATTGGAACTTCCATAAGTAAGTAAGATCCGTAATGTATTCAATGTTTCATGTCTTCAACATGTGATAGGGAATCATATTTCAGATTTAGAAACATTACCTCCCTTGTATTCTCAAGGAAAATGGATTCTCAGTCCACAAAGAATAATGAAGACAAGGGAAGGAAAGCTAAGGAGCATAACGATAAATGAATACTTAGTACAATGAAAGGATTTACCTAGTGAGGAAGCCACTTGGAAAGATGAAATTTTTTTGTATTATCCAAAATTGGAATTTATTGAGGTCAAGAAATATTTGGTGGGGAGGAATGTCATGTCCCCATCCATATTAGACTACTTGCGAACACTATTTCACCAACCTACTAGTTCCCTAGGTTTAGGTGGAGGCATAGATTTTTTAGTAAGGGAGATATAGGATGCAAAAGTACCTTAGTTTACCATATTAAAATTAAAATGGGTCACATAAATAATAAATATTAAGAAAATAAAGTGTCATTGGTTCATGGATACAAATGGAATCTTGTGGAGTCTTTGGCTGACTAGATTCCCCCATACACTTGGCATGACCTTCATCGAAATTCGAACCCATGGGAAATGCAATGTTATTGGATGGTGATGTGTTTCCAAATAGCCTATCATGATATAAGGAACTCTAATTAAGAGAGGAGAGTAACTCCCATGGAATAAGAAGATACTCAGAAGACAATGTGTGCCACTTGGAAGGATATTCTATGCAATGTATGACAAAAAATGATGAGTGATTCTACGAAAAATGTGACAAATTCAGACCTGATTTAAGACCTTTGAAAAATATTAAATGACAAGGATAAACATATCCACCAAGAGGGAGAATTTGGGAGGTAGAGGCAACCAGTCAAATTCAAGAAAGAATTGAAGCGTGAAGAGGAAGACAAGTTTCATAGGAGTTCCTGAACCATTAAGTTGAGTTGGAGGAATCCTATGGAGGGAAATTAGACATTAGGAGGCCTGATGAAGTTAAGAAAAGGATTTGTTGAGTAATGAGAACAAATTTTGGTCATTTGTTAATTGGAATTCCACATTTTGGAGAGATTTTGCTTGTCCATTGCACGGTGAGTGTTTACTTTCCCTACTTGAACCAATTTCAAGGGAGTTGGATTCCTTTCCAAGTTGGTTGATGGAGAGGACATTCATACCTCTAGTTAAATCTAAATGAAGTTTTTTTATTTGTAGGTTAAAGTCCCATACAACTCGATTTATCATCTATCTCCCTCTTCTCTCATTCCTACTTCATTATTCCCCCATACTCTAATGTGATGGAACACTTGTTGGAGTGGTGCTTGCACTTTGTTGAGTCTATTTGATGCCCAATATTAGGTACATGGTGTATTTATCTCTACTCTTATTTCCATATTCTATGTAACTTGAAATCTAAGTAATCCATATGTGAAAATCTTGCATTTCCATGCTATTAAACCACTAGTTTTCATATAGTTGGCTTCCATCTTGAAAGAGTTGTATATCATATGCATATGAGGAATTTATCCAGTGTTTAATGTTGTTGGGAAATAAATTTTTATGTTTTATATGGTCTCTATATGTAATGTCATTATCTGAAGTATTCACTCTACTTTTCATGTCACTAGTAGAAATTGAGGAATTATCTACTACGTGGCTAAATTTTTTTGTCACCACAGATTTTTGAAGTGATTTACTACTAAATATGAGCAATTTTGATTTACCCAACTATAAGCGACTAAAATTAACGACTAATTTTGTCACCAGTTAACAAATATGACTAGGTAATAAGTGACAGAGTTAAAAATGACTAATTTAGTCACGACATAAAAAATGACTAGCTGGAAGAATATGATTTAGTCATTTATGTTAGTCATTTTTAATTGTGTCATGGAAAATTGTAATTTTGGCAATGAAGTGTAATTTTTGTAAATTGTCTACCTTTTATTACTAATATCGGTGCCATGCATCTTGATCTTTAGAGATCCAACAAAGGAATTGCATGAATATTTTCTTAAACATCTTTATCCGTGTTGTACCATTGAAGCAAACCATTAAGCACATGCCAAAAGAAAATTAGGTTCCTACAATTACGAATTAGGTATAGCTAGAACTAGTACCATATCAATCCCTAGAAGAATCATAGCTAGTTGTTGATCCTTCAATGTAAGAGTCCCAAGTACCATACTGAGGTGATTTTCTAAATTCAATATAACTATCATGATATGTGGCCTTTGAACTAGCTGCACCAGACAACATAGCTTCACCAGGCTCAGTTCCTTTAAACGTCGTAGGAGTTGATCCATTAATAATTGAACCAGTGGAAGCACCAAGAAAAATATTTTAACCAATCAAAGACTCAAATATAATTAAAATGGGGTGCTTACCCATAACTAGTCTCAGATCCATATGAAGTAAAGGTAGAGGCCTAACTGGCCCATATTAGAGTTTAAGGTAAATATTTCGATTCCTCAACCTCTTATAGGAATGATCTCACAAAATATGATACATGTCATGCAGTGATAACCTCCCCTTATCACTATCAAGTTAAAAATCCTTTATGCATTAGTGGCCATGTAAATTTTGCATCTGATGTCACTACCCACCTGATTCTTGATGTGCACAAATCTTCTTGGCCAACGTCCTCAATCCAAGTTTATTATATATACTACTATAAAAAAACACCATTAAACAAATAATATAATAATAAAACATTTTTTTATTTATATAAAACACAAATTAATTAAATTATATATTAATCCTAATTTATAAAACTAAACAAGTTATGTAATAATTATTAAAAATAAAAATACATAACAAATTAACATAATGTATATAAGAACAAAAAAATAAAAATAAAACACATACATGAAAATATAACTAAAACAAAAATTCTATATGCAAATGTTGTTGTCGACCCAACAGCTCTCGGCCCACCTCTATTTGATGTCATTCATGGTCGATTTTCCTAAACCCATGGAGATTTCATCCCCCAATTCCTCCAATTACTACTCAACCATCCTGTTGGCACCAAATAACCTGTCCAAACAGACTGTTGGCACCAAATATTTTGCGTTCACTCGAGGCAAGGAGGTTTTGGTGTGTTATGAGGGGCAAGTAGTGTGAATACTTCCAATTGTTTGAGAAAATTTATCACATGAAGGTTATAATTGAGGATAAACGCTACTTGTTCAAAGTTACAGGAACAAGCCCTTTTACCACGATTTAAGACTGTTTGAGGCATGCTTGATGGCAGATAGACACCTATACTTTCCATATATGCACAAAGTTGCAAAAGAGAGGCTTTGTTACTACTATCGGGTAAGTAAATGAGGTTGATGTCTCCCTAAATTCATCAACATTTACTAAAAATGGATTGAACGGGGTTTTGATAGAGGTTTTATATGGTTTGGAGACCGATGCCTTCAATTTTTGTCAAGCCACCATGAGGGCCTTCCAATTGAATATGAAAACCATTGTGGCATTGAAGATATTTACTGGGTTTAGATAATTTGAATGAAAACAATGCATAAAATGAAGAAGAGGATCCTTTCGGGAAGATCCATAGTTAAAATCATTAAGAGCAGGGGAGGAGAGTTCAAGGAACATTGATGAATCGAGAGATTTGGGCATCGACTAAGAAGAAAACTGTGATTTGAAAGCCGAGGAAAATGTGGAATTGAAGCATAATGGTTTGGATAATGAGGATTTTGGGAATGAAGGTTGGGTGGATTCGTATTTGGGGATATTTTCTTTGAGAGGGTTGGTGGAAGGGTTAGGAGCATTCCCTTGGACAACCCACTACTCTGTGGACTATTGTGATGGCTGCTGCTCTGTTAGGGATTTTTTTTTTGGGCAGTGCTAGTAGCACGAATGCTAGAGTGACAAATAGTTATGGCTATAGCTCTGTGTTAATGATGTGGTATCTTAAATTTATCATTTTATATATGTATATGCTTGTCTTTTAATGTACTTTTAGGCCTACATTCTCTGTAAGACCGCTTCTATTCAAATCAAAATGGAAAAGTGAAATTAATTAAGATTTAGTCAAAAATTTTAGTTTGTTTGAAAATTTGAGTCATGAAATCTCTTAGTTTATTTAGTTTTTTACTAGAAAATGTGCACTGGAGAGAAAATTAAAGTTGCAATTCTGAATTTTGTAAAATGGCATGATATTTGTATCATGAAAAATGTAGTTGTAAATAGTTAGTAAACCGATATGATGTCATATAGCTCGTGTGTAAGAGATGTGTAGCATTTGAATTCAAGGAGTATTTAAATTCATATGGTCTAAATATTCCCAAAATTTTTTATAGTGTTTGTATCATTTATCTTTCCACGTCGTGACTTGTTTGTCTATGCATCTTCAAATCTAGAAGTATTACATATTTACCATGCCAATGAACCATTTGGGAAGAAGCACCTCTGCATTACTATATAAGTAGTGTCACATGAGTTATGGTACATACCGAGTGGAACACAACAGTTGGGAAGAGTTCAGTGTTGAATGGAAAATCGTGTGGATTAAAAAAGTGGTGGACATGCAGTCATAATATCCCTGATCATTCCCATCATCCATATGGTCATGAACATTTACTTTCAAATCCATTCCAGAATTAGAAATTTAGTGGTTTCATGTATATTCACTAATTTGGGTGACTATGCATTCCTGTAGAAGGGTGTGACTTAGTTATACTCAGTAGTTAACTCAGCATACACTCATAATTCGTTGTTTAAAGGGATGCATATATATTTGTATGTGAATTCACATTTTCTTTGAAATATTTTCTCAGGAATTAGTTATATATTTATATCATATTTATATTGGTTCAATTTTGTGTGATTCATTGGCAACCTATGGTAAACTTAGTGAATACATTTGGTAATAAAATTGCGCTTGGAAGCTATGAAATGAATGTTGGAAAAACTCATATGCAACAAGACTCTTGAAGCACCACACAAGATAATTAAAACCAAAACTTCCAACAGTTTAAACAACCTATAGGAACATCAGTATTTTATGATCAGTTTCCAAGTTAATGGGCATTTTTATAGCAGCAGGTATAAATGAAGAGCTACTAGTAAAATTCAGTAAAATATATCATTTAAACCATAACATATAGCTAGGTATAATCATATTGATGGGACTATTCTTAATTAAATATGAAGTTTATCCAATTCAAATAAGGAAGTCAAAGAAAAATCTTTGCACAAATAATAGTTTGGAACATTACAAATAGAAATATTGATAGTACCTACATCCATTTATAAATTGATATGTTAATTTTATTGAAGGATTGGTATATATATACTGGTTAATTGGTTGATTGATAGTTGGATAGATATATAGATGAATGGATAGATAGATAAATAGATTGATTAACTGATTGAAAATAATTTTGATGGATTGAAATTTTTGGAGAAGTAAATCCCTCAAAAAAAATTCCCTGGAAAACATCCAATTGTTGCAAACAATGCTCCATGCTTAAATACAAACCAAAATATAAGGGTATTGTCACCTATGTACAAGATCTTGGAGAAATTGGTGTATAGGGTTCTCGGTGTAGTCCACTCAGTTATAGTTATACAACATTGATGACTAATTAAATTTTGGTCACTCTCTGAAGTTAATTGTCCTTTGTATGTTTTCAGATGACTTATTTTTGTCATTTGGTTTTAGATCTAGATTGGGGATGCCTCAAACTCTGTTGTGCATACTATCCCTATAGATCAATTTTCAGTGGATATCTTGGTTCCCTTGATAATCCCTAGTGAAATTCATATTGTTATTTCAATTTGCAGTAGTACCTTTTTAAATTATTTTATAAGAGGAAAACTCTTAATTTGTTTTATGTTGTTTAATGGATGTCCATCAAGTCACTATAGGTTGAAATTTGACTATAGAATCCATAATCCTTCCTTGGAAATTCCCTAATCTAGAATCCATATGAATAAACAACATTTTCATGCATTTGACATTCTATGTTGAAAAATATTTAGAAAAAACATATAATGGATTCTGGATTTTACAAAATGGCACTATGAGGGAGTATCAGACCGAATTTAGGAAACTATTCAATCACACATAATGATTTCCTAATGCATTCTACAGGAGTTGTTTTGAAGGATGCAATCTGATCTTAGGTTAAAATGTTTTGTCCCAACACAATAATGCAATCCCTAGGGTTGGCTAAGTTGGAAAATTACAAGATCATAGCTCAACAACGCTCCAAATACATTTTTGTTCCATTCATAAATATGGTTCCCCGAATATCTCCAATCGCACCAGCTCCTAGAACCACTCCTATCAAGCATTTGTGTGAAGCCGAGATGCGGAGGCATAGGAAAAAATGGATTTGTTATAGTTGTTATGAGAAATTCACCCAGGGACATCAATGTGCTGAGAAAAATATCTATCTCTTGTATGTGGATTATCCTTCCACACCTGATATTTCTAATGATGCTCAGGAACCAGTAGATGATAGAGGTGACAATCAGGAACTTCATGTTGACCCTCTTGTTTAGGATTACCGGGAAGATATATCTCTCCATGCATTAGCTGTAGTCACCACCCCATAAGCCATGCGGGTCAAGGTTTTATTAAAAAAGATCCCTCTTACAATATTAATTGATTCTAGTAGCACTCATAACTTTATTGACCCCTTAATCGCCAAACATGATGATTGTTTTATCTATCCTTGCTCCATATGGGATGTCATGATTTCCATTGAGGGAACCTTACTTTGAAAAGGGAAGTTTCACAGTGCGTGAATATCTACTGGGGATTTTAACTTGTGTTATGAAATGTTTGCCTTGCCTTTAGGTGGATGTGATGTGGTTTTTGGAGCTCAATGGTTACACACACTTGGACCTATTTTATGGGATTTTGCTAAACTTTGGATGCAATTTTCAATCAATGGGAAAAAGCACACATTGAAGGGCTTACAACCAGGGTCTCTCAGCATCATCAGTTCACATCGCATGTAACATATGCTTAAGAAGAATTCACATGGTTTCATCACTTAGCACCATTTCATTCAGATGCAACCTTTAGTGGTATCAACTACTCCCTTAGATCTAAAAGAAATTTTGGATCGATATGCATGTATTTTTGTCTTAGCTAGGGGGATTTCCGCCTTCAATACCATAGGACCATCGTATTCTGCTCCTTCCAAGAAGCGTGCCTCCCAACATCATGCCCTATCACTACCCATTTAACCACAAGATGAATATTGAGATGCTTGGTCGGGACTCACTGAAGCAAGGTATGATTCATCCTAGTACAAGTTCCTTCTCTTCACCAATTCTTCTTGTCCGAAACAAATATGGGTCATGGTGCCTCTACATTGAATTTAGAGCACTTAATAACATAATAATCAAGGAGAAGTTTCAAATTCATGTTGGTGATGAGCTTCTAGATGAGATTCATGGTGCTCATTCTTTTTCCAAGTTGGATCTTCGTTCTAGGCACCAAATTCAGGTTCATGAGGATGATATCCCTAAAACATCTTTCCAAACACATGATGGCCACTATGAATTTTTGGTCATGCCATTGGAATCATGAATGCTATTTCCACATTCCAGGAATTGATGAATAAAATATTTCAGCCCTACTTGCAAAAATTCAATCTGTTCTTCTTTGATGATATCCTCCTCTCTAGTAAAACATGGGACAAGCATATCCAACATCTAGATCTTGTACTACAACTTTTATGTGATAATCATCTTCATGCAATGGAAAATGAATGGAAAATATTTGGCCGTCTAAGAGACTATATAGAGATCTTGATAATGATGTTGGAACGCCATCGTCAGTATCAAATTTACCGAAATTTGAAGAAATGTATCTTCTGTCCACCTTCTAGAGCTTTGTTGGGCCATGTGATCTGTCACAATGGAATTTTGGTTGATTTATCCAAGGTTGTGATCGTCCTTAACCTACTTACACCTACCATAGTTAAATTAGGTCTTTGGGGGCGGTTCTTAAATCCTCCCCCCCAAAAAAGTCCCGAGAATTGGACTTTTTGGGCCCCCAAAAGTCCAACTCTTAGGAATTCGGGGGAGGGGTTTAGAAAGACCCCACCCCCCCCTCCAAAAACAAAAATTCATGATAATTATAATTTTGGGGGTGATTGATTTAAAATCGCCCTAAAAAAATTCAATTCTTCGAGCTCGACCTTGGGTCTTGAAACTTAATTACTTATATTTTTGGAAAATAAGGGAATAAAAATTAGTTTCTTGATACTTTCCGTAAGGTGTTTGACCTAGGTTTTCACTATACCCGATAACCCATATTCATGAACTATCTTCTATACATTGTTTAAGAACACTTTCTAATGAATCTTTTATTCGCAGGTTTAAGCCTCATATTTTTCCCTCAATAACAAGGAAAAAAGTGAGGCAACATTTATAGAAATAAATTCAATGCTATGACCCCAATAATTGATAAATGAATTTATTCAGATGTTAGATGAGATAGTCAATACATTTCATTAAACATACTGAAACATTTAAAAATCATTATGTGGTCCTCCTTACAATTTTAGGCTAATAATTATACAGAAAAAGGGAAGCTTTTAACAAGTGGAAACATAATCAATCAATACCTTAGGATCTTTAACTCAATAGTGTTATACAAGGATCCAACCATTTTCCCAAAACTCAAATTGAGCAAGTTGAACCTTTCTCTTCAAGTGCCACCAAATAAACTAGGGAAAGTTACCACCAAAGCCTGATAGATCAATTTCTATAGAGCCTAGTAGCTCTCAAATTTCCCTGATCCTGATAGCTCACATTTATCATAAAGCATGGAAGCTCTTACTTAACAAAAATCATGGAAGCACACTTAACACAGATCTTGGAAGCTCGATTTCGAACAAATCCTTAAGCTCAATTTCTAACAAAGCCTGGAAGCTCTCCTCTCTCAAGGGTTGGGATTTTACCCCCCCTATGCCTATTTTTTTATAGTTTTCTATGAATTTTCTTGGCTAGTAACTACATGTTCTCCATTTGGCCACTTGTCCCCTTAGGGATGAGTAAAAGTTCATCTATTAACCTTAAATGAGCAATACCTAAATTCAATTAAAATTATTAAATAGATATCTATTTATATTGTTGTTTTATGTCATCAAGGTCATAAACTTAACAAGAAAGGTCATAAAATTAACAAGAAAAGTTACGGTCATTTACAAGTCCTTCACAATAATTAAATTTAACCACCCCTCTTACAAAAGTTCATTTTTTCTAATGAGATTTAAAGTTCCAAATGGATTTACTCATTTTTCCAAACTTTGACCAAAACTAAAATTAATGGTGCATAGTGAAAATTCACATCAATAAAGTAAAACCTCAAACAATAATTTTTTTTAGGGTCCCTTATCCCACAAACAAAGGGTCTTATACACATTGACCTTATTATTATTATTATTATTATTATGGATAACATGGAAATAAAAAGTATACAATTTTGACCATTTTGATTGCTTAAAACAACATTAATAATTTTTTTTACTAAGAAGTGTTTCCAAGATAAACTCTCCCTAATGACTAGGGAAACCCTCCCTCTATTTATAAGTCCTTATGGATTATTTGGTATGGTTCACGGAAGTATGCCCCCTAACCCAAATCATTTTGAAACATCTTTTGGTTCTTAAAGTAGAAATGACATTTAGCATTGGAAACCTATTGATAGTTTTGATTAAAAAATTAATTTTTATGAGAGTAAGTTAATAAGTGGACAAACTTAATTTTTATTGGAGTAAGTTAATAAGCGGACAAACCCAATTTTTGTGGGAGTAAGTTAATAAATGGACAAACCCGATTATTATGGAAGTAAGTTAATAAATATATAGATGACAAGCCTACAACTATATATATTACCCAAGAATTGCCGCTATAAAGTAGACTTACAAGAAATGATAGTGGGCTTAATTCTTTGCATAACGTGAGCTAGACTGGTAAACCTCCTTATAATGGAGGTAACCGTTACCCTCCCATAAAACCCCTTATTAGGGAGGAACCATTACCCCACAAAATTAGTTTCTATTAATCATTTAAAACTAAAACCTAATGACAATTTGTAACCAATCACTAAACATTTTAATTTAATCACTTCAGTATATTTAGTAATTTAAATGATAAAAAATATCAATAAATAGTAGGGTGGTCAAATTTGATTATTAAGTTTATTAATTTTGTTCGAAATCCATTGTTTCGCAAATAAAACAAAGAGTTTAATATACCAATTTAGTGGCCATTTTACATGAATCCAACAACTTAAAGAAGTTATGATTGATAATAATAAATAATATGATGGTTAACATAATTATTTGTTATTTAAAAATAATAAATAATAATAATAATAATAGGTACCACCCTACCAGACCTCACTCCACCTTACTCGGGTTAAGCCCGACCTCACGAGAGGAAGAAGTGATAAGATGGGAAATCAATCTGTGGAATCTGGACTAACCGCATCGACATCTTTGCATAATCTGCTTGCTTCAATGGAGGAGGGACCATTTTTGCATAAACGGCTTGGTTCAATGGAAGAGGGACTCTCATCTTTGCATCCGGTCTCCTCAATGGAGGAGGGACTGTCGTCTTTGCATCTGGGTTCAATGGAGGACGAAGCATCTTCCACCGTCGCAGTAGAATTAGGAGAGCAAATGGAACGCCTGAACATTAACAACAACCAGAGGAGGCCAGCACGGCTGCCACGGAATAGAAAACTGCAGAAGATGATGATCAGAAGTCGGCAGCTGAGAAATGTGAATACAAGTATAACCTTCTCCATGCGACAGGCTTTGTTTGAAGAGCATCTGCGAAGAAAGAGAGCCAACGCCAGAGCCAACGCCTTTTCCATGCTGTTGGAACAACAGCGCCGGCACTTGTTGGAACACCCGCGACCACAAACTCTAGCTGTAACGCCCCGGCACTTGTTGGAACACCCGCGACCACAAACTCTAGCTGTAATGCTCGCCATGAACGCCCCGGCTACGACCACGACCTCTAGTAATGCTGTTGCTGCCAATGCTCGCGTTTCGCAATCTGAACCACAATGCGAGCTTGATTTTATGCCTGAGTCGACGCCGGGTACGACCACGACCACGACCTCTAGTAATGCTGTTGCTGCCAATGCGCGTGTGTCTCAGTCTGAACCACAACTCGAGCTTGAATGGCCGGAGCTTGAGCTTGAATCGCCTGGAGCTTGAGCGGCCTGAGTCGACGCCTATGGGAGTTTGATTTTATGCTGGACTCATGTCTCTCATAAATCTTCACGCGTTTTGCATCTTCCTGGTTGTAGTGAGTTTTTATTTTAAATAGCCCTACTCACTGCTGTTAATTTATTTTTTCTAACTGTATTGATTTATTGTTTTCGAAGGGATTGGATTATTGTTTTCCAAGGGATTGGATTGTATTGGATTTTTTAGAAGGTTGTTATTTTATTGTTTTTCAAGGGATTGGATTATTGATCAGTATATTATGTACCATTGTATTATTATGAGTATATTATGTTATTTCAAAGCTTTTTATTATATTGTTTTTCTAAAAATTATGTGTAAATCTTTTTAAAGATATTGATCAGTAGATTTAGTGTGCCATTGAGTCTAGCAACATCTTTTGTATTTTTTGGGAATCCTTGGAAAATTCTCTCTTTTAAACATGCATAAAATGGTTTCTCCTAAATTAGTATTGCTTTCTTTCTTTTTTCTTGGACCGATTCTGCTTTAGCATAATGTTGATTTGGGGCTTGTTTTGCATAGATAAATTAATTCCATCTCATTGCAACCTACCACCATGTGGATTTGTGATTATTTTTTGGGAAAGATGTTATTGGATGCTCTATTTTGAAACATGCTCTTCATCTAAAAATAACTTGTTCATAGTTAAGTTTTTGGATCTATGAGAAATTTCTGCCATTAAGGTTTATTTTACTGGGAAAGCCTTTATCAATAGCCATTTCTAGACAAATCCTTGCAATGGTAGTATAATACTGATTCAAAGTTTCTAGGATGGAAAAGTGGAACTTTCGGAGAGCATTCCTAATGGATTAAGGGAGGGTTTTCCCAAGAAATGAAATGACATATTCAAAATCATGACCCATACATGAGCTGAGGCAAGTGAATCCATTACAAAATCAAAGGTGGAAACAATATGAGGATCAAATCTCTATCTTCTTGAAGGTCAAATTCAATAACAAAAATCACATTTTCACAAGGGTTATTACAAGTCTCTTCCTTCATTAGGGATGTCCAATAACCCATGCCCACAAGCCATTAAATCTCCACACCAACATATGAGAGTGATAAAAAAGGGCTTTCTCTTCAAAATTGGGATCTAGTAGAATAGATAAGAAGAGAGTTTCTAGAATCCATAATAAGTTGTGTCATTTCCCTTTTACAAGATATCTTGAAAATAAAATTATTGATTAACCACCAAATCCTCTAAACGAGAAGTCAATGTGTGAGAGAATAACCCAAACGAAGGATAAATATCTATATTGGGCACCATTATGGAGGAAAAAATATGCTTTAATCCATGCAAGAGAAAAATACGAGCTTGTAGAAAGCATTGCTTTCATAAGGAGATCAACTAGCTACATCAAAATCCTATATGCCACTATGAATGGGTGATTCTCTTCCATCTTTTCTCGAAATGAAACAACATATTCAAAATCATGACCCATACATGACCTGAGGCAAGTGAATCCATTACAACATATTCAAAATCATGACCCATACATAAGCTGAGGCAAGTGATTCCATTACAGGATCAAAGGTCGCAATCTAGTTTCCCCGGAACCAAAGACCCAATGTGAGGATCAAATCCCTATCTTCTTGAAGGTCAAATTCAATAACAAAAAACACATTTTCACAAGGGTTATTAAAAGTCTCTTCCTTCATTAGGGGATTCCAAGAGCTAATATCCCATTTTTGTAAATCAAGAAGCCATGCCCACAAGCCATTAAATCTCCACAACAATAGATGGAAGTGATAAAAATGGGCTTGCATAAAAAAGGGCTTGCTCTTGAGGTTGGCATCTAGTAGAATAGATAAGAAGGGAGCTTCTAAAATCCATAATAAGGTGTGTCATTTCCCTTTTGCAACATATCTTGTAAATAACCCTACTGAGCAGTAATTTATTTTTCTTGAGTGTGTTGATTTATTGTTTTCATGTAATAAAAGGTTGTTATGTTATTGTTTTCCAACTAGATTATTTTCTTCTCCACACATAATTTTCTTGGGGAGAGATAATTTTGTTATTTTATAATTTTAGGCTCATTCATTAATCCTCTAAATATGTGAGCTGATTTTGAATGGTACAATTTTAAATGTTTTATTATGATCATGTCTATTTTAATTCTATTTTATTATTATTTTTAAATATTTTATATAAGTTAATTATGATTGTTTTAATTTTTTATATCTGGGTTTATAACTGATATTTTATTGTGTGATCATTGGAAAAACATCTTTATTAAGTGGGTAAACTATTTTTTATTTCAATAATGGCTGGGAATTTCTACCTTTTAATTAGTGTTTTTTACATTGAGTCAAATTTCCTCCTTGCAACATAGGAGGGAGAAATGCAAGTGTACACATAATTATTTAGCCTCCTCTCACAATTAAGAAAAACAAAACATGACTAGGAAGAATCTAGTGTTACTCCTTGTCCTCATTTGTTGTGAAACATAGGACTTACCATTGTCCATTCTTTTTCTTAACATAGATATAGCCATTTTGAGTTTGAAATTTTCTCCCCTCCCACTAGGTCTACCCACCTTTTTTTTTTCCTGAATCCCTTGAGGCTTATCTTTTCCATACATGGGTGAAATGGTTCTTGCTAAATTAAGATTTCACTCTTCCTTTCTTAGGACTTGAAAACTCTAATCTTGCTGCTCAATGACTGAAAATTGTGTTGTTCTTGATTCTTTATAGAATCCTTAGTACTACTTTCTTCTTGGGCCAATTCTAAGTATGCTTTAGCATAATTTTGATTTGGGGTTTGTTTTGCATAGATAAATTAATTTGATTTCATTGCAACCTCCCACCACTTGGATTTGTGATTACTTTTTGGGAAAGAGATTATCGGATGCCCAATTTCGAAACATCCTCTTCATCTAAAACTAACTTGTTCATAGTCAATTTTTTGGGTATGAGATATTTCTTCCATTAAGATTTATTTTACTCAGAAAGTCTTTATCAAACTCCATTTCTAGACAAATCCTTGCAATGGTAGTATAATACTGATTCAAAGTTTCTAGGATGCAAAAGTGGAACTTGCCAAGAGAATTCCTAGTGGATTTAAGGGAGGGCTTTCCCATGAAATTAAATGACATATTCAAAATCATGACCCATACATGAGCTAAGGAAAGTGAATCTATAAACCAGAGCTTTCCCAGAACCAAGGACCCAATCTAATAAACAAATCCCTATATTCTTGAAGGTCAAATTCAATAACAAAAAACACATTTTCACAAGGGTTAGGGACATCCAAGAACTCATGGTTCCCATTTCTGTAAATCAACAAGCCATTCCCACAAGCCATAAAATCTCCACACCAACAGATGGGAGTGACAAAGAAAAGGGATTTCTATTCAACGTTGGGATCTAGTAGAATAGATAAGAAGGGAGCTTCTACAATGCATAATAAGGCTTGTCATTTCCCTTTTGCAACATATATTGAAAATAGCCCTACTCACTGCTCGTAAATTATTTTTTGTAACTGTGTTGATTTATTGTTTTCTAGTTAATAATTTTATTATGTAGTATTTTCAAAAGGTTGTTATTTTTTTGTTTTCGAATGAATTGGATTATTTTCTTTCCCACAGATAATGATATATTAATTTTGCATTATTTTTTTTAAAGTGTTTATTCTCTATTCAACACATTTTAAAATATTTACCTTAGATATTTAATAAATCCTCTAAATATGTGGAGTTGATTTTGAGTGTACAACTTTTAATTGTTTTACTATAATCATGTTTGTTTTAATTTTATTATATTATTATTTTTAAATATTTGATATAAGTTAATTATGATTGTTTTAATTTTTGAGATCTAGATTTTTAATTGATATTTTATTTTGTATTGAGTGGAAATACATCTTTATTAAGTGGGTAAATTTTTTTTTCCAATAATGGTTGGGAAATTCTACCTTTTAATTATTGTTTCTTTACATTGAGTCAAAACTCTAAATTTTTCTAACAAGATTAATCTCCTCCTTGCACCATGGGAGGGAGAAACACAACTTTACTCATGATTCTTTAGCCTCCTCTCATAAACTAGAGGGCATGAATAAGTAAATTCAAACAAATTGATAACATAATAAACTTGAAAAACAAAACATGGTTAGGAAGGATAGTGAGACTCCTTGTCGTCATTTGTTGTAAAACCGAGGACTTGTTTTTCTTGAAAACCATTGTCCATTATTTTTCTTAACCTGGATCTAACGGTTTTGAGTTTTAAATTGTCTCCCCTCCCACTAGGTCAACCCAACTTCTTGTTTATTTTTTTCATAATTGCTTGAGGATTATTTTTTCCATACATGGGTGAAATGGTTCTTGCAAAATTAGGATTGCTTTCTTCCTTTATTAGAACTTGAAAACTCTAATCTTGTTGCTGAATGAATGAAACTTGTGTTGTTCTTGGTTCTTCATAGAATTCTTAGTCAGATGAGTCGTACTAATTTCTTCTTGGACCGATACTAAGTATGCTTTAGTATAATGTTAATTTGGGGTTTATTTTATGTAGATAAATTAATTCAATCTTAGTGAAACCTCCCACCACGTGGATTTGTGATTATTTTTTGGGAAAGAGGTTATTGGATTCCCTATCTAGAAACATTCTCTTCATCTAGCAATAACTTGTTCATAGTCAAGATTTTGGGTCTATGCGAAATTTATTCCATTAAGGTTTATTTTACTCAAAAATCCTTTATGAAAATCCATTTCCAGGAAAATCCTTGCAATGGTAGTATAATATTGATTCAAAGTTTCAAGGATGCAAAAGTGGAACTTTCCAAGAGCATTCCTAATGGATTTAAGTGAGGGTTTTCTCAAGAAATTAAAGGACATATTCAAAACCATGACCCATACATGAGTTGAGGCAAATGAATCCATTAGAGGATCAAAGGTGGGAATCCATACCTTCATCCATAAACCATAGGTTCCCAAAAAGCAAGGACCCAATCCGAATCCACCAAATCCCTGTCTTCTTGAAGTTCAAATTCAATAACAAAATAAAAAGTTTCACAAAGGTTATTAAAATTCTCTTCCTTCATTAGTGGTGGGCAAGAGGTGATAACCCATTTCTGTAAATCAACAAGCCATGCCCACAAGCCATTAAATATCCACACCAAAAGTTGAGAGTGATAAAAAAGGGATTTATCTTCAACGTTGGGATCTATTAGAATATATAAGAAGGGAGCTTCTAGAATCCATAATAAGGTGTGTTATTTCCCTTTTGCAACATATCTTGAAATACAATTATTGATTAATTATCAAATCCTCTAAACCACAAGTTAATGTGTGAGGTAATGGCACAAACTAATGGGAAGGAACTATATTGGCAACCATTATGGATGAAAAACATGCTTTAATCCATGCAAGGGCATGCAATATGCAAGAGAAGAAGGTCATCTTGTAGAAAGCAGTGGTGCCATCAAAAGAAGGAGATCAACTACCTACATCAAAACCCTATATGTCACTATGAATGGGTGATTCTCTTCCATCTTTTTTTGAAATAAAAAGGTTAACATTAAAATAACCATGAATATTCACATAAAATAGGATTTCAATCTTACTCAAATTTGATGGTTGAATTATTCAGTTTTTCTATTTATTAGATTAGGTGTCTATTTAATTTAATTTAGAGAAGAAGTGCTAACATGGGAAATCATTCTATGGAAGGGAATAATTATTTCAAACAAGAAATGAGATGGCATCAATATTATTGCATATGTGTGGAATGGAAGAGGAAGTATATTCCATAGTCATAGTAAATTTAGGAGAGAAATGGTCACTTGATCCTTGGAAACAACATTCCACCATAATAGACCCATAGTAGAAGCCACAAAGGGGTGCAAATTCAATAAAATCATTACAAAAAAATTACAATTTGCTCATTAGTAGCAATGTATTGAAATTGCATTTTACTTGACAATGACTTTGATGAAGTAAAATTTCATCTCAATGTGTTTTATCATAACAGATAGGTTTTTTCATAAACTTGGCTATTAACACCTAATCATTCTAGGCTCAATTCTTTCACCCGAGTAGTACTACTCCTCAGCAGGTGGTACTATCTGCAAAGCACCTTTTTATAATGTAGTACTCTTTAACATACACATTGCTTCTACAATACTAACTACAATACACTCATCTTAAATGTAGTACTAGCGGAAATACACATAGCTAATTCTAAGATATATAATAGATCTACTATGTGTTAAAACATAGTAAAGAACCTATCCTAATGTACCTCAAAGGTACTCAAACACACGCTTATTCACAAGCATAAAAACACAATAGGGTTGCTAGGTACTTTAAGAGACCAACCACATACTTATTGAAAGTAGCATCATCTATATCCAATCCAGAATGCAATTTCTCTAAACTAGAAACTATGGATTTCATATCCATCATATGAAACACATTAAATATGTAAAATTATGCAGAATGAAAGTCCTATGTTTTCTTTCAATCTTCAACATTTGTTGACTTTAATAATATTTTATCATTTGAAGAAGTTCTTACTGATCTTGTCCATTCAATGTGATGTTCTTCAAGGCCTGATCACTTTCAAAGTGATGGTTTTCAAGTCCAAATAAGGTTTCCCCCTCGAAGTGGCCCATGATTAATAAAATCCCTTCTATGTTATGTTATTTCCATTATATCATGCATTTTCATTATTTATTGTAGCAGGTTCCTCACATATGGTATCAGAGCACTTTCTTGGGCTCGCTGGGTGGATTTTTTGCCAATTTATTTTCTTTTGTATTGCTTCCTTCCATTGTGATTATTGCAGTAGTGTTTGTTCTTTATGTTGGTATTATTCATTGGGGCCAGGGAATAAACCCTATCCTCTTAACTATGGGAAGTACTTGGGAATATCCCTATAACTCATTGTGAGGAGTACCACAAGAATCCCGAAGTAGATGGCCATTGATAAGACCTTCCAAGTGAAAAGAGAAATGACCCCTATCTGATTGACTATTTTCCAATCGTGAGGTAAACCAAGAGTTGTCATTTGTGGAAAAGTGGTTATTAGTTTTACCTGATCCGTGGAATGAGGGTTACTTCACCAATACACAAGTCGTTATACAGCATGGGTGGTTGATTGAATCCCATGAAACTTTGTGACTTCAAACATACATGGGTCCATATCTATTTCCATTTGATAAAGCATAGATTTCCAGAGCCACCACAGATCATTTCCACCGAACCAAAAAAAATTCTAATTTTTGGCCATATCTTCTTTGTTTTAGCTCCATTTCCCTTGAAAATTCACTGTAACACCCGTAATTCCATTCTTCATATTTCCTTCCTTGAGGACCCTATCCCAAATTCCACTTCTTGAAGCCTAAAATTCCAAGTTTGGCTATTTTTAGGGTTGACCATAACTTTTTCGATTCTCACCCAATCGCCTTCAAATTTTTCTACCATGTTCAATTCCCATTTCTTCTTCCTTGTCCCTCTCTAAAAAATTTTCCCATTTCTTCTACCTTGTCCCTCTCTAACAAATTTTCCCATTCTTTCACCCGCTTCTGAAATTCACATTTTTTTCTTCCCTATCCCTTGGAACGTGTCAAAAACCTAGTCAAACCCCAATTACCCACCCAATTTTTTTCCAACTCAAAATTTTGCTTTACTAAAACCATTTTTTGGTTTTTTTCCCATCTTCCCCCACCCCCAAAAAAAACCTTTCTTATGATTGTCACCCACGAAGGAGAAAATAACAAAATTGAAGAAGAACTTGCATCCCTCAAGACCAAACTCGAAGATCTGGATAAAACATTTCTCAGCCTCCATCTTCAACATTTAGCCATCAGCAAGCCGATGACAACGTGAGTCTTTTGCAGAAACTGGGTTCTCTTCTTCTAGTAACTTTCATGGGTCGAAGCTTGATTTTCCTCGCTTCAATGGTGATGATCTGACTAGATGGATTTACAGGGTAGAACAATAGTTTAGTATGCATAACACTTTTGATGTTAATAAAGTCCCACTTGCATCCTTCCATTTGCAACATGAAGCCCTTCAATGGTTATGTTGGTACATCAAGGCTCATGTAAATCCAAACTGGATATATTTTTTCCAACTCTTTTTGCAACGATTTGGCCCTAGTGCTTTTGATGACTTCACACGAGCATCCACCAAAATTTTATAAAATCGCACTATGAGGGAGTATCAGACAAAATTTGAGAAACTATCCAATCACACATAATGATTTCCTGATGCATTCTATAGGAGTTGTTTTATTAGTGGTCTGAAGGATGCAATCTGATCTTAGGTTAAAATTTTTTGTCCCAACACAATAATGGAATCCCTAGGGTTGGATAAGTTGGAAAATTACAAGATCATGGCTCAAGAACGCTCCAAATCCATTTTTGTTCCATTCATAAATATGGTTCCCCAAATACCTCCAATCGCACCAGCTCCTAGAACCACTCCTATCAAGCATTTGTGTGAAGCTGAGATGCGGGAGCATAGGAAAAAATGGATTTGTTATAATTGTTATGAGAAATTCACCCAGGGACATCAATGTGCTGAGAAAAATATCTATCTCTTATATGTGGATTATCCTCCCGCACCTAATATTTCTAATAATGCTCAAGAACCAGTAGATGATAGAGGTGATCATCAGGAACTTCCTGTTGACCCTCTTGCTCAAGATGACTAGGAAGATATATCTCTCCATGCATTAGCTGTAGTCACCACCCCATAAGCCATGCGGGTCAAGGTTTTATTCAAAAAGATCCCTTTTACAATATTAATTGATTATGGTTGCACTCATAACTTCATTGACCCTAGAATCGCCAAACAGGATGATTGTTTTGTCTATCCTTGCTCTATATTTGATGTCATGATTTCCATTGTGGGAACCTTACCTTCAAAAGGGAAGTTTCATAGTGTGTGAATCACTATTGGGGATTATAAATTGCACTCTGAAATGTTTTCCTTGCCTTTAGGTGGATGTGATGTGGTTTTGGGAGCTCAATGGTTACCCACACTTGGACCTATTTTATGGGATTTTGCTAAAATTTGGATGCAATTTTCAGTCAATGGGAAAAAGCACACATTGAAGGGATTACAACCAAGGTCTCTAAGCATCATCATTTCACATCGCATGTAACATATGCTTAAGAAGAATTCACATGGTTTCATTGCTCAGCTCCATTTTTGTTAGATGCAACCTTTAGTGGTCTCAACTACTCCCTTGGATCTAAAACAAATTTTGGATCAATATGCATGCTTTTTTTCTTAGCTAGTGGGATTTCCAACTTCAATACCATATGACCATCATATTTCACTCCTTCCAGGAAGCATGCCTCCCAACATCATGCCCTACCTCTACCCATTTAACCACAAGATGAATATTGATATGCTTGGTCTGGACTCATTGAAGCAAGGTATGATTTTTCCTAGTACAAGTTCCTTCTCTTTACCAGTTCTTCTTGTCCAAAACAAATATGGGTCACGGTGCCTCTGCATTGAATTTAGAGCACTTAATAACATAACAATCAAGGATAAGTTTCAAATTCATGTTGTTGATGAGCTTCTAGATGAGATTCCTGGTGCTCATTGTTTTTCCAAGTTGGATCTTCATTCTAGGAACCAAATTCAGGTTCATGAGGATGATATCCCTAAAACAGCTTTCCAAACACATGATGGCCACTATGAATTTTTGGTCATGCCATTGGAATCATGAATGTTCCTTCCACATTCCAGGAATTGATGATTAAAATATTTTGGTCCTACTTGCAAAAATCCAATCTGGTCGTCTTTGATGATATCCTCCGCTATAGTAAAACATGGGATGAGCATTTCCAACATCTAGATCTTGTACTACAACTTTTATGTGATCATCATCTCCATGAAAAACAGTCTAAATGTGTTTTTGGGAGGAAGGAAGTAAAGAATCTTGGGCATATTGTTTCAACATAAGGGGTTCATATAGATCCCTTCCTTTGATGGCTCTTCCCAAATGTCCGTGGATAAAAAAACTAGATGCACATTTCCAGTTGAATCCTATGGTTGAAGAGGATGCATTAAAAATGTCCATTCTACATATTGAGGGAGAAGCCAATCATTGGTGCTTCCATGGTATTAATACCTTGGTACATTATCATATTTCATCCTCTGAATATTTTTCCAAGGCATTAGTGGAGAGATTCAATAGGAAATACCCTGAACTTAGTTTCAAAGAATTGGCACAATTGAAGTAAACTGGGACCCATGAATCCTATATGTTGGAATTTCAAAATCTCTTAGTGATGGTTTTTTATATGTCTATGGATCAGTTGGTTCTACTATACACTGAGGTGTTGGTAGAACCTTTGAAAGGGATGGTGAAATCCCATAAGCCAACCACATTAAAAGATTCCATAAACTTGACAAGAGATCTATAGAATGTGATTCCAAGGACTAGGTACCTTGCTAGGCTTAATTTTCCTTCCAAACTCAAAGAATGGAGGAAACCATATAAAAGGGACTCTTTTGTTAACGAGAATAATGAGGGACCAAGAAAGAAGAACTCAAGAGGAAGAAATTGTGCTTCACATGGAAGCGGCCTTGGGTTATTGGACATAGGTGTTCTAAGGGGAAGGCACACTATATTGAAGGATTCTCTTAAGATGATGAAGAGGAGTTGGAGAAAGAAGTAAAAATTTCATCCCAAGAAGAGGTGTATGATACAAGAGAAGAAGAATATCCCTCTCCTAAGAAACAAAAAAAATTCAATACTCTCAGGTGTGCCTTAATTTCACACCCTTAGATTCAAGAGCACTATACAAGGCCAAAAGGTTACATTTCTATTTGATGGAGGAGCCACTCATAAATTCATATATGTAGCCTTGGTGTAGAGGAGAAATATACATGCTGAAAATTTTGAAGGCTTCATGGTCATCATCCTAGGTAACAATTCTATGGACTGTTCCAAATGGGTTCCAAGGATTCAAGTTGTTATAGGAAATCACATCGTTATTAATAGTTTCTATGTAGTGAATGTGGTTTTGGGAGTCTAATGGTTATACTATATAGGGTAGCATACAATGAATTATCAAGTCCCTGAAATGAAGTTCAAAAATTCAGAATGGAACCCTTCCTTGTTGAGAGGAATGCACACTTACCCTGACCAAGTGGTTTCCTCTCACAGTATGAGGTCTACCTTGAGGCATGGTGACATTGAATGTGATGCTGAATGTTTGATCACCTCTTCCAGGCCTCACTTAAAGGTTTTAAAACATAGATAGGAGATAGAACATTTGCTGAGTAAGTATGAGAATGTTTCTGGAGACTTTCCTTTAGGTAGGACACCTGACAGAGGGGTGGAGCATGTCATTGAATTAGAGATAGGGAACCAACCTATAAAAATGAATCCCTATAGAAACCCCGAAAGGATTAGATATTATGATTGAGAATTCCATTAAATAACTCTTGGAATTGGGTCTCATAAGACCTAGCTCAATCCATTATGCTTCTTCAGTTGTTATGGTGAAGAAAAAGGATGGAAACTTGAGAATGTGCATTCATTTTAGAGAATTGAACAATAATACAGTGAATAATAGATATCCCATGCATGGAAAATTTGGTATGAGCTCCATGAAGAAAATTTCTTCTCAAAGATTGACCTATATTTTTATCATTAAATTCAAATGAGAGAAAAAGGCATACCAAATACTGCTTTGAGTTCCTTTCCATGCCTTTTAGCTTAACAAATGCTCCTAACACATTTCAATCATTCATGAAAAATATACTCCACAAGCAACTTTGTAATTGTTTTCTAGTTTTCTTTCATGATATTCTTATTTACGGTAAGACATGGAATTAACACTTGCATCATGTAGAAGTTGTATTGAAAATTCTCCATGATCAATCTTTATTTGCTAAGTTGTCAAAATATGAGTTTGGTTTGACAGAAATTTTGTATCTTGGGCACATCATTGGTCAATATGGTATGAAGGTGCACTTGGAGAAAATAAAATCCCTTATTGAATGTCCATGTCCCAAAAATATCACTGAATTGAGGGGATTGATTTGGATTTGTACCTACTATGTGAAATTTGTGAAGGGGTTCTCCCAACTCACTTCACCTCTCACTAATTTGACAAAGAAATATGCTTTCTAGTGGCATGAAGAGGATGAAAATGATTTTAGAATAATGAAAGAGTTAATAGGTAGTTGTACCATTCTTGCATTACCTGATTTTTCTAGACCATTTATCTTGGAGTGTGATGCAATAGGGGATGGAATTGGAGCAGTCCTAAAGAAAGGGAAACACCCAATATCTTTAGAGAGTAGGAAGCTTCAGCCACATGAGAATTTTTACTCTATTTATGACAAATAAATGCTATCCATCATGCATGCTTTGATCAAGTTAAACAATACTTAGTGGGGAACAAGTTTCTGGTTAAGATTGACCATAATATCCTAAGATACTTCCTCACTCAAAATGATCTAAATGAAAGGAAACAAAAGTGGTCGAGTAGGGATCAAGAATTTTATTTTGACATTAAATATGTAATTGAGGTCAAGAGTAATGTGGTATTAGATTCCTTATCTAGAAGACCCTCTATCTTTCTAATGGATGTTGCAGAAGATTGGAAAGATATATTAGAAGTAGAATATACCAAGGATAAGTTTGTTGTGAAATTTTTGATGAGACTAACCATGATGATATGTATAAGGTGTTGGATTTAATCATCTACTACAAATACATAATCTATGTGGTCCCTGGTTCGATCTTGAAGAATTTTTTTTTGAAGAGTGCTGATGATTCTCCATCAGCAGGCCATCTTGGTTTCTTCAAAACATATAGAATGTTGAGAGAAAGATTCTATTGGACGGGGTTGAAGAGTGATGTTATTAAATATGTGGATTTCCCAACATGAAAACAAAACAAAGTAGAGCACAATCATATATCTAGTCTCTTGCATCCCTTTCCTATACCAAAACAAAAATGGGAAAGCATTTCCATGGATTTCATCATTGGTTTACCGAAAGTTCTTGGTAAGGATTTCAGATTTTTTGGGGTGGATAGACTCACTAAATTTGATCATTTATTTTCTATTAATACACCCTTTACTATTTCACAAGTGGTTGAGCTATTCTTTGGAGAATTTTTCAGATTGCATGAGCTTCTGTTACACATATTTATCGTCATCATCGTATTATGACAACCAAACATCAGAACTTGCCTAAAATCCCCAAGTTATGAAGTTTAATTTGGGTCATGAACAGTGATTTCATTCCTTTTTCCACCACTGCACTAATTTCCTTGTGGAAAATGTGTGTTATCCCAATGCATAACACTTTTTTTCCATGAACAAGAAGTGGTGCCACCGCCACATGCCTTAATATAATGAGCGGTGTAATATGGGTAACGCTATGTCTTAGTTGACAAAGAGAGGTGCTTGAGTTTAAAAGATAAAAAGAGAATATTATATGATAAATTATACCCAAATAAATATCTAGGAGCCTTATGAAAACTAACAAATCGAATTTATTGCAAAACCAGCAAAAAACCATTAAATAAGAAGCAATTTACACATGTAATGTGAACATAAACAAGTTATAGTTTGAATGTATAACATAAAAACATATTAGTAACATGTTTATATTATGTCAGAAGTTTTTTGTGAAGCTTTGGAATCCCAATTTTACTATACAAGTGAAAATTTCCAAATTGCCATCAATCCCCCCTAGGTGGGCCAATCATGCTCCAAATCAGCCCAAATGGCCACGAATTGCTGTGTGAATGTGGCTGAGGTTAGATGGGGAAATTATTACACCTTTTCATGTGTGGGTGTGGAAATATGGGTGAGTGAGAGTCTCTAGGAGGTATTCAATGCACCAAATCAACCCAAAATTGGGAAAAATCAACCTCTAGCGCCCCTAGTCAACCAAGTTGTCCACATTTAATGAATGGGAGTGCACTAGAAATGATGAGGGTGAAAATTTGGCTGGTTGACTGATCTGGAGTGCTCATACGGGTGTGAATGCACCAATTTGACTAGTTATTGGTCCAAGTAAGCACCCTAAGTCCAAAACCATAGTGTATTAATGCAAAATTCAATAAAATTGACTAAGGAGTTAACATAAGGTACTAAGGGGTTGGATTAATTTTCTAACACCCTTTATTAATCCAAAAACTTATTACAACACAAAAAATGAAGCATGCATTGGCAACAAAGGCTCAAGTCACCTCAATTACATAATTCATAAATTTTATTTGTCGATATAAACCAAGGAAAAGAAGGACAACCACATGGGACAAAACCTTCCCTAAATAATGGACATGGGGATGAAACCTGCAACAAATAGTAGTAAATCACCATCCATCACTCACCCCAAGAAAATATCTCAGGTAAGTGAAGGTATTCTCTGTGAAAGTCTTGGTGAAAATGTCAGTAGTTTGATCGGTGGATGGGTAATACTGCAATGAAATCACCCTGCATGCACTAAGCCCCAGATGTAGTGCACATGGATATCAATATTATTTTCATTTTTCCTTTGAAATATATTAGTATATATTTTATGGAACTTTTATTGTCCACCCAAATTTTGGTGGGAGAATCAATTGTGACACCAAATTCCTGAAGAATTCCCTGCAACCAAACACACTGTGTAGCTACATTGGCTGCTTCCCTGTACTCAGCCATTGCTGATGAGAGTGAAATGGTGTGATGTTTCTTACTTGACCAGAAAACTTGGGCTTTAGAAAGAATAAATACAAAACCTGAAGTTGACTTCTTGTCAGTGGGATCTCCAGCCCAATCTGAATCAGAAAATCCATCTAGTTGGAGTGAAGAACTAGATGAGTAGTACACCCCATAATTCTTTGTAACCTAGACATACTGAAGAATTATTTTTGCAACATTCCAATGGAGCTCAGGTGGCTGGTGCATATGTATTGCTATAGTACTTACAACATAATATAGATCTGGTCTTGTATGTGTAATATAGAGCAAGCTTCCCACTAGTTTCCTGTAGAGTGTAATATCTACCAATGGAGAATTGCAAAATTCAAACAATTTGATGCCAAAAAGAAAGGGAGAATTGGATTACTTACACTTATCCATGTTAAAATTACTTAGAAGGTATGAAGCATACTGTGGTTGACTTAGCATGATGCCCCTTTCACTTTGCTCGATTTCCAAACCCAAAAATTTCCTTAGCAATCCTAGATCGGTCATGGAAAATTCACTGTGTAAAGATGACTTAATTGAACCAATTGAAGTGGTGAAAATCCCTGTAATTAGAAGGTGATCAACATAAAGAAAAATAACCTGAAAAATACCATCATGTTTTTGCAAATATACATTAGGATCTGATTTTCATCTAGTGAAGCCAATAGAGAGCAAGAAAGCATCCATTTTAGCATACGAAGCCCTGGGGGTTTGCTTGAATCCATATAGTGATTTATTAAACCTGGAAAAAGGTGAAGGATCCTATTGAAAAAATTCATATGGATGCATATAGATCTCCTCCTGTATCTCACCATGCATGTTTGACATCCATGTGGCCCTTACTAGCTGCAATTGCTAGACCAAGTCTTATGGAGTCCATCTTTACAACCAGTGCAAAAGGTCTCAATATAATCCACACCATCTACTTGAGAGTAGCCCTTAGCAACCAATATTTATTTTTATTTAACATCTGAACCATCAGCAGCAATTTTGGTTCGGAAGATCCACTTGCATTGAATAAGCTTCCTCTTGGGAGGAAGGGGAACCAATTCCCATGTCTCATTCTCTTGGAGAGAACATAACTCTTATTCCATTGCTGTTTTCCATCTTGGGACATTACAATATTTCTGATATGTCTTTGTATCATACACAATCATCATATAACAGTGCTCAGCAAGAGCACTATCAATTGCAAAGAAGCATTACTAGTTTGAGATCTAGTCTTTTTAGGCTCTTGGGGATTGCCAACAAATTCCCCTGCATCTTGTAGGATTTTTTCATCCCACTTAGGAATTGATGGTGAATAATCTATATAAATATAATCTTCATCCATATTTTTATCAGACATATCAGAAAAATCAGAGCACAAATCATCACTTACATCATCGAATGGTTGAGGAGAAGATCATTCCCTTGGTGCAAGCTCAAAATCTGGTATTTGTTCTTCTTCAAATCGCACACTTCTTTCAAAAAATATCTTGAGTGTGGAAGTGTCAAAGAGTTTTTAACCTTTTGTATCCTCACCATACCCAATGATGATGCACTCCTTGCTTTCTGGATGCAAGTCCTTCCTCTTTTTAGAAGTGATTTGAGCCCACGCTCTCGTTCCAAAATCCTGAACTTTGAGACATTTGGTTTATGTCTAAGCCATGCCTCATAGGGAGTATTTCCTTTTACTGATTTGTGGAAGGATCTATTTTGTATGTATGTAGTACAATTAATGGCCTCATCCCATATCTTGGGACTTAGAACCCTTGCTTAAATCATGAAAATGGTCATCTCCTTGAGAGATCTATTCTTCCTCTCTGCCACACCATTTTGCTGAGGTGTTAAGGGAGTTGAGTTGTATTTGGATGCCACACTCCTCACAAAGGTTCTATAGGTTCTTGTTCACATAATCATTCCCATTATCAGTCCTAAGGATCTTAATCTTATGCCCACTCTGATTTTCTACCAATTCCTTCCAAATCTTCAATTGTTCAAAAACTTCAGACTTTAATTTGAGGAAGTACACCCAACAGAATCTTGAGTAATCATCGATAAATTTAAGTACATACCTTGATTCACCATATGATGGAGTGGGAATAGGACCTATCATATCTGACTTTACCAACCCAAGTGGTTGTGTGGCCCTCCTTGCCATCCCCTTCGCATAGCTTAACTTTGGATGCTTCCCAACTACACATCCAATGCATGCCCCATTTGATGATTTGATTTGTGGAAGTCCTTCCACCATCTCATCTTTATGTAGTTCTTGGAGGTACTTATAGTTCATGTGACCAAACCTCTCATGCCATAGCTTGGAAATAACATTGGCATGTGAGAGAATATATTGGTCATTGGAATTGGGGAGGAAATTCAAAAAATTGTACATCCTCTCATGGCAGTCTACATACCCAATTGTAATGACTTGATTTGATGATATTTTTGCAATCTCTACCGTGTCTGGAGTGAATATCATTCTCTTCACCTCTCTTGTATGGGTCATTTGATATGCTGACAACAAATCTTCTGGAAGGTATGGTAGATACAACACATCACTGAAGAAACCATGCTCTAATTCAATCCTACCAATCCCCTTGGTCTGGATTGTGGAAATTGAGCACAAGTGATAGAGCAATTACACTCACAAAATTTCTAATCAACATGCAAAAATTAACATCAAAGGAGACCGAAATTGGAGCATAACACTAATTTGTATTGAATAAGTGTACAATAGCCAACCTTGTGAAGTAATAGGCTGTTGCAATATATAATTACATGAGATATTCAAATGCATAAGGATGCCATTCAAAATAGTCAAAAAGTAGGATTACTAAATCTATTAAAATCCCCCATAGGTGCATAAAGCAGTTTCCAAATCCACTAGGATGCTCACAAATTGGAAAATTCAAGTAGGCAAGCTAATAAGGGATGGAAAGACAAATCATACATGCTTTTTTTAGGATAAAAGGATGGAGGATGATGTGGGAAAAAAAAATTCAACTACAGCTAATCTTGCTTTCCCTTTTGCCTTAATTCTCAATAAAACAGGAAGCTTTACAGAAAAAGAAGATATGTACTTTGGAGAATCTGGAATAAAGTAGACATGCTAAATATGGTTTCCAGGAGGTTTCCCAAGAACTCCATGACTCATTTTTATCAAGTGTTTACTTCTATGACATGTAGAAGGAAACTAGCATAGAGTGGAATATAGGAGACTAGGTAATAAGACAAAAATGAATTAATTAATGTGTAAGGTAGGTAACTATGGGTTGATTATTCAAACACCCCCCCTTAAGCCTGACTTTATGAGTAAATATCAGAAAAATATAGGGTGTAGAAACAAGGATTAGTCACCCTTTACATACTACTTGTCCATTCAACCAAGGAAAGAGGCAAAAACCCAATGGGAAAATCCTCCCTTAAACATGGACAGTAAAATAAAATTTGAAAATATTGTCAACAATCATGATTCACAACATGATTAGTGATCCCCAGCAGTGATTTGAGATTCCTGAATGTCTTGTCACAAAAAACTTTGGTGAATATGTCTGCTACTTGTTTTGAAGATGCACAGAAGAGTAGATGAATGGTGCCGTCATGCACAAGCTATCTGATGTAGTGCATATGGATCTTAATGTGTCTGGTTCATTGTCTCTAAACTGGATCATTGCAGATTCGAATGGTGCTCTGATTGTCACAATAGATGATAGTTCAAAACTATGATTCGAAGGCACATTATCCAAGTATTCCCTGCAACCATAAACATTGAGTTGTTGCATTTACAACTCCTCTATACTCTGCTTCTGTAGATGAGAGTGCTATGGCACTCTGCTTCTTGCTTGACCAGCTGATTGCTCCTTCTGCAAGAATGAACACATATCTTGATGTTGAATTTCGATCTTTTTTGTCACCTTTCCAATCACTGTCAGTAAACCCAATCAAATCAAGATCAGATTTAGCTTTGTAGAAGATCCCATGAGTTCTTGTTCCTTAAACAAAGTTAAGGATCCTTTTGGATTCTCTCCAATGGATCTCATGAGGCTGATCCATGTATCTTGAAGCCACTCTAAATGCATAAGATAGATCAGGTTGAGAGTGTCTAAGGTAAAGCAAACACCCAATCATCTACCTATACAGTGTATTATTTACCATAGGAGAAGAACCTGCTTCTTCAAGCTTAACTCCTGAAAGGAAGGGAGTCTTGCTTGGCTTGCAATATTTTATGTTGAACTTGTTCAGCAAATCTAAGGCATACTTGGACTGATGTACTTTTATTCCATGTTGGTATTGAGCAATTTCTAGACCTAAGAATTGGCCCAACAATCCCAAATCAGTCATAGAAAATGCATGGTTCACTGCATCCTTCAAGGACGCAATCTCTTTCTTTGAACTTCCTGTAATCAGAAGGTCATCCACATATAAGACAATAATAATCAAGTAACCATTAATCAGCTTCAAATAAAATTTAGGATCAGAATTTCATCGAAAAAAACTCAATGACAGCAGAAAGCCATCAATCTTGGCATACCAAGCCCTAGGGGCTTGCTTGAGCCCATACAATAATTTCTTTAACCTACACACAAAATATGGATTAGATACAAACCCTTGAGGTTGCTGCATGTAAATCTCTTCAGTGGTATCTCCATTTAGGAAATCACACTTCACATCCATGTGATCTACCTCCCACTACTTCGAAGCTTCAATGGTTAAAGCTAACCTTATGGAGTCCATCTTTGCCACTGGTACAAAGGTTTCATTGTAGTCAATACAATGTACTTGTGAGTAGCCCTTGGATACCAATATTGCCTTATATTTTAAAGGTGAACCATCAGCAGAAAAATTAGTTTTGAAAACCCACTTACATCTAACTAGCTTCCTCCCTGGGGGAAGATCAACCAGTTCCCAAGTGTTGTTCTTCTAGAGCGAGCTGAATTCTTCTTTCATGGATATTTGCCATCTTGGATCATGTGCTGCATATTCATATTTCTATCTATCTGATTCAACCATTAGATAGCACTTCTCAGCAAATAAGGGATCTTTCATACACAGGGCACTCTCAAACTGAGATCTAGTCCTCCTAGTGTCATTAGGATTTCCAGCTAGTTCCCCAGCTACATGAATGGTATTTGCGGCCCATTTTCATCTTGTAGGATTATCAAGATCTGCAATAAAATCATCATTATCAAACATATCAGAATCATCAAACTAATTAGTCTCTTAACTTACAATCAATGGATCTGGTGGTGAAGAAGACTCTCCAACTTCAACTGCTACTAAAGGCTCTTCTTGGAACTGAACACTTCTTTCAATGAAATATTTGTTAGTGCTCAATTTTATCATCTTGTACCCTTTTGAATCTTCAGAATACCCAACAATTAAGCACTCTTGGCTTTGGGGCTGCAAATCCTTTCTCTTTTCAGTTGGAATTCTAGCCCAAGCCTTTGAGCCAAAAATCCTGAAATTGGTAACATTTGGCTTGTTCCCACTCCAAGCTTCTAAAGGAGTCATACCATCAAGATAATTATGAGGAACCCTATTCTAGAAGTAGGATGCATAGTTTATAGCTTTGTCCCAAAAATTTGGTGGCAAAGTCTTAGCCTCCATCATACAGGTTGCCATCTCCTTCAGTGACATGTTCTTTCTCTCAGTAACACAATTTTGTTGTGGTGTGTAAGGGATCGAATGTTGCATCTGAATACCTGGATCTTTACAATACTGAATGAACTTAGACTTGACATACTCACCACCATTGTCAGATCTGAGGATCTTGAGTCTCCTCCCAGACTGGTTTTTAACCAAGGCCTTAAATACTTTGAAGAGGTCAAAAACTTCAGACTTATGCTTTAGGAAGTAAACCCAACAATACCTAGAAAAGTCATCTATGAATGTCATTTCATATTTGGCTTGACTCATGGACATATGAGGAAATGGACCAGCAATGTCACTGTGGATCAACTTGAGAGGTGCATAGGTTCTCTCATGACTAGCTCTCCCAAATTTATGCTCTGGGTGTTTTCCTAGGATACAACCTTGACAGACTCCCTTGGAAAACTTGATCTTTGATAACCCTATGACCATATCTTTTTCACTCAAATTATAAAGTTACTTGTAGTTAAGATGGCCAAATATTTCATACCAAATCTTGCTTGCCTCATTAGCATGAATCAGAAGAGTAGAGGGGTTTGAGTAGGGTAGAAAATGGGAAAACATGTATACCTTCGATGTGTGATCACCAACACCTTTTTCTATGACTTTATCATTCAAAATCTCTATGATTTCAACATCATCATGGGAGAAGATGAGCTTCTTTATAGACCCTGTGTGATTCATCTGATACACTAACAAGAGATTAGAGGCAAGACCTGGAACATACAACACATTATTGAACTTACCATGGTCAAGATCAATCCTTCCTTTTCCCAAACTGTCAGTGAGAGAGACACCTCCCAAAACTATTTGTGGACCTTTCGACATGTCAAGAGAGGAGAATGCATCTTTGTTTGAAACCATATGTCTAGAAGCTCCAGAGTCTATGATGAAGCTAGGAGAGCTTGATGTGCTAGCAACCAAAGCATGTACTCTCTCTTTGTCCTCTGAATTTGATCCTCCTTCCCTCTTCTTTGAGCAATCAAGAAGGGATATGTTATTCTTCTCTGGGAGTTGGGTCAACATGTCAATTTTCTTCTTCATACAAGAGCTTTCAAGATGATAGCCCTTACTGCAGTATGCACACTTTCTCATTTCTCCTTTGTTCTTCTTCTTTTGGAAGTTATTCTTGGAGCCTTGGGGATCCTCTTGAGACTTGTTCTTGTCTCTCTTTTTCTCAGGTGGCTTTTTATCTTTTTTCTTGTTTTTTGAATCAACCCTTGAATCTCCAGCAACCAGAGCTTGGTCTTTGGAAGGTTTGATGGTGCCCATCATCACCAAATTATCTTGATTCCATGAACTATGCAAGCTTAGGAATATTCCAGGATCGAGCTATCAACTTGGTAGCATGGAAGGTCGAAACAAACACTGAATAGTCAGGGCCAAGCTTCGAGAGTATGGCCAAAACTAGTTTCTCCTCCTTCTTTTCAATCCCACACTGTTTTAGCTACAAAACAAGGGCTTTAAACTTGGAAAAATATAGTTGCAAGGATTCTAAGCTGCTGGGACTCAAGGAGATCAGCTCATTCTCTATTTTATATCCTCTCATCTCATCTATCTTACCAAAAATCTTGACAATCTTCTCCCACACTTCATTAGGTGATGTCAATCCATCAAGATGGAAGAGGAGGTCTCTTGAAATGCTCAGACATAAAATACCATAGCCCTGATCCCTCCTGTTGCACCATTTTATTTTCTCTATAGTTTCATTGGGCTCTACCTCAGTTTCCATAGTAACCCTATAGAGACCTTTCACTCTCAACATTATCTCCATCTCATCTTTCCATTCAAAGAAATTAAATGGAGTCAAGATGATCTTCTGAGATTGGTCCATAGCTCAGAAATTGTGCCCTTCAGTGAGCAGAATATGCTCTTAGTCAAGATGTCGAACCTGCAATAGAAATATGGAAGGAGATAAATTGATCTACAAAGGCTCTGATACCATGTGGAAATTGAACCTAAGTGATAGAACAATTACACTCACAAAATTGCTAATCAACATGCAAAAATTAACATCAAAGGAGACTGAAATTAGAGCATAACACTAATTTGTATTGAATAAGTGTACAATAGCCAACCTTGTGAAGTAATAGGCTGCTGCAATATATAATTACATGATAGATTCGAATGCATAAGGATTCCATTCGAAATAGTCAAAAAGTAGGATTACTAAATCTAGTCAAATCCCGCATAGGTGCATAAAGCAATTTCCAAATCCACTAGGATGCTCACAAATTGGCAAAGTAAAGTAGGAAAGATAATAAGGCATGGAAAGACAAATAATACATGCTTTTATTAGGAGAAAAGGATGGAGGATGATGTGGGAAAAAAACAAGTCAACTACACCTAGTCTTGCATTCCCTTTTGCCTTAATTCTCAATAAAACAGGCAGCTTTACAGAAAAAGTAGATATGCACTTTGGAGGATCTGGAATAAAGAAGACATCATAAATATGGTTTCCAGGAGGTTTCCCAAGCTCTCCATGACTCATTTTTAGCAAGTGTTGACTTCTATGGCATGTAGAAGGAAACTAGCATAGAGTGGAATATAGGAGACTAGGTTAAAAAACAAAAACGAATTAATTAATGTCTAAGCTAGGTAACTATGGGTTGATTATTCTAACATGGATTTATGAATCATCCCCCATTCAAACTACTGGGCCAACATTTGAATGCGTGGAGGAGAGGATCTCTATTGTGGATACCATGTGTCTATATGCTGACAAATCAGTGATAAAAAATGAGGAATTAGAGGTACCTGCTACCAAAGCATGACATTTCTCCTTGCTATCTTAACTGGAGGTGCCATACTTCTTTGTTGCGCTGTCAGGGACTAGAATGTTGTTCTTTTCTAGCACCTGCACCATCTGGTTAATGGTTCTTTTCATGCATGAGCTCTCTAGATTCCATTCCTTGTGGAAATAGGTGCATTTGGTCTTCTCTTTTCCTCTCTTTTCCTTCTCCTTGGGAGGATTCGAACCCCCATCACTGGATTTGGGTTTTTTCTGGTTTGTTTTTCTCTGGCAGCTTCGAATCATTATCCTTGGGATTTCCCTTTAAGGCATTCAAAACTCCAATGGAAAAATATTGATCCTTACCCTTGATGTTTCCCATTTGGACTAGCTTGTCTTGCTCCTGAGTGAGTGACTCCATGAAGCTATCTAGACTTTCCATTTGGAAGTTTCAAAGTGTTAACTTGCCAAATTGAAATGGGATGACAAAGACTGAGAATTTTGGCCCCAACTTCAAAGGATGAAAAAAATCAACTCCTTCTCTTTCTTCTCAATGCCACATTGCTTCAACTACAACAAAAGTGACTTAAACTTGGTAAATAAGTCCTGGATAGTGTCAAAGGGCATTGGGATCAAGCCGATGAGCTCGTTCTCAAGATGGTGTCCTCTTAGTTCTTGATTTTCCCAAATAATGTCTCTAGTTTTAACCAGAATTCATTGGGAGTGGTTAAACTGTCTATGTGGAACAAGATCTCTCTTGAGATACTCAGGCATAACAATCCATATGCTTCATCCAATCTGTTGAAGTACTTGGCTTTATCTACAACAGAGTTTGGCTCCACCTCGGTACCTATGGTAACTCTGTAGAGACCTTTGGCCCTCAATTGAATCACCATCTCTTCCTTCCAATCGAATAAGTTGAAAGGTGTTATCAATATTTGGATAGCCTCCATTTCTTCCTACGCTAATGGTGATGAAATTTCTGAATGTCCTGCAAAACGAACTCAATTTTAATCTAGAATTTCTCTAAAAGTGCAGGTCAAAATGCTTTGGATTGATCTGAAACTCAATAAAATCCACTCATCTCTCTAATACCGTGTGATAAATTCAACCCATAAGAATATCTAGGTGCCTTAGAGAAACTCACAAATCGAATTTGGTGCAAAACCAAGAAAAAACAATTAAATGAGAAGCAATTTACACATGCAATGTGAACAGAAATGGGTTATATTTTGAATGTATAACATAAATACATGTTGGTAATAGGTTTATATTACATTAGAAGTGTTTTTTGAGGATTTGGAATCCCAATGTCACTGTACAAGTGAAAATTGCCAAATTGGCATCAATCCCCCCATAGATGGGCCAATCATGCTCCAAAGCAGCCCAAATGGCCACAAATTGCTATGTGGATGTGGTTGAGGTAACACTTGGTAGTAATTACACGTTGGAATGCATGGGTGCGGAAATATGGGTGAGTGTGAGTCTCTAGGTGGCATTAAATGCACCAAATCAGCGCAAAATTGGACAAAATCCACCTCTAGCACTCCTAGTCAACCAAGATGTCCACATTCAATGAATGGGAGTGCATTGGACATGATCATGGAATACATGTGGCTATTTTACTGATCTAGAGTACTCATGTGGGTGTGAATGCATCGATTTGAGTGGTTATTGGTCCAACTAAGCACCCTAATTCCAAAACCATAGTGTATTAATGCAAAATGCAATAAAATTGACTAAGGAGATCAACTAAGGTACTAAGGCATGTTGAAATATTGTATCTTTGAAGAATATTCTGTATGTATCATTTTTTGGTCCCCGATGGTCCTACCAGGAGAACCACTTGTATTAATTTATACCACGATACTTCTAATTAGAAGAACTAATAAGAGTCATGAGGTAGTCCCCTCTAATTGTAAAGGTGGGTCATTAGCACCCCAGTGTGGTTACTTGAGCCTACATGTGTAACTCGAGCCTACATGATTAACTCAAGCCTACATGACAGATCTAATTATTAAAGTGAATGGATGAATATAAATAGAGGTGTGGCGCTTCTCATTTGAAACACACACCCTCACTTGTGTAGCGCACTAGTGGAGAAGAGAGAAGTAGCTGGAGAAGGAGGAGGATCAGGCTTTGATCTCCTTGTTGGTTTTATCCTTTATCTTTTGGGGAATCTATATTGAGGAAGATTTTGCTGGGTTTTTCCCTTTACGGTTTTCCCAGGATAAATCTTTGTGTTCTTTTTGTATGGTTGTGCTTGTCTATCTTTCAGTGATCCTATTTATATGCTTTTGTAATGAAATTGAAATGAAATACTAATGATCTAGCTTAGAATATGAAAATTTAACATGGAATCAGAGCCACCCTGAAAAAAGACATTGTGAAGCTATAGAAGCTAGGGATTATTAATTTTTTATTCTCTCTCCACAATCGATCAACAAAAGAAGGCTAGGCTGACTCTCCATTGAAGGGTGCATCTTTCTGTTGAAGCAGAATTCGATTCTGAGCATTTTCAATTTTCGGTGTGGGAAATTA
The DNA here is from genome assembly GCA_001517045.1 of Pseudotsuga menziesii. Taxonomy (NCBI): domain Eukaryota; kingdom Viridiplantae; phylum Streptophyta; class Pinopsida; order Pinales; family Pinaceae; genus Pseudotsuga; species Pseudotsuga menziesii. The sequence continues at coordinate 423,383 of LPNX011021930.1, forward strand.
GGCTTCATGCAGAAGAGGAATTTTTGAGTAAGCCTAGAGACCTGGAATAAGATTTTTGGAAGAAAATTTTAGAGACCTAGATCAAGATTTTTGGTTGGGTGAAACTCCAGGAAAGTCAAACCCTAGTTTGACCCCAAGCTAGAAAAACCCTAAATACTAAAATTGGTAAGTTTTGGTACATTTGATATATCCCAATATTGGCGAGGTTTCAGGAGCTGAAAATTTCATATGCAGAATACCAAATCCTGATTTACACGGTATCCAAAATTCAGCCTCATATGTGCTATATTCAGGGAGATATGATCCCTCCAAGTTAGGGTTCCATCCTCTTCCAGAATTCATCCCTAAACAAGACACCTAGGGAGAATTGATATATATTGAGCTACAAAGGTCCAAAATAGATTTCTAAAGCTGTTCTAGAAATGGAACGGACTGTACTTTCTGTGGTCTGATTTTAAGACTCAGAAGATGAAATAGTGTCACATGGAAGTACATAGAACTTCGCTATTCTGAACATTCCTGTAACAGGTCACCTTGGGAAAACGATCATAAGTCCCAATTGGTGAAAACAATTCTAATGAAAATTGTGGTATTGGAACCGAGACATGCACGGGTACTTTATTATAAAGTTTTAGATATAGAGGAGCATACATTTATGAGATAGCATAGAAATAGTATCAAGAATTTCTGCAGGAGAAATTGGAAAACTAAGGCTTCCTGTTTCGCGAGCTTCCCTCCACAGTTTTTAGAAAAGGAATACATTGGAGAGATCATATTGAAAAGATATATATTTATATCCAATAATATATGAAATATTCCAATTTTTGAAAATTAGGGTTTCTCTGAGAAACCCTAGATCAGCCAGCTCCGGAACCAGGAAAGACACCTCAAATTGGTAAGATCTAATCTTTTGTTATTTCCATTTGAGGTTCTCATCAGCTTGATGATAAGCTTGGTGAAGTTGACAAATTCCAAGCTTGGAAATATTTGATCTCTTTGAAGAAAATGAATTGGACACCTACATGAGTAGAGAGGTTCCAGTTCCAGAGGGAGATGAGGCTCAAAGTCTTATACCAAAAGAACTTGGTCAAGGACAAGAAGATCATTGTTGATTCAGTCACGAATCAACTTGTACCACAAGTGTCTTCCCTAAATAAAGAGACATTTGATTACTTGACCAAGCTATTTGAAGGAAAGAACATACATCAGAAGATGACCTTAAGAAACAGGTGAAAGAAGAAGTGAAGAATGCAGAAGTGGTGATAGCCACCTTGAATGGCCTCCTAGGATCATAGGATTCATTCATGCGAGGAATGTGTGCCAGAAGGAACTGATTAATTTCAATTGACTCTGGGAAGAATAAGAATATCGACTCATAAGATGAGAAGAGGAAGATGGGATCAATTGAATATCAAGCTCTCACCATTCAAAGAAGATCCCTCAAGCGATGAGGAATATGAAGAACTCAATTCTTGAAGAACCTCTTCTCCATCTTATAATTTGGATAAGAAATGATGATGTCATAAATGAAGAAGATGATGAAGTAGAAGGATCAAGAAGGAGTCTACCCACGAAATGAATAAAAGATAAGTATTCAATTTTCATTTCATGGTATTGTTTTGTTATACATTTGATTATATTCAGTTGATGTGTCATGCATGATAGACTGGTTGCATTAATGACAGTAGTGAGATATGGATGAATGTTGTGTTGGCTAAAAAGTTGCATGATGCATAAGAATGAGTCATTATGGATATGTTTTATGAAATAGTTCTAACCATGCAAATGGTGCATTTGAACTATAGGAAAGATCCTGTACAACCGCTTACAAGAAAAGAAGGATGAGACTTGTTCCGAAGAACAAGTGATGACAATTCAATAAACATGAATCTGAAGCTCCCAGGGTCAGAGACATCATGGTGAAGGAAAGAGCTTCAAAGAGCAGTAGATCCACCTCAAAGGATTAAGACCACCATGGCTATGAAAGAAGCTATGATCAAAGAGTAACACTTAATCATGAGGAATGATGTATTCAATATGATTTCGAGACATAAAGGAAAGTACGTAGTATCTTCCATATGGATCTACAAGAACAAGTGTACAAAGCAAGGTTCGTGATTTGCCTCAGAAAGAATAGACTATGACATGACATACTCTATTGACAAGTATATATCAAGCATAGAACCACCTGTACAAAATGAAGAGGGAAGATGATTCTCCACTTCAGGGGGAGTGACTACAGAAGATATCTGAGTTCAACATGGTACGACATGGTGGACAAATTTCTGATGGATTGAGACTTTACCAAGAGTAAAGTGGATTCCAACCTTCAGGGTTGAATGCAAAAGACTAGGATATGTTGATGACCTGATAAGATGAACTCATGGAAGATGTTATGACAAAAGAATACTAGAATGATGTTTGGGATATAGTACTCAAACCAGAAAGCAAGAATGTGGTATCTTCCAAATGGATTTGCAAGATAAAATATGTTGCAGATAGTAGTAAGGAAAGACTTGTGGCTAGAGGTTTCTATCAGAAAGAGGGAATTAATTATGAAAAGACATTTGCACTAGTAGCACGGTATACTTCGGTTAGAGCTATCATGGCACTTGCATCCATGATGAAGTGGGACTTACACCAGATGGATGTGAAAATAGATTTTTTGAATGGTGTGATTGAATAAGAAGTATACATAGAATAGTCACAAGGATCTGAAGTTGAAGACAGATGGACTCATGTATGCAAGTTGAAGAAGGCCCTCTATGGCTTGAAGCAAGATCCTAGAGCCTGGTATGGAAGGATAGATAGTTTCCTAACAAAAGTCGATCCTAACCTTTACTTCAAGGTTATAGAATATTAACATGTCATACTATTATTGTATGTGGAATAATCTATTCCTGAGAAGGAATGAGAAACAGATTATAGAATGCAAGAAGAAGCTTGCTGAATAATTTTGTAAGACCTCGGGTTAATGCATTATTTCCTAGGTCTGGAAGTATGGAAAAATTCAAAAGGAATATTTCTCAACTAGGGAAAGTATGCAATAGAGATATTGAAAAGATTCGATATGTTGGAATACAAAGCCATGGCCACACCCATGGATTCCAACTTGAAGTTGTTAGCTGATGACTCATCAGAGTTAGTGGATGTGACTCAATACAGACATATTATTTGGTTGTTAAATGTCTCTAACAAATACCAGACCAGACGTTTGTTTTGCTGTGAACACCTTGAGTCAGTATCTAGTTCAACCTAGACGTGTTCACCAAATAGCTGCAAAACATGTGATGAGATATCTGAAAGGGACTGTGGACTTTGGTCTATACTATGATGGAAACCATGACTATATATTGTATGGCTATACAGATGCATATTGGGATGGAAGTATCTTAGACAGAAAAAGCACATCAGGTAGATGCTTTTGTTTGGGGTCTGCTATGAGTTCATGGTTTAGTAGGAAACAGTCCATTGTTTCTCTTAGAACGACAAAAGCAGAATACATAGCAGATTGCTCTGCTAAGTTGTGAAGCCATATGGCTTCGAAAGCTGATATCAAGTATATTTGACCTGAATATGGATACTACAATGATTCTATGTGATAACAAGAGTTGTGATAGAAGTGAACCCTGTGTTCCGTCGTAACACATAGAAATCTGGTATTTCTACATACAAGATAAAGATGCAGATGATGATGTTTCAGTATTTACATACTGTAGATACAGATGATGGTGATTCAGTATTTCTATACTAAATATAGAGATGATGATGTTTCAGTATTCCCATACTGAAGATGTAGATGATGATGATTTTAGTATTCCCATACTGAAGACATAGATGATGTTTCAGTATTTACATACTATAGATGCAGATGATGGTGACTCCGTATTTCTATACTGAATATAGAGGTGATGATGCTTTCAGTATTTCTATACTGAAGATATAGATGATGATGCTTTCAATATTCACATACTGGAGATACAGATGGTGATAGTTCAGTATTCACATATTGAATATGTAGATGATGATGGTTTAGATGATGATGTGCTGAGAAAGCCTCTGTCTCGAGTAAAGTTCAAACACTTTCGAGATAAGCTTGGTGTGGTTCGGAAAGACCTTCCCTGAAAGGGGGAGTAGTGATGTTGCAGTGGGATTGTATCATCCCTGGGCACTTGCCCTAAAGTGATATGGGGACCTCGGTCCTTGAGAATGTAGTGGGATTGTATCATCCCTGGGCATCTGCTCTAAAGTGATTCGGTGACCTCAGTCCTTGAGAATGAAGAGGTATTGTATCATCTCGGGACATATGTCCATAATATCCGGTGACTTTGATCCTTAAGAATGTAGCAGGATTGTATCATCCTTGAACTTCGATTCAGAACAGATCCAGTGAACTTCGGTCATCAAGAAGGTGGCAGGATTGTATCATCCTTGAACTTCAGTTTAGAACGGATCCAATGAAATTCGGTCATTGAGAAGGTGGCAGAATTGTATCATCCTTGAACTTCAGTTCAGAATAGATCCAATGAACTTCAGTCATCGAGAAGGTGGCAGGATTGTATCATCCTTCAACTTCGGTTCAGAACGGATCCAGTGAACTTCGGTCATCGAGAAGGTGCTAGGATTGTGTCATCCTTGGACTTAGTCCTAAAGTGATAGGGACTAATTATCCCGTAATCAATCCGGTAACTTCGGTTGTCGAGAATGTGGTAGGATTGCATCATCCCTGGAATTTAAGACCAAAATAGATCTAAAGACTTCTTTGTATTTGTACTGTGGTTTGCAGATTGTTAATGATGATGATGATGTTCCTGATCGAAAGATCAGAGTATGATGATGATGATGATGATGTTTCTGATCAAAAGATCAGAGTATGATGATGATGATGTTTTTGATTGAAAGATTAGAGTGTGATGATGATGATGTTTTGATGATGCTATATGATGATGATGATGTTTCTGATCAAAATATTAGAGTATGATGATGATGATGTTTCTGATCGAAAGATCAGAGTATGATGATGACGATGATGCTTTGATGATGATTTTGTTTCTAATAGAAAGGTCAAAGTACTGAAGATGTTGCTACTAATCGAAAGGTCAAAGTGTTGAATATGTTGTTGCTGATCGAAAGGTCAAAGTACTAAAGTTCTTGCTGATCGAAAGGTCAAAGTGCTGAAGATGTTGCTGTTGATCGAAAGGTCAAAGTGTTGAAGATGTTGTTGCTGATCAAAAGTTCAAAGTGCTGATGATGATGTTGCTGATGTTGATGATCATAAGATTAGAATATGATGATGATAGTGTTGCTGTTACTGAAGAATGAATATGAAGACTACATGATGTTGAAGAGCTTCCAATGATTTATAGATGTGTTACCCTAATGATGTTGATGATGTCCTCTATCGCTCTCCTAGTATTGTTGTTGTTGATGTTGTTGTAGAATACCCTTCTCGTTAAGGGGGAGTGTTAAAATATTGGAACTTCAAAGAATATTCTATATGTATATTTTTGTGGTCCTCGATGGTCCTACCAGGAGAACCACTTGTATTAATTTTTACCTCGATGCTTCTAATCGGAAGAACTGATAAGAGTTATGAGGTAGTCCCCTCTAATTGTAAAGGTGGGTCATTAGCACCCCAGTGTGGTTACTTGAGCCTACATGTGTAACCCCAGCCTACATGATTAACTCGAGCCTACATGATAGATCTAATTATTAAACTGAATGGATGAATATAAATAGAGGTGTGGCGCTTCTCATTTGAAACACACACTCTCACTTGTATAGCGCACTAGTGGAGAAGAGAAAAGTAGCTGGAGAAGGAGGACGATCAGGCTTTGATATCCTTATTGGTTTTATCTTTTATCTTTTGGGGCATCTATATTGAGGAAGCTTTTGCTGGGTTTTTCCCTTTAGGGTTATCCCAGGATAAATATTTGTGTTCTTTTTGTATGGTTGTGCTTGTTTATCTTTCAGTGATCCTGTTTATATGCTTTTGTTATGAAATTGAAATGAAATACTAATGATCTATCGTAGCATATGAAAATTTAACAAGGCATTGGATTGTTCTTCTAAAAATTTCATGAAGCTTCTCAAACCTTGTATTCATGGAAACCTCATCCCTAGACTCTTGGATGACCTGGGCTCTAGATCCATCCTTGTAGGATCTCCCTTCCACCTCACCCATGAGAATATCAACCATCATTATTCTCCCATGGCTATGTATTGGCTCACCTTCATGGGTAAAGGGAGGAATACGATGGTACAAAAACAAAACTATAAACAAATTTAGCCAAAGAGAGTGAGCACTAGGTGGAGAAGTTTCAATCTTTGGAGGCAAGTTTTTTCTTGAGAAGAGACAGCTTCTCAACACTAAGGATCTTGGTTGTAATTTCTTTCTCTTATTTTATTAATGAATTGAAATTTCATTTCTCATGAATCATATTTTGTATTGAGTGACTTGTTTCATTGTTGAGTCCCTTAGTCATCAACATATGATTAGAGATTGTATTTATTACTTTGCTCTTGTATGTGCTTTGGTTGTGTGTTTCATGCAAGTGAATCTGTGGAGATATACAATTCTAAAGAACTGGCACATTACATTGATGAAAGGTAAAAGAATCCATTCCAAGCCTTTATCAATCTTAGGGGAAGTGCTTTCATTGTTGTGACCCATTTCTTCTATCTTAGAGTATTTTAGGCTAGGGAAACAACTTATGACCATAGAAGGTGAGTATTTCCAATAAAAAATATGGCGACTCCATTGGGGAGACTATTAGGACTTATATTTATCCTTGGTTATTTCCTTTCTTCAAACCTCAATTTCTTCATTGATCAGATCTACTAGTTCTTTAGTTGGATTTGATTTGAGATTGATCAGATCGACTTTCATCTGTCCAGATCTGCCTCATATGCTTTATTTCCTTGCTTTTAATTATCATTTGATGCTAGTAAATTGAACACTAATATTTTTTTTTATCCTTGTGTCTTGTTTTGGAATTTTCAAGTGCCACCACACCTCAGTAGTTTGCTAAGTGCATCCACCACACTTTCTACAGAGGAGACAAGCGGTGCTACCGCAAAAATCCATTGGAAAAAGAGCAGAAACACTGCTCTATTCCTGTTGTAAAAAGGTGGTGTTGGAGCACTAACGCTATGTGCTATACCTTTAAGTAGTGGTGATACATAGGGTTCTTAATATCAGTGTAATTTCCAAGCATGAAATTTATATTTTTGTTTTCTGAGATTGTTCTAGCTTGTTTCTGGTAGTTTCATTTCTGAATTGAAATCTGGAAACTGATTTAAGCTTGGCTAGGTTAGACCTCCAAGAACTACTTGAATTGGATTATGAACTTCTTGTAGTTCTCAGTTTGGTTGATGAGTAAATTTGAAAAGAAAGTGTAGATCTAGATCTCTGAAAGTTGTGTGTTTAACTTGAAAGAAAATAGATTTGCTTTTAGTTTCTTCATAGTTTAATTTGAGGTTGTTTCCATTTTATTTTTGAAATATTGAGAGAAAAGTATAGGTTAAGCTTAGGTATGAATTGGTAGAGACTTGATTGGTATTATAGACACTCAAGTGTTTACATTCTGGTTTTTTCCCAAGTGTTCTTACTCTCAAACAAAAAGAAAAAGTGTGTTCTGTGCACCTTATTTCCATTTTGAAGAAATTTGAAAAATATGGTGTGTTGAGTAGTCATCATAGTCTTTCTTTTAGAAAGAGTTCTTGTCATTTTCCTTTTCAAAATTCTTTTTTTTGAAGTCAAGATGTTCTTGAAATAGGTTTGAATATATATTTCTATGTTTGTTTGCTTGGGATTTAGTCATTTTAGATAAGTAGGAACCGAACCTCTATCTCTTCCTTAAGTAGGTCATTTCAACAAAGTGAAGGAAAAATATTTGTATAAGCATTTTGAATGGTTTTACTTTTATGTAATCATCTCATGCATTGACCTAACCATGAAACATAAAATGAAGCATTAGACTTAGGTTAAAATTTGTAGAAAAGTGTGATAGGTTAGAGATGTGTTCCGATGTCTTTAGGTGTAGGAGCTATCATTATTTTCCTGCATTGAATTCCAGAGATCATGCGGTTCTTCCATGTACCGTTGGTATATAGAACAACCTTTCACATACCCTTGAGGTACATATAAAGGTACTTCATGTAATCAATTGTATATCAGAAGTCCCCTTTCCAATGGTTGTAGATTAGAAAAGATTAATACAGAGTGGATCTCCCACACACCTTGTGTATATAGGGAGACACTTTTAGGGATCCTGAGACCATCTGAGCATAGCCCTTTAACCATCCTATCACCGCAATACAATGAGAACAACACTTAGGGAGTTTACTATACACATGCCTTCTAGGTGTTCGAGTTTTCAAAAAAGGTTACGTCCCCAATCCTCCTTGTCATGTTTTAGTATTGGACCCTATGTTATATCGTGAGTTGTGGTGGTTTGACAATCCTGTGCGGATCTCGACTTTTTACCAATCGTATCACAAGTTCTGATTATTTCTTTAGTTTGAGTAGCATTTGATTTTCCTGACTAAATAGGTTTTTTTTATTTTTGAGATCAGTTTGATTTTTGCAAACTGGTTGATTTCCTATGGAGGAGGTCTCGTCAGTTACAAGGGTTATCACCCTAAATTCCTTTGAATCCTTTGGCTCACCCTCCCATAGAAAGAGACATGGAGAACAATTCTGAGGCAGCTAGTGCTTCTATGCCTAAATTGGAAGGAATTCTAGTTAAAGAGGAAGGATTTGAATATCCTCTTCCCAATTCTCCTGGGATAGACCTATCTAGACAACCACTAGTGGAGCAATCGTCCTCTTGAAACACATCCTTTGTCATCTGAACTCCTTCTGAAGATGGGCTTAATCAATTTTATCCTGATGAAATAATAGCTCCTATATTTGGACCTAATGCTCCATTTTTTGAAAATTCCCTTACTCAATCTATCTCTCAGTTTGGTACCAATACTACTGTGAATGTGTCAGCTATAGAGTTGACCCAAAACTCTAGAAGACCCTTTCCCTACCTTTTACCTAGTGATATTTTAGGTATGTCATTGAATATTCCTTCTAGTGTGGCTCTATCCAATCCTCCACCCACACCTGTGGTGTCTAGACTTGCCACTCCTCTTCCTCCAATTGTTCAACCTAGTGGCCATACTCTTCTTGGTCCTATTGGACCTGCTTTGCAGCCTCCTACATCATCTTGGGTCCCTCATCGACAACCTAACATTGGTAATCAATACCTTAGCAGGGAACACTACAATACCTTAGTCACCAATCAGTGGGATTAACCTACTTATGGACCTTAAGCCAGACTTAACTAGGTGTAACCACCTTTTATGGGTCAAAATGATCCTAACTATCAACAATTTGGTGGGTTTTATGAGAAAATTCAAAAGACGTTTGTTCCTATCGAGGTAGCCTTACCTTATAAATATTACAACTACGCACAACCCAACCAACAACTCTCATTCTTGGCTACATTGGATTTTCCTGACTTGTTGAACTTAATAAATGACCCCATTCAACATGATCCATTTTGGCCTACCATCCCGACCAAACTTTCCTCAGACATTACAAATTTTGATGGAAAGCAGGGAGAAGATCCAAAAAACCATGTGATGACCTTCCATTTGTGGTGTTCATATAACTCCCTTATGGATGATTTTATCTAATTAAGACTCTTCTAGAGAACATTAACTGACACAAACGAAAAAGGGTATAGCGAACTACCACAACACTCGTTTGTGGATTTCAATTCATTGGAAACAATGTTTCTTACTCATTTCCAGTTACCTATTTGGTATGAAACTGGTACAAATATCTTGACCTCTCTTTGACAAAATAACTCTACTCACATATTAGATCATATTCATGAGTGGAGGAGGCACCGAAGGTTAATCAAGGCTCCCATTCTAGATCAACTCTTGGCTGACTGGTTCACAAAGTCCTTATTGCCTTCTCTTGCCAGAGATGTGGCAATGGGTGATACTATCACGGAAGAGCAGGATATTAGTCATGCCCAATATTTATACTTAGTCTATTCCCATTTCAAAACTTTATATGATCTAATTCCTAATTCTCATCGTCCCAGCACTAATCCTACTAAGCCACCTGCAGAGACTCTTGTGGATTTTGTTGTTGGTACAATCCAACCTTCATCTACAATGAAGCCTGATAAACCACATAGTGCTTCAACCACAAATTCTTCTACTACTACGGTTTCCACCGAAGTGAATGCAATTCAATTCTCATAATTACCTAGAAATAAGAAGAAAGGAAAAGGTAAGAATAAGAAACTTGGAAACCAACAGGAGAGTAGCAAAAAATCTACTTTAGAGAATGATGCAAAACCTAAGATGAAAGCTAAGTATCCTTGCTTTTTACATGGAGATGATCACTTCATGAAGGAGTGTCCTTGTTGTGAAGAGATTAATAATTTTTTAAAAATTAACCCGACACCGGTAGTATTAACTGACCCCTTCCCATCCCAGCAACAATTGATTGACCATACATCTTTGCATGGTCCTTCATCCTATACTAAAGACATTCATATGATGTCTTCCGAAACAATTGTTTTGACTAATAGAAGTCAGACAGATGATAAAAAACCTGAGAAGAAAGATGAAGGTTCTTCTCCTGAGAAGACTCCTCTCATCAACCCTTCTCCTCAACCTCCTTCTAATGGTCCTCTCACTATTGAAAAACCTAGTTTTGACACAATATTGCACCCTCCAAAGAGTACCATCCTCAAAAAGGTTTTGAATCCTAGTGCTTGAGCTGCGCAATTTTATAATGTTGTTGAATATTTGGCTCGAGCACCCTGTTCTATGTCCACATTGGAAGTACTCCAAAGATATCCTACATGATGCAAGAATTTGTTTTTGTCTATGTATTTCTAAAGAGCCATTGGTTCTACTGACCTTAGTAAGTCACCAACCACCTTAAAATATTTTGATAGGCGAGGTTTTCAACCCCATGACCTGCTACTGTCATTGTCCATCAAGCTGGGGGGTAAAACCATTTCTATCCAGGTATAAGTGGTCGATGCTCCTCTAGATTACAATTTGTTGCTAATAAGGAATCGATTCTATGCTATGACGGCTATTGCGTCATCGTTTTTTTGCACGCTTCAATTCCCACATCAAGGAAAAATTGTGACCATATATCAGCTTGATTATTTCTCACCCGATATTACTGGTTCCAAAAGGAATAATGTTCCTATGTTTGGGAAGTGACCTTCTCCCTATCAGTCTGTAGGGGTTGGATTGTTGAAATATTCTACACTCATGGGAGTTTTTCCATCCAAGACAGCCCCTCCTAGTATAGAAATGACCACAGTAAACATGATATCCTCCACGACCAGGGGAATGTATAAAGGAAAAGAGATTTTAGAATCATCTTCTATGAGTTTATATTAAGCCTTGTATGATGCCATTTACTCTATTTTATATACTTACATAAATGATCATCATTCGGTAGCATCAGATCCTTACCATCGACTGCCATATTGGATAGATTCCCCTCTCCTAAATTTAGATTATCTCTCACATAATTTTCCATTTGATCAGTGTATTATGGATATCATGAGTCTGGATGAATCTTTATTGTAAGACTCTGCTCATAAATCATCATTTCTTCCTAATGCCAATTCAGTAAAGTCAATTTTTGTTTCTCTGATAAGTTCGGATATAGTCGAGAATCCACAAACACATTCATTAATGGAAGGTGTTGATTATGAAGAGAATTTATGAAACATCACCAAAAAAATTCCCCTCGTTATATCGATTAAGCGAGGTGTGGTCGAGCATATCCACATAGGCCAGAACTGCTTGGAAACAAAAATTGAGGAATACCGAGCTCTTTTTAAGGAATTTCATGATGTTTTTTTGTACACTTATAAACAAATGTCCAGGATTTATCCATCTATTGTCATACATGAGATCAACACATACCCAATGACAAGACCTATTAGGGAAAAACTTTCCTAGGTCCACTCAAGAAAATATGCAGCCATTAAACTTGAAGTTGAGAAGATTTTAAAAGCTGGTTTTTTCTACCCCATGCATTTAACTGACTCGGTGTCTAATATTGTCCCTGACAACAAGAAATAGGGCACTATAAGGGTTTTTATAAATTTTTCAGACTTGAAAAAAGATTTTCCATAAGGAAATTTTCCTACCCCTAACATCAATCAGATCATTAACAAATGTGATGGAAGTGCCATTTTTTCCTTTGTGGATGGCTTTTTCGACTATAATCAGAATGAGATCCTATCTATCGACCGGCACAAAACCACATTTATTTTCTTGTGGGGAACCTTTTCTTATAGGAATCTAGCTTTTGATTTGAAGAATGTTGAGCTACCTTCCAACGAGCTACTTATTATTATTTTCATGATATAAAAAAAATAGTGGAAATGTATCTGGATGACCTACCTATTCTCTCACAATAGCGAGAAGATAATTCGAGGCATCTTAGACACATTTTCCATCGATACCATCATTACCATATTCAGCTCAATCCACAAAAGTGTTCTTTTGTGTTGAGACTGGACGCTTACTTGGTTTCGTTGTTTCTAGGGATTGGATTCGAATATATCCCTTAACAATTGCAGTCATCGTGGCCTTACCACCTCCATCAGACATTATTGAACTCCAAAGTTTGCAATGGAAGGAAATATTTCTTCATGATTTTGTATGCAATTTTGTAGCGAAAATGCATGGCTATATGCATCTCTTGAAAAAGAACACTCCCTTTTTGTGGGATGATCAGGCTCAAGGAGATTTTGATAATTACAAAAAGGGAAACTCACTCAGCTATGTTGCACCCCCCCAAATTATTCAAAAGATTTTATTCTTTACATTATCGCCTCCACTACTACCATTGGAATAATTTTAGTGCAGGAAGATATGAATGAATAAGAACATGTGATCTACTATTTGAGTAAGAGTCTCCTTGACTCTGAAACCCACTACTCATATGTGGAGAAGCTAGATTTGGCTACAATCATCGTTGTGCAGTGTTTCTGTCACTACATATTACTTCACACCACTACTTTTCTTGTAGATCAAAACACTATGTACTATATTCTCACCCTTTAGGTACTAGGGGAAATTGTTCCCATTGGATTGTCATCCTATAGGAATATGATCTTGAATTTTCCAAAGCCACTTCCAAGAAGTCCATGGTCTTTACGGAGTTGATGTGTGACCTTCCCCGTGCTCTCATGGAAGTTGAGTGCAATGATTCATTTCTAGATGAATTCTTGTTCCTGATAAGGACGATTGACACATGGTTGGATATTTGATCATATATCTCTAGACCCAAATATTTCATCTCAATCCATCCCATGACGATCACCAACACGTTCGTCACCACGCTAAGTATTACCTCATGATTAATGACACCTTATACTAGTGTGGTATTGACTCTATCCTTCGATGACTGTTAGACTTTTATCATTTAAGCAATATGATATTAGGATCTTATCTAATAGAATGACATGCACAACAATAAACAAAAGAGACAAGAGACAAATAATTTTCCTTGGGGAAACCATAAAAGAAAAAAACCCGGCAACTTCCTCAGAGATAGAATGAGCACCAATGGTAGTATTAAAACCCAAAGATGGAAAATATGATCTCCAATAGTTGTTCTCTCTCTCTCACTTGAGAGAGATTCCCCTCTCTCACTCATGTACCCCAGTGAGTTAGTGTGTGTGTGTAATGTGTATAAATGAGGAGAGCCTCACTTCTATTTATATTCTTCCATTCACTTTATGTCCACTCCAACAATTCGGCATCACTTAACAATTACTTACCATGTCCAACTTCTCTAGGAGAGTCTAATAACCCTAGTGCCCCACAACTGTGGGGAATTTTCCCTTCGATTAACAAGGAGGGTTAACCTTGACTCAATTGTGGGGACTATTTCCCCGACTTACAATGGAGGGTTAACCTCAATGATTTTACATGACTTATTTACATTATTGAATCTCTTGATCGGAACATTGGGGCATGACATGACTCAATTACATTATAGATACTTCCTAGAATAAACATCGGGGTACAATACATAAGATATACAAGTGAATACATTCCAAAGTTACAAATATATCAACACTCCCTCTTAAATAGAAAGGTATTCTCTCGACACAATTTATCAGCACAAGTCTTCTTCTCTGTATCATCTAGATCATCATCAAGTAATCTTTGAGTCATCTTCATCTTCAGGTCATCTTCATCAAGTATGGATCATCACTGGATCTAGATCATCATTGGATCATCATCGAGTCTGGATCATCACTTGATCTTGAGCATCACTGTATCATCATCATGTCTGGATCATCACTTGATCTAGAGCATCACTGGATCATCATCGATGCTTCTGCTATCTCAATCAAATGGTGCTATCTCTTCATTCTTCTCATCATAGGAATTTCTACAGAGCCAGCCCTTTTTCATGCTGGTTGTAGGCCTAGCCTCTAGGTAGGTCTTCATCTTCTTCAGCACTTATATCTGACCATGAGAGGAACACATCCAAGAACCATTTAAGAATGGCCCACCCAACACTTACATCTTTCGTTCTCAACGAATCGCTCTCAGCTCTTGGATGAGTGTTATTCCCAGAATGAAAAAAATTCCTGGTGACTGACCAGGTGCCTCCATTCTCCCAAAGAATGTCTTCTCAGCACTAAGCTGAGCTTCATTCCCATACTAAATCAATTTCTTGGTAACTGACCAGGTTCCTCCATTCTCTCGAAGAATGGATACTATATGTATTCATCATCTTTAGACATACTGTTGAATCTTCATGACTAATTACATGCATCAAAAAAACCTTGAAAGAGAATCCTAGAACAAACTAAAGGATCTCCAAGTATATTTTACATGTGACCATCACAAAACCTCAAAAGAGAATCCTAGCAAAGACTATAGGATCTCCCAGGATCTTTTCTATGTGACTACCACAACAAAACCTTGAAAGAGAATCCTAGCATAGACTATAGGATCTCCCAGGATCTTTTCTATGTGGTCAAGAAAAACCTTAAAAGAGTGTCTTGCAACATGTAAGAACTCTAAAGAGCATCCCAGGACTTTTACGAGTACATAGCTCAACCTATCGGATCTCCAAGGCTGATTACATGCCTCTAGTAGCAAAACCTCAAAAGAGCATCCTAGCATAGACTATAGGATCTCCCAGTATCTTTTCTATGCTACCTATAGTAAAACCTCGAAAGAGAATCCTAGCACAGACTATAGGATCTCCCAGGATATTTTCTATGCTACCTGTAGCAAAACCTCGAAAGAACATCCTAGCACATACTATAGGATCTCTCAGGACCTTTTACATGCTTATCTGTACAATCTATCCATAAAGTATCATCCTGATACTCATCATAGATTGATCGTGATGCATATCATCATCATATGATCATCCTAATCATCACCATAGTAGAAACTGAAGCATCATCCTGATTCTCATCACACAACACTTACATCCATAGCCATGGGAAGGATCCTCCTATCATGCTTGGAATGGCTCCTGCAACTATGTCCCATCACTTCTTCCTCGAAGTATCTTCTATCTGAAGAACACCAAGCCTATCTCTAAAGTACTCAAACTTCACCCTAGCTAGTGGTTTGGTCAACACATCTACTATCTTCTCATCCGTCGCAACATACTGGAGCTTCACTCCTCCTATCTGCACCATATCCCTGATATAGTGATATTTGATCTCGATGTTCTTCAACTTGTCATGGAACACTTGGTTCTCAGACAAATTCACACAACTCTGGATGTCATAGGTAGCATCTAGTGGAATATCAAATAACTCATATAGTAGCTTCCTAAGCCATCTGTGAGCTTGTCGTCCTCTATAGGCTTTCATCTTCAACCTTGTAGCAAAGGTTAATATCTTCATCACTCAAGGTGATCTTCAAGATCCTCATGTATATTTTATCCTGTGGGTTCCTTCTGAGATCGTACAAGGCCTTCTTTCATTTTCACACATGATCCTTCATGTCATGTGTCTTAACTTCCAATGGCTTCAAATGTCTCTTCATAGTCTATTCCTTATTTTTGTGAGAAGCCTCGTGCTATGAATCTTGCCTTGTATCCGATGATGTTTCCATCCACTGCATGATGGAATTATGAACTTCCCTTTAGGTATCGATATTGCATCCTAGACATCATTCTTATTGAACTAGTCTTCCCTTTCTTCTTGGTTACTTCTTCAACAATGATGTCACTGCATTCATCATATTATTCTTCATCTTGGATTATTTCTCGAACTGTCGTCACTTGTTCTTCAGAACAAGTCTCAACCTTCTTTTCTTGTAGGTGATTGTACACGATCTTTACTACAAGTAATATCAACCAATTGTATGGTTAGAAACATTTCATAAGGTATATTCATAATGAAAAATTCGTATGCATAAATATATGATCATGCAACTATTACAACATTCATCCATATCTCATGAAAACTTTCTAGATGCCTTCCATCTCTACCTAGACAACATTGAGATTGTGCGCTAAATGAATATGTCAGCAAAGAGGTTTCATTCTAGATAAGTAGGAATGGAGAGTTGTAGAGCACCATGGGCTACTTACCCATCACATGCATATTAGTAGTATACTGTCATTAATGTAAACATTCTATCATGCATAATACATCAACTGAATATAAACAAATGCATAACAAAACAATATCATAAAATGACAATTGAATACTTATCTTTATTTGTTTCGTGGGTAGACTCCTTCTTTAAACTTCATCATCTTCTTCATTCACAACGGCTTCATTTCTTATCCAAATTCTCAAGATGGATAAGAGGCTCTTCAAGAATTGAGTTCTTCATATTCCTCATCACTTGAGGTATCTTCTTTGAATCATGAAATCTTGATCTTCATTTGCTCTCGTTTTCTTTTCTCTTATTATGAGTTGAGCTTCATCTTGTGTCTACTCTTCCTAGAGTCTGCTGAAAGTAATCACTTCCTTCTGGCACACATTCCTCAAATGAATGAATCCCATGATCCTGGGAGGCCATTCGAGGTGGTTATCACAACTTCTACATTCTCCACTTCTTCTTCTACTGCTTCAAGATGTTCGTTGATTTGAGAGACCTGCGTAAAGTATGACTGTATGGTCTATGCATTCTGGATCTTCACATTCTTCAACTGGTTTCTCAAATTAATATTTTGATCTATGTTCTTTCCTTCAAATAGCTTGGTCAAGGAATCAAACATCTCTTTCAGTGTCTTTAGGAAATACACTTGTGGTATAAGGTGATCCTCTATTGAATTAGCAATGATCTTCTTGGCCTTGACCAAGTTCTTCTTGTGTAAGTATTTTAGCCTCATCTCCCTCTGGAACTGGAACCTCTCTACTTATGTAGGTGTCCAATTCATTTCCTTCAAGAAATAGTGAGATCATATACTTCCATGCTTGGAATTTGTCAACCTCACCAAGCTTGTCATCAAGCTGGCGTGATTAGTCATATTGAAATGAGAACCTCAACTATAAATAGAAAAAAGGTTAGATCTTACCGATTTGAGGTGTCCATCTTGGTTCTGGAGCTGGCTGATCTAGGGTTTGTTAGAGAAACCCTAATTTTCAAAAATTGGAATATTTTAGATATGATTGGATAGAATGATAGGCCTCTTCAAGGCGAGCTATCCAATGTACTCCTTTTTTGAAAATAGTGGAGGGAAGATCCCAGAACAGGAAGCCCTATTTTACCAATTTCTTCTACAAAAATTCCTAATATTGTTTCTACGGTATCTTCGAATGTACTACTCCTCTGTGTCTGAAATTGTGTAGTCAGATAGCCTCATCTGTCCTTGTTCCAACACCACATGTTTCATCAGAATTGGTTTAATCAATTGGGACTTATGAGTGGTTTCCCAAGGTGACTTGTTTCAGGATTGTTCAACATAACAAAGTTGTATGAACTTCCATGTGTCACTGTTTCATCTTCGGGGTCTAAAAAATTTATCATAGAAAGTATAGTCTATGCCATTTCTAGAACATCTTGAGAAATTTCATTTGGACCTTTGTTTCCCTAGATATATCAATTATCCCTGTTATAGCTGATTTTACCACACATGGTTGATCACACTTTTATGGCCTTCCATATCCCTCTACGGACTCTTTGTGACCCATGGAATATTTTTGTACCTTTGATGTTTCCAATATCATCCCTAAAAGCACTCATTATTTTTTGTATGCGACTTTTAATCCCTTTCTTGCAGATATGACCCTTAAACCTGCGTACATCGGGATGTGTGCAAAAGGCCAAATATTTTTGGAGTTTTTCTTGATGTGGATCTGAGTCACTTGTCTCTTGGCCTTCCATATGCCTTGAGATCGCTCAGATTTAACCTTACATTACTCCATTGAAGCACTATATAAGGAACCCTTTGGAGACATTGAAGGGGAGGAATTGAAGAGCAATAGAACTATAGTCCATTGTTGTCGTAGCTTGCTTATACTTGAGTCTGCATCCCTTTGTCCCTTGGAGCACTTTGTGTTCTTCGCAAGCTTTCATTTTCTTGTGAGCTTGCTATCAAGAGATGAAGGATTGAGGTGGTGGAGGCCCAGGTGGAGGACTCAGTTTCTCCGGTTCGCATACATGCCGATAGAGGTTATCACTTGTGTAATCTCTAATTTATTTAGTAGAAATATCTTTTCCTATCCAATGATGTGCATTTCAATGAATATTTAATCCATGGATGTGTTTAATTACTTATTTATCATTGATCATATATGCTAGAGTAGGTCTAACACTATATAAAATAGCATGCTTTCCTTGTTTACTGTTGTTGAGAAGTGAATTGCCAACGCAAGCGAGATTGGAAAAAGCTCAATGGAGATCTACTACAACCGTCCAGAATAAGGTATGTTTCAAGATCCTTTAGTGTTAGATGTTTTATTTCTCTTGCATATTGGGAAAGGATTGATTTTTGTGGTTTCTCTCTTTGTTGTGGTACACCCCAAGCCATAGGAAGTTTTCTCCATAACAGAATTGGAGACCATGCTGGGGAGGTTCCTATTTGTTTTGTTTGGGGATGGGGGCTCAATGTGCTTGATATTATTTACTTGCTCTCTGTTTCTCCCCATTTTTGTGTTTCATTTTATAGTATGTTAATCCATTGACACTCCCCTTTACTGGTTTGACCCTTGGCCTACTTTTTACCACCGCCTTCTCTGCATACGTAGGTTTCTGGCCAAAAGTCGCATACATACACGGATTTTTTGTCAAAAGTTGTGTATACATGCAGGTTTTTGGCCAAAATCCACATATACATCCATCTTTTTGGCCAAAAGTCATGTACATATGCAGCTGTTCTTTAAACAGTCCCGTACATCCTCCATTTTGGTGAGTTTGATGTTGTGAAAAGTTGTTGGGTGGGTTGTGAGTGTGGTTGGGTCTTCTTGGGTTCTGATGTTGTCTGTTCAATGATTCTTTTGTGACCAGAGACCGCTTTTCTTTGAAAGTAGTTTTATTCATTTATCCTTTTTGTTTTTCCATTAGTGCATTACTCTTTTTTGTCTCGGTGTCGTGCTGGGCTTGTGTTTTATACTTGCTGCAGAGACTGAGAGTTCTATATGAATTTTATTTGCATTTTTCATTCTTTTATATTGAAAAATACAAAATAGTGGCACTCTTAGTTGCATCTTAGATATGGATTTGAGGGGTTACTTGCATTGGATTTCTTGGATGAGAGTTGTGTTTAGGCTTTCATATAGGAATGATTGCATTTACATTTGAAGGAATATATATTTATGCATCTCATGTATTGGCATACCTTGTTTTTCATTCTACAAGATTGCACTTGGCATTGCTTGTTAGGTGTGCACTTTTATTTCACTGATGAATCTTCATATCATTAGTTTCATGACCATTTCCTTTTGAGTAATTACAGCCAATTAAAATCAACACTTAATAAAATGTACTACACATTTTTTTTTATAGGGTTCACCAACAAGATTAGGATTTAGGGTGTTGGAATAGTTCATTGAGAGTCAATTCTCCAAGACCACTAAAAAAAACAATTAGGTGTTTGTCCAAGTGAGATAGTGAAATCCTTGGTATAATTAGTGTTTCTCAGGATTCTCCTCTCACACGGGAGTTAAGCACGAGGCAGTGCACATGATTGTGACTGGGATGACCCCTGATTACTTTCTGTGAGCACCAGAGATATTTCTAGGATTGCATTTGTATCTTGGGGCTATTTTTGAGTTTCAGGCTTTGCTACCCTGCCCATACAGTCGATCCCATCTGCGATTGTCCGCTCGAGCATTGGTTATATTAGGGTGACCTTAGTTGCCTTACCTAGGTATCATAGGGGGTACTTGCAGAGGTTATTCTATAGGTGTCCTGGCCAGGTAAAGTCAGACAGAATAGCCGCTATATGTGTTGAAGTTGAGGGCCACTATAATTGGTTACGTACCTCCACTTGTAGTGTATGGGAGTTTCGAGCCTCTCCTAGGAGAGACATACCTGTTGCATTCGGGAGATCACATATGATCTCCTTGGTTTGCTTATATTTTGGCTATAGATTTTCTTAGGAGTGTTCTCTTTGTGCGCTAGTTGGCCTTTGGGATCACAGTTACTTGAGTATATTTATGCTCTCTTGAGTTCAGATCCTTTTATTTTCGGCATGCCTAGTATCCTGTCACCTGTCCTTGGTCCTAGTGTCGAACCTGGTGTTACATTTGGGGGCACTACATCCCCTTACCTTGTCTATGGATTTGAGAGTGATCTTATCACTCTCTTTGTTTGGGATTAACACCATTGTTCACCTTCATGAAGGTGGTAGTGGATGCATGAATGTTGGGTATACACCTTAATTTCCTTTTTATGTCCCTTCGTTCACCACATTGTTTCCTTTGGTTGTAGTTTCCATGATCATTCCTCCCTATATCCTATAGTTTGGATTCTTTATTGACTATTTTGGGTTGTTTTGGACTAATATGGTTGTCATGTAAGGTCCATTTTTTGTACACTCTCTCTGAGGTTTCGACCCGTTCGTGCCTTTCACGGGTATTATTTCTGAACTGGCATATAGGTTAGGATATCACATCTGATTGCGCTTATGCATTGGCTGATGACCATTCCATCTTAACCTTAGGTACGAACCCATTCCATGGTATCACAGAGCCTTCATACTGTTGTTAGAAGTGGTACTATGTGAATGGTAGATATTTCCTATACATGGGTGTCCTTGTTAACTCCCTTTTGCATTTGGTACCCATGTTGCGAGTCCTCTCTTAGGTCCAGGAGTCCCTTTTAGTCCTGCCATGACTTTGAGAAAGAGCTTCATACTCCTCTTAAACTTTATGTTTCCCATTTCCCCAAGACTCTCTTGTATATGTCAAGTTGTAATTGCATTATCATGAGTTTTGCTTTCCTTTTTGAGCCTTATGCTGGCTTCCCTGACTTTTATTATCAACCATATAGCCCGACACTACAACAAATCCTAGAATTAGTGTCCCATTTAGCGTCCCTTTTTAGTGTAATTTATTTTTACATTGAGTGGTCAAACTAGATGCTAAATGGAACGCGTCATGGACAAAACTTAAAGTGTCCCAAAAAACTTCTTTTTTTGCTTCCTAAATAGCATCCTTTATGACATCCAAAATAGCATCCAACTTTGCTTCCTAAACAAATTCAAGGTTTGCTTCCAGAATAGCGCCCAACTTTGCTTCCTAAACAACGTCGAGGTTTGCTTCCTAAATAACGTCCTTCTTTGCTTCCTAGAGAGTGTCTGCTTTTGCTTCTTAAATGACACCCCCGTTAGCGCCATATTTGCATCCTTAATAGCACCATGTTAGCATCCATTTTTGCTACCACTTTAGCATCCCATTTTGCACCATGTTTTACTTCCAAATATGTGCCAATTTTTGCTTCCAAATTTGCACCAATTTTTGCTTCCAAATTTGCACCAATTTTTGCTTCCTTTTTTGCATCATGTTTTGCTACCAAAATGACGCCAAATATTTCTTCTATCGTTGCACCATATTTTGCTTCCTATGTAGCACCATGTTTTGCATCCAAAGTAACATCTTATTTTTCTACCATATCAACGCCATGTTTGGCTTCATCATTAGAGCAATGTGTTGCATCATTTTTAATGCCTAGTTTCACGTCTCTCATGTTTTGGTCACTAATTTAGTCATTTTTAGTATTTAACCGATATTATAATATCATTAGGGCATGGAGGAATCGAACCACCAACCTCCTGCTTGTAAGGAAGGTGCTCTTCCATTGAGCTAGAACCCTTTAAGAATTTGAGAACCTAACTTACAGAGTCCTCTATAATGGTAAAAAGGATCAATACACAACTTTGAGTATCTAATGGTCAAACAAGGCAATAGAGAAAGAGGATTTTGTAATACCAGAAAGGACACTCATCAACATCAACAGTGTTGCATGTATCAGAAGATGACAATTTAATAGTACAAATTTGGTTACCTAAAATCATGTAGCTTGGGAATTCTAGTTATATCAGGACCTGATAAGCCATGTGATTAGAAATACACATTAGTGCATGCACATGACTAGAGAAAAAAGCAATGTTCCACCAGTCTATCAAGCATCCAAATTATGACATCCTGGTTACAAGCATGTAATATCTTGCACCTTATTATAGTAGACAGACAATTCTACTATTAGTCCTAGCTACATGTGATTACACATGATATAAGTTATAACTTATGTACCAACATAGTTACCTGCATAAGAATAGTTCTAACAGAGTGGGGAAACAAGAGTGAAAAAAAAGAGAGTGTGCCTTGAAACAGATTTTATATCATTGCAATGAATTGTGAATTGTCGATTCAAGCATTTAAAAGCATGATAATTGAGAATTAACTATAGAAATGCATCTGGGAAATAGCATGAGTACTATAAGGAAACTTAATTCCAATGTCTTTAAATATTTATAAAGCGTAGCAGGAATAGACCACTCACTAAATATGTTGGGGGGTGGGGGTTGAAGGTATTATGGAAGGAATTTTCAGTGGAAACGGCATACACTGATGATCTACAATATCTTCAGGAATTTATATTAGTGTTATGAAAGCGTTTCAAATCCAGCTTTAAGCACATCCATATATCTATTTGAAACAAGAAAATGGACAAAAAAAAATTATTGGTTATTTCCTGTGCAGAAATATTAAATATAATCAAATACTAAATATAATCAAATCGGTACTGAGCACTTCAAAAAGATCTCATGCATCACATGTACCGTAACTGTTTAAGAAATAATCTCATGCATCCATGTCCCATAACCATCATTGATAATTTTAAAGACCATTTCAGCATGAACATGAAGCAGACCATAACAGCGTTTTTGTGAGCCACATCCACAAGTCCATATCAATAGTGAACAAGGTGTTCTTCTTGAATAGTGTTGGTTCAAGTGAGCACCAGCATAAGCACATAAGAACAGATTGGACCTTTGGAAGGGTTTATAACTTTATACATCAATACTGACCACTTTACTAAACAGGTCACCACTTCAGATTAGCATCTTTTGGACCTTTGGAAGGGTTTATAAAAGGTCACCACTTCGTAATAGCATCATGTGGAAGGTTTTATACTTTGTACATCAATACTGAGCAAATTACTAAATAGCTCATAATTATTACTTAGAAGGATTAATCGCCCCATAAGAGCTAATATGGATAAAATCTTGGGCCTAAGGTCCTCTGTCTTTTGAAAAGATGAGAGATCGACTCTCATCAAGGATAACATTAATTTTGACATAGATGGATCCACAAATTAAATCATATTAATTAGAGAAGATGAAAATAGGTTTCAAAGAAAGAAAAAGTAAAATGACCTACCGGAAGGTCTCAGAGTCTGACGTTTAGGCTTTTAGCCCTTGGGTGTTTAGGGTTTGGGGGGTTAAAAATACATTTTTTATAAGATACATGGGTAGAAATACAATAGAGATTTTAGGATGACAGATCCTATCTGATCTCGATTTAGATCGCAATCAAATCTACATATCCTACACATAGGGATGACGGATCCAGTGACACAGGGGCTTTCATATGATCCATCTCTTTTATTACTAAAACCAACAAATATAAGTCCACTCATTGTGCTTTATCTGGTCTAACTCTCTTAATTCCTGAAAACAGGATATATAAAATCAAGGAACAAAGCAAGAGGAGAGGACATTTTTTTGTACTCTTAACCAGCTTAATCAGTCTAGGTCACCGTTTGGTTTAAAAAAAAAAATCTTTAAGGTGGTAAAAAAAAACAAAATAAAAATGCTCCAGGTTCTAGTCACATCTTAAAGTAAGGAACAACTAAAAAATTACAAATTTTTACCCTAAATCATATGCTTCATACCATCGTTCTCACTCTATAGGTTAAGGTAAGTAGATGGTAGAATATCTCACCTGAGACATATTCATGACTAGTTAAGGGTTGTTTATTTAGGAATTTCCTTGTGTAGATCAAGGTCATAGATTAGAAGGGGATTAGAAACTTTGCATTATGCTCCTATTCCAAAGCTAAAAA
Organism: Pseudotsuga menziesii; assembly: GCA_001517045.1. NCBI lineage: Eukaryota > Viridiplantae > Streptophyta > Pinopsida > Pinales > Pinaceae > Pseudotsuga > Pseudotsuga menziesii. Next base: position 447,947 of record LPNX011021930.1, read on the forward strand.
CCAATTGCCTCAAGATTTAGTAAACAACATAACAATGTTTATAATATAGCCATTTAAAATCACATTGACACTTAACAAATAAACTCTACAACATAATATCATAACATATTAACAAGAACAAATTGAAAAATCTTTTACTCGTTCAAACTCAATATTTACAGAGTCCACATAAATGATACACATTACAATATACTAACTTTATGAAACCAAATCCCAATCACTAGAATCTGAAAATATACATGCACTACTATGAACAATACTAAGGTTACGGTATATAAAGAATGCTAAAAGAACAATATAATGATGAAATTCTCAGTGTGTGTAACCCCCTACTCGTCATTAACAACATGAAAAAAAGGAAGCACCTCACAAGTTACATGCCTAAATGACTCTAGTTTAATACAACACAAAAAGTCCTGATACAATATCATTTTTTTGGTATGACTCCTAACTGTTCTCGTTTGCATTGTCATGCTCTCTTTCCTTAGCAGCAGCATCCATCAACTCCTCAAATTTGTGTGATTTCCTCAATATTATTTCAATCTATGGAGTCAATAAATCATGTAGAATTAGACCCAAACCACGCATAAAATTAATGGAAACTAGCAAGGATCATCTCATTAACACACGAGCAATATACCTTAGCCTTTTGAATAGGTCTGCTCCTTGTCTCATCTTTCATGTCGACGGTAGAAGTCAAGATTCCTACACATTAATATTATGTATCAAATTGAGCGCATAGCCTTGACATGAAAAGGAAATGAATTGCAGCAACCCGTCATCAAAAAAAATATTGAATATGGCGGTAGTATAAATGCATGGGGTTCTTACTCTTTTCTTTTTCCAGCCCATTATTATTCAATATTTCAGCTACTGTTACAACCGTCGCAATAGCTATAAGAAATACAATTACATCAGCAATTTCTCAAGTGATTCAAAATAAATGAATCCACAAAAATCATATTTAAGGCAAGCCAGGACAGAAATTTGATCTAAGGAAACTAATAAGAAAGATTGAATTGAATTATCAAAAAAATGAGATAAACTTATAACATACCCATGCATAACCCTGAAAGCTCCACTTCTTCATGGTTTTTCATATATCTCTACAATTTCATCATAATTGATAACATAAGAAATGATAGGATGTAAAATTCTCTAACCACCACATTTGTTTTTGCAGTGTCTCCAAACAAAGAAATGTAACTAAGAAAAGTGATTAAAAAGATTACAAATTCTCTGACAAAAATAAAATATGCCAATAAATTGGTTATTGTGAATAAAACATTCCTACGATTTTCACCAAGTAAAGCTTTTAACCTTTGGCCAATAAATACAGCTACATATCATAAAGCAAGCAAAACATAGTATTGAATAAGTTTGACAATGAATTTTTTTAAATGTTTAATATTAATTAGCCATAGAACTCACTCCAAGCATAGACTTATTGAGACCTATAGATACACATATGGATATGCATGCATATCTAAACCAACTTACGAGGGATGCATTCATATAAGAAAATTTTGTTTGTACTGTGATCAGTTTTAACTTTTGTTAGACGGTGCTTGAATATTTAATATTTCTCAACCAAATAATTTAAATTTTGAAGATAATTCAATCAGAAAAGGAAAAATGATAATACAGACATTCAAGACAAAGTGCATGTTCTAAGGATCCCATGTTGCAGACCACAAGACCATACCAAACAACTTTCATTGAGTCTTTATAGGAAAGAACTACCTAATCACCAATAGAACTACCTTACCATGGTTGTTACATAATAACTAAAGCAAATTTAGTCAGTGCTATTTTCATATCACGTCATGACATTTTATTTATCTGGATTAATTTTATGCCATATTTGGAAGGCGTGTTTATCTATTAGTCCATGAATTAATTAAAAAATACGAGCCAGGGTTCTATTCCTGCTATTTCCTTCCCTTCATGTATGGGATGAGTTTCAAAAACAGATCAAAAGGGATGAGGTTGGGTGCAGATTGTGGAGTATTTCAGAAGAATAGATGCCCCTCAGTCATGTCACCCAAGGTGAAGGAAGTAAGCAACGACATAAATCCCCATGAAAATAAACATGGAATGAATACATCCAAGAAAAATTTAAGGTGAGGAAAACTTGCTGGAAATAGCTATTCATGAAATGCCCATGAATGACAGGTTTTTACAAGAAAACATCCAGACAAATGTTTCAATCAATAGATTGAGTCAGAAGAAATAGTTCATCAAATATGCTACAAATGCAAAGCATATTAAAAACAGATATTCAAGACCAATTGAGCAAACCACCACAATCAGAATTAAAATAAAATCAAACATAAGACACTGGAGGATCAGATAGGAATCAAAAGTTCTAACTATTCTATCAAGCAGAAGATGATGAAGGCAACCGATAAATCAAACTGTGGCAATCAGCAGACAGTTGAGGCATATAAAAAACTTGTCCAGGTATTGCAGGTTCCTACAACATGTTATGCTAAACTAAACCTCAATCACACCAGATACAACAAGACTATTAGTAATAGTTCATAAAAAATAGTTCGGATAATGGAGCATTAATTGGGAATTGATTCACTGGTGAGATCGATAGAGCATCAAGCTGCCCTCCGAATGGTATGAAACCAAGAAAAAAAACCACACATTTTTGGCAGAAAATCTACAGCTTATTTCTGGCACCTAGACAAAATAAATTCCAACCAAAAATTTGGAAATCCAAGGAGACATATACCTGGACTATCCTGTCAAACAAAACCAAAAAACCCTTGGACGCGATAAACCATCACCCAGTTCACATACAATCGTGCATTCCTGAATGCACTACCCTGGATAGTTTCTAAAATGTAGAGTTCATGTCTACTTTTTCTCTGTACCTGTATCTAGTGATACATTAAAGTAATAGCAATCACTAGTATAAACAGTCTAGCATTTCAATTTTAGGTATCCACAAGAATTTAGTGTCACTGTCTGGCATTTCCATTTTCTATCAAATATTTGAAGAGCATTATTTCTACAAGAGACACACATGCAGCATGAACAAACTAGTGATCACATTTATATATCAACACTCGATAAATTTAGTGAACCATACCTTTAAGCATCGTGATAACTCCTTGGCATGCAAAATGTTGGCTAAATTGGATTGCCCATATGCCTTTTTATTTGAATATCTGAACCAAAATAGATTTTTAAATGTTAGAACATAACATAATATACATGGGAGATAATTGGATTCAAATCAAAAGAGAGCTCTATAATGTTAAGTTTGTATCAAATGATACAAGGGATCTTAAAGACTTACTTATTTGTGAAAGAATTTTCTATACATTAGTGGTATCCTACGTTCTATGGTTTCTATACTAAGTACGCAACACAAACTGATCAAGTTAAGGACTACATTGAGAAGACATGTACAATTAACCTCACCCACTCTCATCATTTATCGTATTGAACCATATCCCTTCATCATACGTAAGGAAGTGTGCAACAGAAGAAAGATTCACAATCCGTACTTCAACTCCAGTCTCTTTTGCAGTCTTTTTCATATTATCAAGCAGCAAATTTGTCAATAGGAAATGACCTGCAAAAGTAGAACCCATCAAGTTGGTTTGGTTTATAAAATCTACAATTAGAGTAATGCATGAGTATAAATCATCATGCTTGTTACAAGAAACTTATGAACTTTGATTTTTGATTCAAATGGTTTGTTAAAAAGGGTTCCACTTGCTCCTTTTATACCATTGAATAATTTCATTGAATATGGAATTATAGTAAATACTTGATCTCAATATCTACCAATTGCCCCTTATCTAATTAACTCTTTCTGTCTCCAAAGCCTAAAATTTCTCAAACCCCAAAGATCTTACAGTGCCCACCCAAGCATTGCCTTAAACAGTTATTGAGGCATTTCGTTGAACAGTTTCAGGGCCTAGTCCACAAAACCATTATATGAAAACCCTGCAATAATTGAATTCCATGAGACCATGTTTCTCTGAGGAATTTCATTAAACCGTTTAAGGGACTCATCAACAAATTCATTCTGTGCGTACCCTGTAGCCATTACTGTCCAGGAGACAATATCTCCTTGATGCACTTTGTCAAACACTTCACGTGCCTTCTCTGTAAACCCATATTTTTCATACATGTCTACGAGGGCACTCATCACAAAAAAATTGGACTCATATCAACATCTTATTATATGTTGATGTATTTCCAGACCCTGGGCGAGGGATGGTAGGTTGGCACAAGCTGGATGAACAAAAGAAAAAATGAATTGACTCAGTTGGATGCCTATTTTTTGCATTTGGTGAAAGAGTGCCAATGCCTCCGTGTGATAAAATCCATGTTTTGTATAACCTGCAATCATGACAGTCTAAGACCACACATTTTGCTCAGGCATTTGATCAAAAACTATGCGAGCATCCACCACATTTTTGCACTTGACATACGCATTGACAAGGGTATTTCCGAAAACTGTGCCTGCCATGAATCCCATCTGATTGAGATGAACGTGGACTAATTTGTCCTATGGTAAGGATTTTATATTAATGCAACCCTGTAAGAGATACACACAGGTGTGAGAATTGTAGACATAGTTGTCTGTGATATTTAAAATGTGTAGAGCCTCCTTCAAACATCCGTCAGTACAAAGCACTGTGAGATGGTGGGCTTGAGCATAACGAGCGTTAGCATTGCAGTGTGTTTGACTTTGAACACTAATACTATTGGCAAACAATCGGAGTTGAAGGGGGTGAAAAATCATCCCAATGAACAAAACCATTTTTCTTACCAACGCCTGAAGGTACTTGGAATTGAGTTCATTTCCATGATGCTACTCCCGCCACACACCACCAGTGATCAAATTTGAAGGGTGACACTGCTCCTGCCACTCACCAGTGATCAAATTTGAAAGGTGCTATTGATTTCAAATGGTTGTGCTCTCGCGTATTAATTTCAAATGGTGGTCCACCCGCCACTCACCAGTGATCAAATGTGAAGGGTGGATCTTAATTTCAAATGGGGCATTTATTCTTGGAGCCGAATGAAAGGTGAAATAAGTAATTATACAATGATTTAAAGGAAATGGAGTGAGGAAAGGTGGTGTATGGATTAATCTATGTGTCCATCTGGGTTAAGAAAGGCGATGGAGCCATTGACATTTCTAATGTCATTCAAAATTTATGTTTTACGATACTATATGTTAAAACTAATGTTAGTGTAGTTATAGAATTACTTAACTTCATATCTATGTCATAAATTATTTTTATGAACGTTCAAAGTCTAAAATATTTAAAATATTATATGTTAGAACTAATGTTATTGCAATTATAGAATTAGTTAACTTCGTAAATAATTTTTATGAACGTTCAAAGTCTAGACATAAGAAATCATATGAGCAAATTGACCTTGCCTCGAATAAAAAATGTTTCAATGATAATGTAAGACCAACAAACATTTCATGGCAATGATAGTAGAAAATTTATCTATTCTATCATAAAAACATTTGAAAGACTTTAAATAAAAGTTAATATATGCTTTGATTTGTTTGTAAGTGGCTTAAAAAATCGGAATATAATATTTATGGTCTTCCTTCTACAAGGAAATCTTTGCAAGAAATCTAAGAATATTTGTTGTTTGGTGTAAAATTCATCGATTTATTAATTGGATTTAAAAGAAGCAACCAATTCCAAGGTTTTAATCTAAATGTGGAATTCAAAAGTAATTAACCACCTAAATAAAAACAAATTAACGAAAGTCTATATTGTGGAAATTAAAGGTGAAAGGTGAAATAAGTAATTGTACTTCAATTGATAAGATAAGTATAACTTAACTAAATCTTTCACTAAAAAAAATGTAAAAAATAAATATTGTTTTTTCAATTTTTTTCAATTTTTAATAATTGAGAACACCTCAATCTTTAAATGAAAAAATGATATATTTTCAAAAAAAATTGTTTTGAACACATTAAGTTGTCATGCATGTATCATTAAGTTTACAGTTCAGTAACATAACAACTATTCTATTGTATTTTTTTAAAGTTGGAACACACTTCATTATACAAAAAACAACTACTTAGACTATGTCGTAACCATATTGAGGCATTCTAGTGCAATCCAAGCTTGAGCGATCTAAGAATGATAAGGAATGGGCACCTAACATGAAATAATACATAACTCAGAAAACATTAAAAAAAAAATCCTACACACCAAGCAAGTTAGCAAAGCTCTATGTTGAAATTGTTTTCCATGCCGATGTATGCCACTACCCTCTTTATTGTCTTACCAAAAGGCATGCTAATGAGGAAGAAGACCTAAAATTGTGGACTTCACCTTCAAAGAATTATGCCTTGCAATCACAGTGGTAAGAAGTGATAAGAATATCATAAACATGTCAAATGTTAGTTGATATTGCTAATTAAAGACTTATATGGTAAATTTAATATAATATAAATTTAGTATGATATGGAGTTTCTTTGTTACAAATTAAAATCTATTACGTTTGGAAGAAATCAATGGAAACACAATGACAATACAAAGGGTTCCCATTGATTATAGAATGGAGTTGTAATTAGCTTAAACAGCGCATTTCAATGTTGTATGATATAGAGTTTTTCCATTACAAATTGTACTCTATTGTGATTTGATCCATGGATTAAGAGTTGTGCTCAGCTTCGAAGTTTATCACATTCATTTCCTTCTAGATTTGAAACCCTTATCATCTTGGAGTATAGTGAATAATATTCAATAGATTAAGCAAATGGATTCCTTATATCCTATGCAACAATATGTTGTTGACCCATCTTGTCATATTTTATCACTATCCTTATACATGACCGCATCTCACTACAATGTGTTACATAACATCCCCTTCAAAATCTTTATACAAATAAATATTTATAAGCTCTCTGCATCATATTGCCTTGATATTTATAACAACAACATTTGTGGAAATGTACCTCCCTACATGGGACACATGCGAGTATGCCTTCTTCCCAGGGACATATTGAAGAAATTTCCTAATTTTCTTCTTTCAGACAACAATCTTAGTTGTGTCCTTCCTTCTGAAATAGGAGAGATGATGAAACTAGGAAAGCTCGATCTGAAACCGCAATAATCTCACTAGAACCATTCCTTGGAGGCTTTTTTATCTCAATGAATCCTTCAAAAATAGGCAGTTTAACTAAGGTTTTAGATATTAGAGAAAACTAATTGTTGGAAGGAACCATATCACCAACGCTTGGCCATATTGTGATGTTGCTGACAAGTTAACCTTGATTATATGGCTGATGTGGAAACACCTAACTATGATGATTTAGATAGTGTTTCAAAGATAAAAAATAGCCAATAGTGTTTATAAAATAGTTTTCTAAAAGAATATTCAAAACATATTTCTTCAAGCACTACAACAAATATAATGATTTCTGACATTGGAGGAGTCTTGCCTCTTGGTGCGTTTCTATAATGTCTTGGTGGCAAGTGCTCGAAATAACTCCTAAAACTTGAATATCTACCACATCAAAATAAAATTATTCTATTAGGAATTCCTTCCATGTTTGGAAATTTAATGAGGCTTTATGAATGCATACAAACTTGTCCCTTTCAGGAATATTCCTTTCACAAAGGGGATGAGACCTTGGGGAAGAGCGATCTAGAGATGGTGTATGATAACATCAAGCATAAGATAAATGGCATATCATGATGCTTAAAACTTAAAAGATAAATGTACCTTCATCAACTACAACTATACTCTTACCTTTGCCTGGAAATATTTCACCACAATTAGAAATCTTAACTAGAATAATAGGTCTTCCTTGATCTATAGGTGATAATCACTCAATCTTCTTTAGTACATCTATTCCCTCAACAACTCTTCCAAAGAAGACATGCTTGTTGTAGATAATAAGAAAAGGGACATTAATTATATGAGAGTAAAACAAACAATAGAGATGGGGAAAGGCAACATATCCAAATTAGTCAAACAAATGTTAGTCTCACCCCCTTAGTAGCATATAGACCAACTGAATTGGACTGAAGAGAACTGCCTACAAATATTTATTAGAATTTAAAATGTCAAATGGTAAAAATACACTGGTGTCTCACACCCAAATAAAGTAACCCATTATTTCAAGGTAAAGGAATCTTGTATTTCTAAAATAGGAAATTTCCATATGGTGACACTCGTGAGTCATGGATAAAGAGAAAATATGTTGATCACAACCAACATGTAAAGATGCTCAGACAAACTCAGGTGAATACAAAAAATCATAGATATGAAATCAAGTATATACCCATCAAGATGAGGTGTTTCTACAAAAGTAATAAAGAACTAAGAACCATTGGTGTTCTAAGATACAAAATTTTCATATGGTGACACTCGTGAGTCATGGATAAAGAGAAAATATGCTGATCACAAACAACATGTAATGCTTCTCAGACAAAATCAGGTGAATACAAATTCTGTGGGACTTGATGGATTAATATTTTATGGGATCAACAAAACAATTACTCATTGAGTGAACAAAATAAAAAATGGAGCAAAGCCTAAGTATATTTCATCAAAAGAACCACTGCCAATTTTGTGCCCAAGCCTATACTTGTTGTTTACGTGTGACTCCATGTCATGGGATGTCACAATTTTAGACCTTATGTGCACACATTCAAGGTTAATATGCACATTCCAGTACCCATAATCATTGCCCAACACCGCCCCACACACTTCAACATCTACACGTGTTCTAGCTCTGTGCATACACTTTGTCATCATGAAATTTGTGGTAATGACCATATTTTGTTGAAGATCTCTACACTAAACTAGAATATGAAAATATATATATGCACAATGATATTTAAAAAGTTTCGTGTCAAGTTATGGTTGTCTCAAATGGTTCCCTTTAGCAGTAAAGTGCATTCTACATGTAGCATAGTATAATTGCTTGACAAAATCAGTGAACCAACAACATACTTGGTTGTAATGATAAATAATCAAGTTTTATGCAATCAAGCACTAGCAAAATGAAGTCAAGAAATATAACAAGGATACCATATTTGGAATATATTGGGAAAATTGCCTGTAATGGCAAGCTCAATAAAAGGTTTGGTTCTTGTATTTCATACCTGTAAAAATGACCTTATGGTCATTGGAGGTCAAATAAGACTTGAACATGAAAATATAAAGTTGAATTTTTTGCATCCTACACCTGAAGGAGGAGCTTTGAAATGGAATTTGCTAACAGTTAAGGAATATGCAAGAGTTATACTTCTCACATATGAAACCATCCTATTGGCATCGATTCCTTGTTGAATGGTTATCAAAAATACATTTGATATTTTTCCACTTGCATATTTAGCCTATCAATACCTATGTGTTGGAATGTTGAATTCTCTACCAGCTCTTAGTAACAATCTCAACAAGGAAAATTCCTATGTCGTAGTAGTGGCTCTTAAAATTTGTGGCATATTGAGAAATGTAATACTGTGAACAAGTGACAGAGTATATTACAAAATATCTAGTAATAAAGAGTAATATTAGCAATGGATAATTGCAGATGTTTGTAGAAGGAAATATCATTGGGACTCTATGGTGTCGAATCCTCCATCCAACAAAGTAGCAGGTCCACATTACCATCATTCAAATCCCATATATTGAAGATCAACAATAAAGATCAACCCCATATTCAAGGGCATCAAATCAAGCATTTCCATGCAGTCATTTAACAGGTGGTATTCAAAGGAGGGACAAAGGAGGGACAAATATCAAAGTACAGGATGTTAAATCATATTTGGGTCATAGATTGAATACTTGAAAGCTACAAGATTCTAAGAAATCCCTCTAGATTTATGGAAATAGTGGGGCATATATCCCCAAATTTCAGGTAGAATATTAGTTGACAGCTATAGTCAAACCTTCTATTTTAAGGGAATTGAACTCAGCAGCGGTACTAGCATTTAGCAAATCAACTCAACAACAGTACTTAGCATTTAGAAAATCAAATCTAGGTGTAGCATTTCCTGGCTCTATGTTGAATGTTTTTCTTGTCGAAATTCATGGCGCAATTCATGTCACTAACCTTGGATTCATATATGGTGCTATGATATTCAGGACATTTTTTTGGAGGCTATTATTGGCATTATATGGGATGCTTTTGTGGATGCTAATTGGGACGTTAATTGGGATGTTATTTGGGATGCTAATTGTCGTCGAAAATAATTCCAACTTTTAAACTTGGATGATATTTGGGATGCTAATTGGGATGCTAATTGGGACACTAATTGGGATTCTAATTGGGATGCTAATTGGGACATTAATTGGGATGCTAATTAGCATCCAAAATAACACCAACTTTTAAAAAGGGACGCTAATTGGGATGCTAATTGGGATTCTAATTGGAATGCTAATTGGGATTCTAATGGGGATGCTAATTGGGATGCTAATTGGTCCGTTAATTGGGATGCTAATTAGCGTCCAAAATAACGCCAAATTTTAAAAAGGACGCTAATTGGGATGCTGATTGGGATGCTGATTGGGACGCCAATTGGGACGTTAATTGGGATGCTAATAAGGACTCTAATTGGGACGCTATTTGGGATGCGAATTAGCATCCAAAACAGCGTCGACTTTTAAAAAGGGATGCAAATAATGCCATTAAAAGCGCCATCCTATGGAAAAGCGTCCACTTTGTCCAAAAAATGATGAAAAATACACTAAAATGGATAGTGGACACTAAAAAGGAAGCTAAAAGGAACACTAATCACAGGTTTTTGTTGTAGTCCAATCTTGTCTCATGTCTAGCCAAGAAGAGCCATTTTATATATCTTTTGCAGCTTGATTCTCCATTTTTACCGGGAGGGAACTTTACCCCGAGTGTCATTATCCTACACATGTTTCCTTGCATTGAGCATAGGTATGTTCCACTTCTTGGAACTAGTTTTTTTCCCCTTGACACTCGTCTCCTCCTATATTTGTAACTATAAAGAACTTTTATTATTTTTCAAGCTTTTCAAAATATTTGAAAAAGTAAAAAAAAATTAAAAAAAACCAAAAATCCGCATAGGAAAAGACGCTATCTTTGGCAGCAGTCAAGTCATGTCTCCTTCAAACAGAGCATTGTATATCACATCTGTTCGTTGGGTTAGTAGTTTGACTTTAGGATTTGTACTCATATTTTTGAGTTTATCTCCACCGACTAGTTAAGCTTCCATTCCCTATGGAGCCTCTATCAATGCCTCATGCATCACAGAGATGTCCCGATTTTGTATATTAAGTATATGTTGCCTACATTCAATCACCATTTTCCTTTATTCTCTTTTTCGAAGGAAGTTGAAGCCCGAGTCGGCCATTCCTCGGTTATCTTAACTTTGCATGTCTGCCATTCCCGGTACTGTTACTTGTTCGTACACATTATGATTGAGTCCTTCCACGTTATATACCTTTGTTGAGTACCTCATGTTGGATGATGGGGGATGCCTTAATGCCCTCCTTCCAGCGGATTCCATCCCATCGAATTTAGATCATTTATTGTAGGTTAGGAGTCTAGAGTCATTTGAGTGCCTTGAGACTTACAGTCATCAATGGTAGGTTCTCTCGCCATCGACAGTTTTGGGAATACATCAATGTCCCTTGATCTATGGATTCTTCCAAGTGTTTGACCTCAACACATTTATTCACACTTGTTAAATTTCACTCTAGTACCTTGATTCCCATTTTCATTATCGGTGGGTGATCTCATGTTTGTTAATGGTATACATCAATGACCGGTAATCAGATGATGGACTACTATGTTTGACCTAGACACCTCTATTCACATAGTAGGACTTGTACTCATAGCGGTGTTGGCCGGAAAAATTGTCATAGGCCAACTTACAGAAAGACAGCCCACACACTCAACTTAATGCAATCTTGTATGTGTTTAAAGTAATTGTCCTTCACATGATCAAGTCCCTGCTACCTGTATGATGTGCTCTCCAAAATAGAGAGTCTCTCAAAGGTGTGTATGTGTGGTATTTGCTTAAAGCAATCTTCTAATCAAAACAAATAAACCTAATTAAATGACCAACTAATTCTGAGAGAAACTATCTTAAGAAAAATGCAAAAAATTAATCAGCTCCTAATTCTGCTCTATGATAATATAGATGCAAATTACCTATCTCGGCCAAGAGCATGAGTTATTAATTTGAAAAAAGTTTTTAAATCATAAAGATGATCAACAATTCTAGATTGGTAGAAAAGTCTCCAATAACAGAATTAAATCTCAATTATCCTACAATAAGATGATACTCTATTGTACAGTAATTGAAACAGAAATTAAAACCCAATATCGATGATATTAAATAGATATACAATCCTGAATCATATGAACATAATCATATACTAACTTGTAAATGAAACAAGGTCAACCTGCAAGTTAGAAATTGATCAAAAATAGATTTATGAACAATTGAAATTATGAAGAAGTTCATTCATCTCAACATGACAATAAACCATTTATATTTCAGGCAAGCATAATCATTCGAAGTCCATTAAAAATATTTCACATATAATAGCAAGATATATATATATACGAAATTAAATATAACAAAAGAGACTATAATAAGTAACATAGTACAGATGTTTTAAAGACTTACCTAGGGTCTTTAATATCCTACATCACTCAGTAATCCTCAGAAGAAGTTCAAAGAACACCAACGTAAAAAAATAAAGTATAATACTATATAATATGGATTCTCCCAAATGTCTCAGAAATCCAACCCTTTATCAATGTTTGGAACTTGTTTATATAGAAGACAAACTAACTTCTAATCGACGGACCACCCTATTTATATGATACTATGTGGATTCCTATCCGAATATAGAGAAAAAGAAATTCCATGATTCTAGGTGTGCCATTGAGTGATAATTGGGATGGAATAATGTGAAATATAATAACTAACTTACTGGATAAAATCCAGTATTATTATTCCCCTGCATGAGGCATCATTATATCCGACAATCCATCAACTGATGATGCTCAAAATTAGAAAAGTAGTTGGATGTTCGGAGCATCTTCCAATGAGTAAGATCCAGGTAATCAAATCCCAAAATTGTAGCACAGCATCAACCTTCAGCTTGCATACTCCATGACACCTGAATTTTTCAAACAAAATCAGTAAGCAAAGTGAAAATATCAACATATAAAAATAAATAGGATGTTTGCAGAATTTTAATTCTGCAAGTATCCTTATAAAATAAATGAGAACACTTTGCACAAAAGATGAAATCTGAATATTATAGGACATTACTAACCTGTAGAAGCCGATTTTTTTTAAACCATCTGTATGCCTGACAAAATTTTAATTCATAAAACAATATTGAACTTCATACAACAAACAAAGATGTCAAGTTTTAAGGGATGATTCAATAGAAAATCGAATCGACACATTTCATCTTGCTTCATCTAATTTGGCCTTGAATCTAACATCTCTCATATTGGCAATTTTGTTTTGTTTGATCAGTTTTCTATTTTTTGACAGAAGGTTTTTATCCTGAGCTTTATATCTTAGCTTCTTTACCCTCAAGAGATTCCATTTATCAACCCAGGAAGTCAAGTCAACTTTCAAGCTCACAATTTCTTCCATAGCGAATGCTCTAATAACCTGAGCCTCTTTCAAATCAGTTTCCAAGGATGATATTACCTGAGCATAGGGAATTTGATCAGGTTGTTCTACTGCTCCTACCCGTGGCTCCCCATTACCTCTCACCTCTGTACATGGCTTCTGGTCAATTTCTTCATCTACATTAGGCCCAGGATTTAATTGTTGGACATCCCCAGCCCTAGTTTCAAATGCAGATACATACTTCAGATCAAGAACGGTTGGACCAACTGGAGCTTCATTAGGTCGAGACTCCAAAGAATCGCTCAATTCGATGATAGGGGCATCCCCTACACTTAAATATATACTTGCAAAGAGTGCGTTCGTCATGCAACAAGTGGTTCGGCGAATTGCCCAATTACTCAGCATCCTAATAACTTCATCTTCGGTCGGTTTATGACTGATGTTTGTTTGTGAATATGGAAGGCAATCATTTGGACAGGGTGCTATAATCACCGGTTTACTCATTAGAGGCCGAGAATCAACAACATGTGTCTCAATGTTTACCTCAGAATAGACCTTAAGGCCAATGTTACTTGGGGTTCGACCAGGTTTAGATATCCCATTGTCTAGATCATTTTGGGAGTCAAATTCTTCTAACTCATGCCCACCTACTTCTGTCTCGATATGTCTTCTCCTGGTTTTCAACCTCCGTTGGGGCCACTCATTATTTTCCCCAAACTCATAACGGGCGAGAAATGATTCCCAAGAATCTCCCAATTCTCCCAGCCAGTAGGAAACAAGTATCTTAATAATCCCATGATGAAACAGGCTCCATTCCTTATCCCCCACATTACTCTGATAAGCACAAGCCATCTTCTGCAAACTAATTAAGAAGTAATACGAAATCTTCATAGGATTCCCTTTGAAAATAATTAATAGCCGAAGATGATAGAACTGAGTTTGAGAAAGTCGACCTTCACAGGTGACATACCTAATAATAAGTTCAAGGAAAGAACGCCATTTCTTCTTCAGTAGCCGAGAAGGGAAACCAGACTTATATTCCATTTGTCGGTTAGATGGGGTCAAGAACTCCTTCTAATCATCATTCTTCACATGTTTTCCCTTATACCAACGTTCTCTTACCATTCGAAAACCTATATCCCAAGAGATGAACTCCTCCATAAACCGCAACACGATATCTCCTACGTGTGCTTTCATACCATCAAATAATGTTACGAATGCCCTGGAAATTGCCAAATTAAAACCAGAGAATTTCTGCAAAAACCCTAACCATCCTACCTTTACCACCAACTCATGACATTATGGAGCAGCATCTAAATATTCATCACCCATGAGCTCGAATCTTGAAACAGGGGCCATAATAGAAATTATACAAGCTTCATGGATTTTCAAAGCTTGAACTGAGAAACATAGTCGATCTATCATGGGTTCATACAGATTTACCAAAACTCCAAACATATTCATTTTACCCAGGTATTGTGAACCTTCATGCTCAGTCATGGAACACAGGGTCATCATGCCTTTGAATTGACAAGTTAATGGAAATCACAGAACTCTTACCATGCAATAATGACCTTCAAAAATATCAATCAGGTAACAGCTATGCGTGACACTTGCATGATTGCAAATCAACAGATGGCAGACAATTAAATTATGCGGATATCAAACCCTTACTTTCCACGATAATGTCAATGTTAACTAATATACCTTCCCATTAATACAATCGCTAAAATGAAACCATAAGCTTCCAACCTTAACTTCAAAGTGTAATCTAATGGTTACAACCACATAATTTTTCACTATCGCATATATAAGTAACCCCAAGATTTAATAAGGAAAGATACAATGGTTTTGATTAAAATTGTGATTGACATTGCAATGATTAGGAACAATAAGTAAATGTAGTCAGGACCACAACCAACCTTTTAAGAATCATTTTAGCCACTTATGGTAGAATCTTAACATTGACTTCACCTCAAAGCATCATTAAAAATTTGATAATCTCATAGATCTTATCTCGTCCTAGCATACAAAGTTCATGAATGAGGAAAATTGTATAACAATGGGGAGACTTGTGATATCAATATTGTTATAGCTCAAAATGACACATCTCTTCTTGTGACCACTTTCCGATGATTCTGTCGAATTTCAACACTTCCATGATGACACTTCATGAAAGTCACTGAACAAACACCTAAATTCGAGGACCCATATCCTAAGCTCTGTAACACCGTTTTACCTCATCTCTACACCATTGGAAAGGAATCTATGTCAAATAAAACTTTATTGAAGACACCAAAGTTTGAAAATGCCCAAAAGAACCCTTAAAATGATATTTTTTGACGTGTACGCGACTTTATATATATAATACTCACATATGCCTTTAATATGTGACTTTCTGCATTGCAACCCACACATAACTCCTTGCATATACTATTGTTTCCTCTATAACCCACGTACACCTCCTGAAAATGTAAAAAAAAATACATATTTTGAAATTCGGGTAGTTTGGGTAGTTATGCAATTGACTCCTTCAATTGTAACTACTTTATCTTCGACCCTAACTCTTGATTAAGCATATAAATAGAGGTAGGGAGGTCCATGAGAGGATACTTGAATCTTTTCATCATTATGCTGGAGGAATTGGGACTCTCTTTTCCCATGCATTTTCCCTAGAAGATTTCTCCTTGTGTTGCAGATCTTGGAGGCTGAGTTCCTTGGAGAAGAGAAGCAGAAGAACCAGATCAAGGTTTCGTGAGGTGCCGAACTTGAAGAGAAGGTATAATTGTACTTGTTTTCAAGATTAATAAGGATGTGATGTCCTTCTTCTTCCCAAATAATTGTTCAATGTGTGATTCAATCTCTACATATGATCAGATGTTGATCTTAATCAGATTATTATTTCATGTTTATTTGATTATCACTGCTTTATATGTGGTCATAATGGTTTGAGGAAGGTATAATTTGTTTTGCAGGGCTCTTGGAGCAAGAGGAGCAAGAAGAGGATTGAAGAGCTTCTTGGATCAACCTTCATTTGGATACGGTATGAACCATTCTAATCTTTTAAAGTTGCTTCTATATACTTGTTGAAGATTATGCATCTCTCTTTCAACCCCAGTACGTTGATGGCCTCTTAAACCCTGGCCATAGGAAATTTTCCTTTACAGCAGAACTGGTGACTCTGTTGGGGATAGCCTTGTCTATTTTGGGTTTCTCAGTATTTTTGTCAGTATTTTGTAAGGTTTCAGGTCCTTCTTACAAGTTAGGAACACCGTTTGAGTTTGTTGGAACACCTTTATTGCATTCCTAGGTCAATTTTTTACCCTTTTTGTGCTTTTTTTCATCCATACGTGACTTTCAGGCTAAACAATCATGTGTCTGTGTTGTATACACGACTTGCACTACCTACAACCTGTGTGTCATACATGACCTGCCTTAAGGCAACCCATGTATTCACTTGAATTTGTGTTCTTTCATCATTTTTAGGGTTTTTGGGTGATTTGAGGGCCGTTTGTAGGGTCTTCAAGGGTCCTCTGCATGTGCATGACTCCTGAGAGGTTGTTTTATCTCTGTTAGGTGCTCTTTGTTTATCTTGTAAGTCTCTTTCAAGTCTTTGAACTTGTTTTTGTTGCTTCCCCCCCCCACCTCCTTCTTTGGCTTGACCTTGCTGGACAAGGTACTGAGCAACCTCTCTTTGTAGGTTTAGATTGATACTTAGGACTTCTTGACCTTTGTTTGATCTAGTCTTATTGCTCAGTCTCTTCATTCCAAAGTTGTTGGCATGTTTACTTTTGTGAGCCTTCCTTTCAAGAAAGTTTGATATCCAACTTTAGGGAAACCTAGGGTTTGTTTATGGGGTGTAGAGTAGTTTTCTATTTGGTTTGCTTACAGTACTTGCTTGCATTAGTTGATAGGTTGTTTTTTTCTTTCGCATTTATAAAAGAAAAAGAAAAAAAACACATGTTTGCTTTATATACATGTAGAATAGTTTTTTAGTCTAGATTGCATGGCATATCATTGTTTTTGAAAAAAATAAATAAAAAGAATTTGTTCTTTTGTGGCTTTCAAGTTTCTATTTGAAAAAGAAAAAGAGAATAGTTTTTTCTTTTTTCATTTCATTTCTCTTTACTTGGACATTTTGTTTCAACTTTGAGTCAAAACACCACATAAGTTTCATGCCATTTACCCTCTGACTAAAAACAACCCTTAAAATAAACGATATAATTTAAAATTTATTAGTAAGTTTTATTTTATAGGGTCATACACCAAGTAGCTCAGGCTAAACTTGTGGATTAGGGAGTCTTAACTCTCCACAAGTATTAAATTTCAGACGTAGTTAGCCAATCAATAGGTAAATCCTCTTCTATGTTGATTGTATCTGGGAAGATCCTCTCAAACAGGAGTTAAGCACGAGGTCGCGTGGAGGCTTGGGCTGAGGAGATAACCCTTTGATTCCTTGTCAAAGCATAGACCAAGGTTTTTGCGCATCTGGGGATTCTGTCTTAGACAAGGTTTCGGGATTTGATACCCTACCCATGCATATGAACTAGGCTTGTGACTATCCCCCCAGAATGTCAATATATTTAAAGGAGCCTTTAGTCTCTTTGACATCTAGGGTTCATACATAGGTACACCGAAAGGCTATTTCTAGTTGACCTTGGACGGGATTGGAAGGTAACCCTGGTAGAAGGTATGGGAGGGCGGTGCATGATTCCTCTGCTTGTGCCTAAGAACAACTACAGGGACACCAAGTAACTATCTATCAGCTTTCTTTTGGAAAGCATATGTTATACATGTTTGTCTGTTTAGATTTAGGAATTTCAGTGAGTGCTCTATGGTTTATCTATACTTAGTTTTTGTTTAGATGTATGATTTGTAATTGTCATTGTCTGTAAACCTCATACTTTGTCTTGTTGTTTGAAACTATGGATAACACTTCTTTGAATGCCAACCAAGAGATCCCCATGCTAGGAACTCCTTCTACTATTCCTCTCATGGGGAATGTTGGTGTTCCCTTGATGGCCACCCTAAATCTTCCTTTATTCACCCTAAGGCTACCGGTGTGGTTGTTTTCCACTCCAACTATCCTGAATGATCTTGATGCTTCTCCAGTTAGCTGCTTATATCAATGGCATCAAAACACTATTTTCCCTTCACCTGTAGTTGATTCTCATCCTCCTTCTACCTCATGCAGTGAAAGTACGGATACTAGTAACTGATAGTCTAAAAGGAGTAAAAGAAGGAGGTATAGGAATAAGGAACACAAGAAAGGGGGAACCCATTCAACCTATGCAAGTCAAGTTGATCTTCACCACCTATCCTCTGCAGTTCATGTTGGGGGAACCTATCCAACCTTTGTAGTTCATGTTGGATCTAAGCACTCAACCTCTGCAAGTCAAGTTGATCTTCACCATCCATCCTCTATTGATCATGCTAGTGGGATCCTTCCAACCTTCCCAAGTGACGTTGGATCCAGTCACTTAGCCTCTGCAATTCATGCTAAGGGCACATGTTCAACCTCTGTATCTCAAGTTGAACCTCCCCATCCAACCTCTGCAAGTCATATTGGATCCATCCACCCAGCCTCTGAAGTTCATGTTGGGGGCACACACTCAAATGTTGTAAACCATGTTGATCCTAACCATTCATCCTCTGTTGTTCATGCTGTTGGTTCCCACCCAGCCTCTGTAGGTCATGTTGCACCCAGTCTCTTAGCCTTTATAGGTCATGCTGGGGGCAGTCGCTCAGCCTCTATGGTTCATGCTGGAGACAATCTATCAGTCACTGCGACTCATGTTGACACTGTTGAAAATACTACCCATTCAAAACACAAGCCCAAGTTTCCTTGTAAGCTTTGTGAAGGAGACCACCTTACTTATAAATTCCCTTCTATCACGGAGGTGCAAATAGTTTGGTTTCATGGTCATCCCATTTTTGAACATTCTAAATTTTTTCAACAACCAACCTCTCTTAGTCAGGTTGGACCCAATCTCCCATCCTCTGGTGGTCATGCTGGGGGGGAAATCTCAATCTGTAGGTCATGTCGAGAGAAAATAGTATGCCACTACTATTCGTGTTGACACCGTTGAGAAAACTGGTTGTTTGAAGTGCAAACTTAAGTTCCCTTGCAAGTTATGCGAGGGAGATCATATTACTCACTAGTGCCCTGCTATTGTAGAGGTGCGGAGAGTGTGGTCCGAGACTCAAGAATTTCCTTCTCGTGAACAGACTATAGTTTCTCAACAACCTACTCAACCTTTGGTTGATCAAGTGGTCAAACCAATCTCATATTTGGTTGATCCCACTCTTCTTTAGGAGAGTGATCTTGATGTGATTGAACCAATGTCATCTTTGGTCAATCCCACTCTCCCCTCGGAGAGTGAATTTCACGAAGCGATTGAATCAATTCCATTGTCGATCAATCCCACTCTTCCTTTGGAGAGTGAATTGTCTGCTAGTCACATTTTATTCACTGCCAGTTTAAAACTTACTGAACAAGGGGGAACTGAACTCACTTCAGATCAACCCCCACCAAGCTCTTGGATTGCTTCCTTTTATTGGGATAGCCTAGTCGAGCCGCGCCTTCCTTCTAATTCACCTTTCCAGATAAAGGTCAAAGTTGAATCATACACAATTGCTCATTGTATTGTTGATGAAGGAGCCTCAGTTAGTATCTTGTCTACTCGCGCTTGGCAAGGCATGGGATCTCCCAACCTTGTGTCAATTGCTAGTCAGTTACTGGCGTTTGATAGAAGAACTTGTATATCCTTGGGAATTATTTCTCAAACACCTGTTACTTTGGGTGGGAAGACCATCTTAGTTGACTTCATGGTGATAGAAGACCCCTTGGACTTCAGTATGCTCCTTGGACATGATTATGTCTATTCCATGGAAGCTGTGGTGTCAACATTCTTTCATGTGATGTACTTTAATCATGGCGAAGAAATTGTCATTATCAATCAGTTGGATTTTATTGATCCATCTCCTGACCCAACTAGAGACCAAGTATTTCCTTTATTTATTCCCAGTGTTTCTCTAGACAATACCTCACCGCAGCTGAGTTATGTGGCCTCATGTCCTTTGCATTCAATTGCTACTGAGAAGCATCCTCTATTTTCATGCTTACGTTCTCGAGACTTGGTCCTAGCAGTTGACCAGGTGAGTCATCCTATATAGACCATGGAGCCTTCTCTCCACTTCGTCTATCCATTTGAAAGTTTAGACATGTGTCATATCTCGGATGATCTCCTTCCTTCAGATGAAGTCTTCCTAGAGTCTTTGATACAGTCTGAACTTCTTTTGGATGTTGGTTCAGTTGTGACTAGGTCTAACCCCGATTTTCTTAGTAATTTTGATCTTCCCATGGATTGGTCTTCTTATGCTGGTCTTGTTGAGTATTTTGACTCTTCCTCTGAATAGCAAGTCAGTGATCTTGATGAGTTTGATTTTTCTTATGAATTTTTCAACTCCTGTGATACTGAGTTTGTTCCTACAGACTCTATCTCCCTTGTTTATTTTTTCTCTCCTTCTGAGGTTGATCTTACTGATTATAAACCCTTGAGCCTTATTGCTATAGAATCTTCTTTGGTTGATTCTGCCTTGACTTTCCCTTTTGTAGAAGATAGCAAAGTCACATGTGTTTCTGCCAAAGTGACCTGCATCAGATCTTTTCTTCTGAATGTGATTCTAATGTTGTTGTTTTTTGGAGACAAGATTTTTAGTTGGAGTCACAACTGTTTACTGGCCTTGCCTTGTTGTTTAAGTTGTAACTGCATTTTCATGTGTCTTGCTCGCGCTTTTGAGCCTGATGTCAGCTTCCACGCTTTTAGCTAGTTGTATAAGCCCTCATCTTTTTTCTCATCGTCACTCAACCTTGTATCATTTTTCCTTTGCAACTTGACACATTTTACCTTGAGGAGACATTCCCCGAGTGTCTTTACCTTTCTCATGTTCCTTTCATTATGGATAGGTTTGTTCCTTGTGCTTGGAACTAGTTTCACCTGCCTATGACACTTGTCTCCTCGCATTTAGAGCATTCTTTCTGCTCTCCTTCGAGCTCATTAAAAACAGTAAGGAGGCCGCGAGTTGACTTTTCTGTACTCGTTAAAACTTCACGGGAAAGATATTGAGTTTCTTTAGGCCCAGTTCTGACTCCTCAAAATAGACTTAACTGCCAAGTAAACTTGTCCGTTCAGGCTCGTTAAGAATATGTGAATGGGCATCCACATTGGTGGTAGGTTATCACTTTCTCGGACCATGTGGAATAATACGAGAAAGGAACACTCTCTTTTCTTCAGAATTGAGAAGAGTATTCTCAGGCATAGGTTTATCACTTTTATGGATTTGAGGGACTAAACTTACAAAAAAGGAACACCCAATATGAGCTTAGTTTTCTCTTTTTTTGTACTCTGGACCTAAACATGAAAAAAATTTCAAGTGTACTTTATGTCTTTGTCATGCTCGTTAAACCCTAAAGAACAAAGCATCGATTTTATTGTTGTGAGCCCCATTCCTTGTAATCAAATGGATCTTTCCGAGTGATCTTTCCTTCCTTCACATTCGTAAAACTCAGGCTATATGCTGCTTTTGAAGGAGCATTGGGTAGGTGGTAATTTAACCTTTTTCGGACCTTCTTGACTAAGTACGAAAAAGGTGTGCCTTACTTCTTCGGAAGTTAAGAGAGTTCTTCTGTGGTTTGTTTTATACTTTTTTGGCCTCAGGAGACTAAATTGGATGAAAAGGTTCCCCCCTAGAGTCTTTTTTGAGTTTTCAAACTCTCTAAACTATGAAAACACTGTCAAGCATGTACTAGTTTGGACTCGTAAAATTGATGAATCAATGCTTTATCAAGCATTCTTATGTCTCTTCTTCGATCTTGCCAAAAATGAAGATGGTCCCGAGTTTTCTTTCTTGGACTCGTTAAACCTTTACAAGAAAAAGGGGAAGGGAAGTTCATTCACATGTTTTTTACATCATGGCAGCAAGTCTTGTTTCCTTGAACAAAGCACCAGTTTTGAGTCTATCAACAGTTGGGTCCTATTATTTTGACCTTATCCTAATTCAGAGTTTCTTACTCCTCCAGTTGGTCTCTTTTCCAATCATATGGGGAATCTGTCAATGTATCCTACATTGCAGATTTGTTTCATTGGTCCTTTATTGTCAAAATATCCCTAAGTCACTTTTTGTGTCGTGCTCAATGTTCAAGGATTAAACCTTTGTTGGTCATTCTGCAGTTGCCTTGACCATTTGTGTCGTCCATTCCCTGGTATCAGTTCATTACATCATGTCTTCAACGTTTCTTGTCGTGAAATTCAGTACCAATTCCAGATGAAATTAGTCTTTGACTTACCTCATGTTGGATGATGAAGGATGCCTTCCTTCCAACAGATCTCTTCCTATTGACTGCAACACATCTTGCTCTCATAATGATATTTATAGTTTTATGACAGTACCTTGGGGATTGTAGTCATCAGTGGCAATTTCCCTCACTATTAGGTAGTGGGAATACCTTAATGTCTCATACTCAATGGATTCTTCAAGTGTTAGACTTCAAATCCTTGTATTCACACTTGTTAGAATGCACTAGGTACTTTGGGGACCATTTTCATTAATGGTGGTTTCCGTCACGTTTGTTAACAGTTCTCATTATTGACCGGAAATCAAATGCTTTCCTCCATGTTCGACTTCAACTCCTTTATTCGCATGGTTAGGATTCAAACCTTTTGGACGGCTTGGATTGAAGACCTTGGGCCGACATTAGCATCGTCATTTTTCTATTGCCTAAGCTGCGCAAGACCTTGTTACATTTTATATGACATTTTGTTGAGACATAGATCCACCTTGTATTTTTGTGGCTATGACCGATTGTTGAGCATGGATCCACCTTGTTCATTTGTGGCCATGACTCCTTTAGATTTGATATGGCACCTTTTTCATATTGAGTGACCATGATAGTTTCATCAATTATACTATTATCACTCCAGGAAACTCCTCTAGGTTGTAGCTCGAGGATGCTTGGTAACTTACAATGGATTTTTGGGGTTTTCAGATATGGGTCAAGTTAGTCGACCTATGTAACCTTTCCACTCTCAAGGCATACATAAAACTCATTTACAAGGATTTTAGGTGCAATTTGCTCAAAAGTTTGACAATAAGGTGCAGGGATGGAGAACTCACCAAGATGGAAGACTTACACACATAACACATGCATATAAATGGCTAAATCATGCTGAGGATGATATTTATAAATCAAATATCAGTAATAAACCAATAGGATGACTGTTATTGGATTTTTAATAAATCTAAAAATGACCTAAATGCACATTCAGGCATAAGCACAGTAAAGAAAGAGATGATGGCTGAAAAAATCACAACAAAAGAGCTTATATCATGAATAAGTAAAATGAGAAGCTTGAAATCATTATTGGCTCATAAATCCTCGAAGTTGAACCTTTATTATAAAATCAATCATGGGCTTTATAGCCTTCTACAAAAATGACAGATCCTGAAAATCGGATTTGTTTACACAAAAAATACTTGAAAGTGATAGTTTTCTCAAATTAGGGCTTCAAACCCTTGCTAAGTATTTGTTTATCTATTGTGAATATCTAGTTCACTGAGTGAATTTTAAATAACTGAAGTGGTCGCTAATAATCACCACTGCTGGTTCACTGTGAAATTACCGCCAACAGCCAGTGTCTTGGTGTTTAATTGAAGTGTTTGATAGTGATCATAGGTGCTCTTTCTTGTTTAATCCACCGGATTCTTCTACCTTATCGTCGCGGTTGTTGATCTAAAGTTTTGACCTCTAACCCATCATCGCCTTAGACTGTAACACTGTCGCAATGTCGGAACCTCAAATGTTTAACGTCATGATTGTTTATGCATCGGTTCTTTCCATCACTAGCTTGTCGATGATCGAAAGCTGAAACAACTAATGCATCGGAACCTCAAAGAAGAATGCTGCCAGTGTTTCGGAGATGAAACAAACTAATATTATTGCTGTCGGAAGTCTTTTGATGAAGGAATCAGAGCTTTAGTTCTCTGTGTCGTCGACACTGTGGAGGGGATTAGTTTTAAATTCATCGATATGTAGTTCTAAGTTCTCCTGATTGCCGGTGATTTCCTATTGTCGTGCTATCAGAATGATTATTGATTGATTGGAGGCCTTGTCTATTTTTCTTCCGTCGTTTCAGCTCCTTAGTGGAATAACTCACCGATGGTTTATGTTTTCAAGCTCCGACGCATAGTCTTTAGTTCCTTCAATCAGCAATGATTTTCTGTTATGGCAGAACCCGTAGTCAATTTGTTTCCCACCGTTGTGGCTCCTTAGTGAACTAGCCTGGTGACGGTTTATGTTTTCAAGGTCCGATGCATAGTCCTTTTTGTCTTACTTTTTCAAAAATTTATATATTTTGGCTGTCAACGATTTTTCTTTATTGCTATCGGAGGTCAGTAGGAGATGAATTGGAACTTTAGTTCTCTATGACGTCGATGTTTCATATCCTCAAATGACTAACATCGCGGTGGTTTCTTCATCGGCAATCGGAAGCTTTTTCTTCTATCCCATCGGTGCCCCAATTCTAAACGTATCGAAGCTTTCCATCACTACCTCATTGGTGATCGGAAGCTATTATCATTAACGTGTTGGAAATTCTTGTCTGGTTGCTACCGCAGTGTCGCAACTCTAAACTACTAGCTTCGCAATCGAAAATCGAAAGCTTTGTCCTCTATCTCATTGGCACCTTACACTGGAACATTGCCGCAGTGTCGGCTGTTCAACTCACTAATTTCCAAGTCAGAACTTTAAACCACTAGATTCTCTGTAACGTCGGCGCCGTAGAGGACTAAACCTCCAATCACTGTTTAAAAAATGTTTCGATGCTAGTTAAAAGATTTAGCAATATGCCTAACCACCGAAAAGGTTTTCCACCTGTTTATTTATCTTCCATCTTTCAGTGGCTAACGATATGTTCTGATCCTCGCCCAAGCCACCGAAAGATACAACTTGTGAAATTTTTACCCAAATAAAAAAACAGAGGCTTTCAAACTGTTGGTGATATTCATATATTTCATCGCATGAGTTAAATTCTTCATACTATCAAAATAAATTTATTTTGGGAGATAACATCTGGCTCCTACTTGGGGATGGGAAACTCCCTGTGAGGTCCCAAGAACCCCAGACCAAGATTCCTTTCCTGAAAAAGAATAATTAAAGCTATCTTCTAGTGTTCCATTGGGCATGGAGTCATTTGTATTCTATAATTGATCCGGTGCACCCTGCCTATATCCTGATTTGCTTATTCATGAAAACAACTGAAAATGACCTAACTGCTCATATTAAGACCTTATTTTTCTATCTACTCCTACTCCTAATTCTAATCACCAGATCCTTCTTATCACGTGACATCATGCTTCCAATGATGCTAGGTGCGATCACCACGACGACCTCTAGTAATGGTGTTGCTTCCAATGCCCGTGTATCTCAGTCTGAACCTCAACTTGAGCTTGAATGGCTGGAGCTTGAGCTTGAATTTCTGGAGCTTGATTTTATGCGTGAGTCGACGCCTGAATGGGAGTTTGATTTTATGCTAGACTGATGTCTCTCATAAATCTTCATGCGTTTTGCATCTTCCTGGTTGTAGTGAGTTTTTATTTTAAATAGCCCTACTCATTGCTGTTAATTTATTTTTTATAACTATGTTGATTTATTGTTTTCCAAGGGATTGGATTGGATTGGATTAGATTTTTTTAGAAGGTTGTTATTTTATTGTTTTTCTAAAAATTATGTGTAAATTTTTTTAAAGATATTGACTAGTAGATTTAGTGTGCCATTGCATTTAGCAACATTCTTAGTATTTTTTTGGAATCCCTAGAAAA
Source organism: Pseudotsuga menziesii (assembly GCA_001517045.1). Taxonomy (NCBI): domain Eukaryota; kingdom Viridiplantae; phylum Streptophyta; class Pinopsida; order Pinales; family Pinaceae; genus Pseudotsuga; species Pseudotsuga menziesii. The sequence continues at coordinate 474,427 of LPNX011021930.1, forward strand.
TTATCTCTTTCAAACATGGGTAAAATAGTTTCTACTAAATTAGTATTGTTTTTGCTTCTTCATAGAATCCTCAGTTGGATGAGTCTTACTAATTTCTTCTTGGACCTATTCTGAGTCTGCTTTAGCATAATGCTGATTTGGGACTTGTTTTGCATAGATAAATTAATTCCATCTCATTACAACCTACCACCATGTGGATTTGTGATTCTTTTTTGGGAAAGATGTTATTGGATGCTCTATTTTGAAACATGCTCTTCATCTAAAAATAACTTGTTCATATTCAAGTTTTTGGGTCTATGATAAATTTCTGCTATTAAGGTTTATTTTATTGGGAAAGCCTTTATCAAAAACCATTTCTAGACAAATCGTTGCAATGGTAGTATAATACTGATTCAAAGTTTCTAGGATGGAAAAGTGGAACTTGCCCAGAGCATTCCTAATGGGTTTAAGGGAGGGTTTTCCCAATAAATGAAAGGACATATTCAAAATCATGACCCATACAAGAGTTGAGGCAAGTGAATCCATTATAGGATCAAAGGTGGAAATCCATAGCTTCATGTATAAATCCAAGCTTCTACAGAACCAAGGACCCAATCTGAGGATCAAATCCCTATCTTCTTGAAGGTCAAATTCAATAACAAAAAACACATTTTCACAAGATTTATTAAAATTCTCTTCCTTCAATAACTGGTAACCCACAAGAATTGATAACCCATTTATGTAAATCAACAAGCCTTGTCCACAAGCCATTAAATCTCCACACTAATAGATGGGAGTGATAAAGAAGGGCTTTCTCTTCAAGGTTGGGATCTAGTAGAATAGATAAGAAAAAAGTTTCTAGAATCCATAATAAGGTGTGTCATTTCCCTTTACAACATATCTTGAAAACAAAATTATTGATTAACCACCAAATCCTCTAAAGCAAAATTCAATGTGTGAGAGAATGGCGCGAACGAAGGCGAAGGAGCTATATTGCGCACCATTATGGAGGAAAAAACATGCATTAATCCATGCAAGAGAAAAATATGAGCTTGTAGAAAGCATTGCTTCCACCAGAAAAAGGAGATCAACTAGCCACATCAAAACCCTATATGCCACTATGAAATGGTGATTCTCTTCCATCTTTTCTCGAAATAAAAGGGTTAACATTCATATAAACGCCCTGGCTAGGACTGTAATGCTCCACCACACCTCAACCTCTAGCTGTAATGCTCGCTATGATGCCCAGGCTACGACAACGACCTCTAGTCATGATGTTGCTGCCAATGCGCGTGCATTTGAATCAGAACCACAACCAGTATATTATGTTATTTTAAAGGTTTTTATTTTATTGTTTTTTCTAAAACTTATTTGTAATTTTTTTTAAATATATTGACTAATAGATTTAGTGTGCTATTGCAATAGAAACACCTTTAGTATTTTTTAGGAATCTATTGAGGATTATCTCTTTAAGGCATGGATGAAATGGTTCTTGCTAAATCAGGATTGTTTTTTCTTTTCTTAGGACTTGAAAAATCTAATTTTGCTATTAAATGACTAAACTTGTGTTGTTTTTTCTTTTTCATAGAATCCTCAATTGCATGAGTGGTACTCATTTCTTCTTGGAATGATTCTGAGTATGCTTTAGCATAATGTTGATTTGGGGTTTGTTTTGCATAGATAAATCAATTCGATCTCATTGCAACCTCCCACAACTTGGATTTGTAATTATTTTTTGGGAAATAGGTTATTGGATGCCATATTTTGAATCATGCTCTTCACCCAAAAATTGTTCATAGTCATTTTTTGGGTCCATTAGAAATTTCTTCCATTAAGGTTTATTTGACTGGGAAAGCCTTTATCAAAATCCATTTCTAGACAAATCCTTGCAATGGTAGTATAATAGTTATTCAAAGTCTTGCCAAGAGCATTCCTAATGGATTTAAGGGAAGGTTTGCCGAAGAAATGAAACAACATATTCAAAATCATTACCATACATGAGCTTAGGAAAGTGAATCCATTACAACATATTCAAAATCATGACCCATACATGAGCTGAGGCAAGTGATTTCATTACACCATCAAAGGTGGGAATCCATAGCTTCATGCATAAACGAGAGCTTCCTTGGAACTAAAGACGCAATGTGACAATCAAATCCCTATCTTCTTGAAGGACAAATTCAATAACAAAAAACACATTTTCACAAGGGTTATTAAAAGTATTTTCCTTCATTAGGGGAGTCCAAGAGCTAATATCCCATTTCTGTAAATCAAGAAGCCATGCCCACAAGCCATTAAATCTCCACACCAATAGATGGAAGTGATAAAAATGGGCTTTCTCTTGAGGTTGGCATCTAGTAGAATAGATAAGAAGGGAGCTTCTAGAATCGATAATAAAGTGTGTCATTTCCCTTTTGCAGCATATCTTGTAAATAACCCTACTCAGTGGTAATTTATTTTTCTTGAGTGTGCTGATTTATTGTTTTTAGTGTAATAAGAGGTTGTTATGTTATTGTTTTCCAAGTGGATTATTTTCTTTTCCATAGATAATTTTGTTATTTTCTTCCCAAGATATAATTTTGTTATTTTATAATTTTAGGCCCATTTATTAATTGATCTATTATTCTTGCATTATTTTGTTTTAAATCATTTATTCTCTATTCAATGCAACTTAAAATATTCATATCAAATGTTCAATAAATCCTCTAAATATGCTGAGTTGATTTTGAATAGTACAATTTTAAATGTTTTACTATGATCATGTTAATTTTAATTCTATTTTATTATTATTTTTAAATATTTTATATAAGTTAATTATGATTGTTTTAATTTTTTATATCTAGGTTTATAACTGATATTTTATTGTGCATTCATTGGAAAAACATCTTTATTAAGTGGGTAAACTATTTTTTTATTTCAATAATGGTTGGGAAGTTCTACCTTTTAATTAGTGTTTTTTACATTGAGTCAAATTTCCTCCTTGCACCATAGGAGGGATAAATGCAACTGTACTGGTAATTATTTAGGCTCCTCTCATAAGCTAGAGAACATGAGTGAGTAAATCCAAAAAAATTGATTACACAAATAATTTGAAAAACAAAACATGGCTAGTAAGGATCTATTGTTACTCCTTGTCCTCATTTGTTGTAAAACCGAAGACTTACCATTGTCCATTCTTTTTCTTAACATAGATCTAGCTGTTTTGAGTTTGAAATTTCATCCCCTCTGAGTAGGTCTACCCACTTTTTTTTTTGGAATCCCTTGAGGCTTATCTTTTCCATACATGGGTGAAATGGTTCTTTCTAAATTAGGATTTCTTTGTTCCTTTCTTAGGACTTGAAAACTCTAATCTTACTTCTCAATGACTGAAAATTGTGTTGTTCTTGCTTCTTTATAGAATCCTTAGTACTACTTTCTTCTTGGGTCGATTCTATGTATGCCTTAGCATAATGTCGACTTGGGGTTTGTTTTTCATAGATAAATTAATTCGATCTCATTGCAACCTCCAACCACTTGGATTTGTGATTACTTTTTGGGAAAGAGATTGTTGGATTCCCAAATTTAAAACATGCTCTTCATCCAAAAATAACTTTCTCATAGTCAATTTTTTGGGTCTGGGATATTTCTTCCACTAAGGTTTATTTTACTTGGAAATCCATTATCAAAATCCATTTCTAGACAAATCCTTGCAACGGTAGTATAATACTGATTCAAATTTTCTTGGATGCAAAAGTGGAACTTGCCAAGATCATTCCTAATGGATTTAAGGGAGGGTTTTCCCATGAAATTAAATGACATATTCAAAATCATGACCCATACATGAGCTGATGAAAGTGAATCCAAAAACCAGAGCTTTCCCACAACCAAGGACCCAATATGAGAAACGAATCCCTATCTTCTTGAAGGTCAAATTTAATAACAAAAAACAAATTTTCACAAGGTTTAGGGATGTCCAAGAGCTCATAGTTCCCATTTCTGTAAATCAACAAGCCATGCCCACAAGCCATAAATTCTCCACACCAACAGATGGGATTGATAAAGAAAAGGGATTTCTCTTCAACGTTGGGATCTAGTAGAATAGATAAGAAGGGAGATTCTACAATCCATAATAAGGCTTGTGTTTCCCTTTTGCAACATATATTGAAAATAGCCCTACTCACTGCTCATAAATTATTTTTTCTAACTGTGTTGATTATTGTTTTCTGCTTAATAATTTTATTACATAGTATTTTCAAAAGGTTGTTACTTTTTTGTTTTTGAATGAATTGGATTATTTTCTTTCCCACAAATAATGATATATTATTCTTGCATTTTTTTTAAAGTGTTTATTCTCTATTCAACCCATTTTAAAATATTTACCTAAGATGTTCAATAAATCCTCTAAATATGTTTAGCTGATTTTGATGGTACAATTTTAAATGTTTTACTATTATCATGTTTATTTTAATTTTATTATATTATTATATTTAAATATTTGATATAATTTAATTATGTTTGTTTTAATTTTTTTGATATCTATATTTATAACTGATATTTTATTTTGTATTGAGTGGAAATAGATCTTTATTAAGTGGGTAAATTGTTTTTTATTTCAATAATGGTTGGGAAGTTCTACCTTTTAATTATTGTTTCTTTACATTGAGTCAAAATTCTAAATTTTTCTAACAAGCTTAATCTCCTCCTTTCACCATTGGAGGGTGAAACGCAACTTTACTCGTGATTCTTTAGCCTCCTCTCATAAACTAGAGGGCATAAGTAATTAAATTCAAACAAATTGATTACACAATAAACTTGAAAAACAAAACATGGCTAGGAAGGATAGTGAGACTCCTTGTCGTCATTTGTTGTAAAACCAAGGACTTGTTTTTCTTGACAACCATTGTCCATTATTTTTCTTAACCTAGATCTAATGGTTTTGAGTTTGAAATTGTCTCCCCTCCCACTAGGTCAACCCATCTTCTTGTTTTTTTTTTAGAATTGATTGAGGATTATCTTTTCCATACATGGGTGAAATGGTTCTTGCTAAATTAGGATTGCTTTTTTCCTTTATTAGGACTTGAAAACTCTAATCTTGTTGCTGAATGAATGAAACTTATGTTGTTCTTGGTTCTTCATAGAATTCTTAGTCAGATGAGTCATACTAATTTGTTCTTGGACCGATACTAAGTATTATTTAGCGTAATGTTGATTTGGGGTTTGTTTTGCGTAGATAAATTAATTCAATGTCAGTGCAACCTCCCACCACGTGGATTTGTGATTTTTTGGGGGAAAGAGGTTATTGGATGCCCTATTTCGAAACATGTTCTTCATCTAGAAATAACTTGTTCATAGTCAAGATTTTGGGTCTATGCAAAATTTCTTCCATTAAGGTTTATTTTATTCATAAATCCTTTATGAAAATCCATTTCTAGACAAATCCTTGCAATGGTAGTATAATACTGATTCAAAGTTTCAAGGATGCAAAAGTGGAACTTGCCAAGAGAATTCCTAATGGATTTAAGGGAGGGTTTGCTCAAGAAATTAAAGGACATATTCAAAACCATTACCCATACATGAGCTGAGGCAAGTGAATCCATTAAAGGATCAAAGGTGGGATTCCATACCTTCATCCATAAACCATAGCTTCCATATTTTTTTAATCTTGTCACTATGAATCGGTGATTATCTTCCATATTTTTTTTAAATAAAAAAGGTTAACATTAAAATAAACATGAATAGTCACATAAAATAGGAATTCAATCTTACTCAAATTTCATGGTTGAATTATTCATTTTTGCTATTCTAATAATAGATAGAAAAGTAAACAAAGTTGTACATTATGATTAATTCAATTAAAAATTGATGTATGTACATGACATATATTTGAAATATATTTGATAGAATGGGTAGAAAATGATTATGAAATTAATTATAGACACTAATAGAATGCAAAGCTACATTATTTATTAGATTAGGTATCTATTTAATTTAAATTAGAGAAGAAGTGCTAACATGGGAAATCATTCTATGGAAGGGAATAATTATTTCAAACAAGAAATGAGATGGCATCAATGTTGATGAAGAAATTTGAAAAGAAAGTGTATATCTAGATCTATGAACGTTGTCGGATCAACTTGAAAGAAAATAGATTTGCTTTTAGTTTCTTCATAGTTTAATTTGAGGTTGTTTCCATTTTATTTTTGAAATATTGAGAGAAAGGTCTAGGTCAAGCTTAGGTATGAATTGGTAGAGACTTGATTGGTCTTATAAACACTCAAGTGTTTACATTCTAGTTTTTCCCCAAGTGTTCTTACTCTCACATAAAAAGACAAAGTGTGTTGTGTGCATCTTATTTCCATTTTGAAGAAGCTTGTAAAATATGGTGTGTTGAGTAGTCATCATAGTCTTTACTTTAGAAAGAGTTCTAGTCATTTTCCTTTTCAAAATTAGTTTTTTTGAAGTCATGATGTGCTTGCAATAGGTTCGAAGATATAGTTCTGTGTTTGTTTTCTTGGGATTTAGTCATTCTAGATAAGTAGGAACTGGACCTCTATCTCTTATTTAAGTAGGTCATTTTACATAAGTGAGAAAAATATTTGCATAATAATTTTGAATGGTTTTACTTTTATGTAATCATATCATGCATTCACCTAATCATGAAATATAAAATGAGCATTATACTTAGTTTAAAATTTGTAGAAAAGTGTGATAGGTTAGAGACGTGTTCCAATGTCTTTAAGCATAGGAGTTGTTGTTATTTTCCTGCACTGAATTCCAGAGATCGTGCGGTTCTTCCATGTACCATTGGTATATAGAATGACCTGTCACGTACCCTTTGAGGTATATATAAAGGTACTTCACGTACTCAATTGTATATCGGAAGTCCCCTTTAGAACGGTTGTGCATTAGACAACATTGATACAAAGTGGATCTCCCACACACCTTGTGTATATAGGGAGACACTTTTAGGGATCTTGAGAGCATCTAAGCATAGCCCTTTGACGGTCCTATCACTGCAATACATTGAGAACAACACTCAGGGAGATTACTATGCACATGTCATCTAGGTAGTCATGTGTTCAAAAAGGGTACATTCCCAACCCTGCTTGTCACGTTTCAGTATTGGACCCTACAATATATCGCGAGTTGTGGTGGTTTGACAATCCTGTGAGGATCCCGATCTTTTACCAGTCCTATCACAAGTTCAGATTGTTGCTTTAGTTTGAGTAGCATTTGATTTTCCTTACTAGATAGGTTTTTTTCTTTTTGAGATCAGTTTGATTTTTGCAAACTGGTTGATTTCCCATGGAGGAGGTCCATTTAGTTACAAGGGTTATCACCCCAAAATATTTTGAATCCTCCAGCTCACCCTCCCATGGAAAGAGACATGGAGAACAATTCTGAGGCAAGTAGTGATTCTATGCTTGAATTGGAAGGAGTTTCAGTTAAAGAGGAAGGATTTGAATATCCTCTTCCCAATGCTTTCGTGACATACCTATCAGTACAACCACTAGTGGAGCAACCCTCCTCTCAGAACACATCCTTTGTCATCTGAACTCCTTCCGAAGATGGGATTAATCAATTTCATCCTGATGAAATAATAGCTCCTATATTTGGACCTAATGCTCCATTTTGGGAAACTTCCCTTGCTCAAGAAATCTCTCATTTTGGTACCACTACTACCATGAATGTATCAGCTATGGAGTTGACCAAAAACTCTATAAGACCCTTTCCCTACCTTTTACCTAGTAATATTTTAGATATGTCATTGAATATTCCTTCTAGTGTTTCTCTAGCCAATCCTCCACCTGCACCTACAGTGTATATACTTGCCACTCCTTCAAGAGTGCCACCGTTAGTTTAGAATCCTTTGTCAAATTCACATGTGGGAGGAGCTTCTATGCCTCCCATGGTGTTTCCGAATGTTGTAAGTCAATTTTTCCCTCCTACATCCCAAAAACCTAGAGGATCTTATGTTCATGTTCTGCATAATATTTCACATCCTCTTCCTCCAAGTATTGGACCTAGTGGTCATACTAGTCTTCGTCCTATTGGTCCTACTTCACATCCTCCTACATCATCTTGGGTCCATCACCATCAGCCTAACATTGGTAAGCAATACCTTATGGGGGAACACTACAATAATGCCTTATATGTCCCTTATCTTGGAGGGGTCACCAATCAGTGGGATCAACCTACTTATAGACAATAAGCCAGACTTAACCAGGTGTAACCACGTTTTATGGTTCAAAGTGCTCCTAACTATCAACAATTTGGTGGGTTTTATGAACAACCTCAACAGACCTTTGTTCCTACCGAGGTAGCCTTACCTTATCAGTATTATAACTACGCACAACCTAACCAACAACACTCATTCTTGGCTACATTGGATTTTCCTGACTTGTCCAACTTAATAAATGACCCCATTCAACATGATCCATTTTGGCCTACCATCTCAGGAAAAATTTTGCTAGACATTACAAAGATTGATGGAAAGCAGGGAGAAGATCCCAAAAACCATGTGATGACCTTCCATTTGTGGTGTTCATCTAACTCCCTTATGGATGATTCTATCTGATTTAGACTCTTCCACAGAACATTGACCGACATGATCAAAAAATGTTATAGCAAACTCCCACAACACTCGTTTATGGATTTCAATTCATTAGCAACAATGTTTCTTACTCATTTCCAGTTACCTATTTGGTATGAAATTGGTACAAATATCTTGACCTCTCTTCGACAATATAACTCTACTCACATATTAGAACACATTCATGAGTGGAGGAGGTGTCGAAGGTTAATCAAGTCTCCCATTCTAGATCAACTCTTGGTTGAATGGTTCACCAAGTCCTTGTTTCCTCCTCTTTCCTGAGATGTGGCCACGGGCGGTGCTATCACATAAGAGCAGGATATTAGTTAGGCCCAATATTTAGACTTATTCTATTTCCATTTTGTAACTTTATATGATTTAATTCCTAATGCTCCTTGTCCCATCATTGATCCTACTAAGCCACCTACAAATAATTTTGTGGATGTTGTTGTTGGTACAATCCAACCTTCATCTGCAACTAAGCTCGATAAACCACATAGTGCTTCAACCACAACTTCTTTTACTCCTACAGTTTCCTCCGAGGTGAACGCAATTAATCCTCACAATTACCTAGCAATAAGAAGAAAGGAAAAGGTAAGAATAAGAAACTTGGAAACCAATAGGAGAGTACCAAAACATCTACTCCAAAGAATAATGCCAAACCTAAGAGGACGTCTAAGTATCCTTGTTTTTTGTGTGGAGATGATCACTTCACAAAGGAGTGTCCTTGTCATGAACAGATTAATAAATTTTTGAAATTAACCCCACACCAGCAGTGTTAACTAACCTCTTCTCATCCTAGCAACAGTTTATTGACCATACATCTTTGCATGGTCCTTCATCATGTACTGAAGAAATTCATATGATGTCTGCCGAAACAATTGTGTTGACTACCAAAAGTCAGACATATGATAAAACACCTGAGAAGAAAGACGAAGGTGATTCTTCCGAGAAGACTCTTCTCATCAACCCTTCTCCTTGACCTCCTTCTAATGGTCCTCTCACTATTGAAAAACCTAGTTTTGACACAATCTTACGCCCTCCGAAGAGTACAATCCTTAAAAATGTTTTCAATCCTAGTGCTCGAGCTGCTCAATTTTATAATGTTGTTGAATATTTGGCTCAAGCACCTTATTCTATGTCCACGTTATAAGTACTCCAAAGCTATCCTACATGATGCAATAATTTGATGTCATCCTTAGGGGATTTCAATCCTCAGAATTCTACCATGATCACTTTTAATGTTAAGAATTATAAATCAAGTCTATCCCATCAGCTCTCTTTCCAAATTTCTACTAGAGTGGTGGGTAGAAAGGTCCATCGGACTGTTTTGGATGAGGGAGTTTCCACCTCGGTTTTCTCTATGTCTTGATAAAGAGCCATTGGTTCTCCTGACCTTAGTAAGTCATCAACCACCTTAAAATATTTCGACAGGTGAGGTTTTCAACCCCATTACCTTCTGCCATCATTTTCCATCGAGCTGGGGGGTAAAACCATTTCTATCCAGGTAGAAGTGGTCGATGCTCCTCTATATTACAATTTGTCGCTAAGAAGGAATCGATTATATGCTATGATGGTTGTTGCGTCATCGATTTTTAGCAAGCCCCAATTCCCACATCAAGGAAACATTGTGACCATATATCAGCTTGATTATTGCTCACCCGATATTACTGCTTCCACAAGGAATAATGTTCCTATGTTTGGGAAGTCACCTCCTCCCTATTCGCCTGTAGGGGTTAGATTATTGAAATATTCTACACTAATGGGAGGTTTTCCATCCAACATTGCCCCTCCTAGTACAGAAATGACCACAGTAAACACGATATCCTCCATGACTAGGGGAATGTATAAAGGAAAAGAGTTTTTTGAATCATCTTCTATGACTCCAGACGAAGCTGTGTATGTTGCCATTTAGTCTATTTCAGATACTTACATAGATGATCAGCATTTGGTAGCATCAGATCCTTACCATCTTCCCTATTGGATAGATTCCCCTCTCTTGAATTTACATTATCTCTCACATAATTTTCCATTCGATGAGTCTATTATGGAGATCATGAGTCTGGATGAATCTTTATGGTAATATTGTCATCATCAATTGTCATTTATTCCTAATGCCAATTCGATAGATTCCGTTTTTATTTCTCTACTCAGTTCCAATATAGTCGAGCATCCAAAAAACACATGCATTAATGGAAGGTTTTGATTTTGAAGAGAATTTATGAAACATCACCAAAACAATTCCCCTCGATATATCGGTTAAGCCAGGTGTTGTCGAGCATATCCACATAGGCAAGAACTGCTTGGCAACGAAAATTGAGGACAACCGATCTCTTTTTAAGGAATTTCGTGATGTTTTTTTGTAAACTTATAAAGAAATGTCTAGGATTGATCCATCTATTGTCATACATGAGATCAACACACACCCAATGAAAATAACTATTAGGAAAAAACTTTTCTAGGTCCACCCAAGAAAATATGCAGCCATTAAAGCTGAAGTTGAGAAGACTTTAAAAGCTTCTTTTTTCTACACCGTGCATTTAACCGAGTGGGTGTCTAATATTGTCCCTGACAACAAGAAACAGGGCACTATTAGGGTTTGTATAATTTTTTGGGACCTGAAAAAATATTGTCCAAAAGACATTTTTCCTACCCCTCACATCATTCAGATCATCAACAACTGTGATGGAAGTGCCATTTTTACTTTATGGATGGATTTTTCGACCATAATAAGATTGAGATCCTATCTGTCAACTGCCACAAAACCACATTTATTTTCCCGTGGGGAATCTTTTCTTATACAAAGCTACCTTTCGATTTGAAGAATGTTGGAGCTACCTTCCAACGAGCTATTTCTTATTCTTTTCATGATATAAAACACATAGTGGAACTGTATCTGGATGACCAACCTGCTCACTCACAACAATGAGAAGATCATTCGGGGCATCTTAGACACATTTTCCTTTGAGACCATCATTACCATTGTTTTTTCTAGGGATGGGATTCGAATATATCCCTTAACAATTGTTGTTTTCGTGACCTTACTAGCTCCATCAGACATTATTGAACTCCAAAGTTTGCAAGGGAAGGAAATATTTCTTCATCATTTTGTATGCAATTTTGTAGAGAAAATGCATGGCTATATGCGTCTCTTGAAAAAGAACACTCCCTTTTTGTGGGATGATCAGGCTCAACGATATTTTGATAATTTGAAAAAGGGAAACACACTCAACTATGTTGCACCCCCCAAATTATTCAAAAGATTTATTCTTTACATTGTCGCATCCACTACTAGCATTGGAATGGTTTTAGTGCAGGATGATACGAATGAATAAGAACATGTGATCTACTATTTGAGTAAGAGTCTCCTTGACTCTAAAAACCACTACTCATATGTGGATAAGCTAGATTTGGCTACAATCGTTGTTGTGCAGTGTTTCTGTCACTACATATTACTTCACACCACTACTGTGCTTCCAAATCAAAACCCTATGTACTATATTCTCACCCGTCAGATACTAGGGGAAAGTATTCCTATTGAATTGTCATCCTATAGGAATCTGATCTTGAATTTTCCAATACCACTTCCAAGAATTCCATGGTCTTCGTGGAGTGGATGTGTGACCTTCCCCGTGCTCTCATCGATATTGAGCCCAATGATTCATTTCTAGATGAATTCTTGTTCCTAATAAGCACGACTGACACATGGTATGGATATTTGATCATATATCTTCAGACCCAAATATTTCATCTCAATCTATCCCATGACGATCACCAACACATTCATCACCATGCTAAGTATTACCTCATTATTAATGACACCTTATACTTATGTGGTATTGACTCTATCCTTTGATGATTTCTTACTCATGACGAGGATGACCAAGTCATGAATGACTACCACTCCGGATCTTGTTGCTGTCATCTTTCTAGGATGGATACATCTCAGAAAATCCTTCATGCTAGGTACTTTTGGCCCTCAATCTTTAAATATTGTCATGAGGTGGTTAAAAATACCCACCTTGTCATATTTTCTATCAAAAAAAGCACACCCACCCTGTCAGTGTTCCTATACAAAAAAGTGCACCCACCCTACTTCGTTATACATCATCATTTCCATTGGCCCTTTTTCCAAATTGGGGATTGACTTTATGCATTGTAATCCTACCACAATCAAGGGGCATGGTTACATTATTGTAGATGTGGAATATTTTCATGAAATGGGCTAAGGAAATTCTTACATATGTAGAGGATGGTAATAATTTCTCCCTCCTCCTATTTAATCACATCATAGCTAGGTTTGGAGTTCCAGAAGCCATAGTAACTGATCATGGATCTCATTTCTGTAATCAAAAAATGGCCAAGCTGAGTACCAAGTTTGATTTTCATCATGAAAACTCAACCCCGTACTATCCACAAGCTAATGGCCAGGTTTAATCCATTAACAAGGTCTTGAATTCTATGATGTGTAGGATAGTTGGAGATCATAAATCCAATTGGTACTTAACTCTATTTTCCTCACTATGGGCTTACAGAACTTCAGTCAAAACAACAACTGGTTTTATGCCTTTCAATTAGTCTACGAACTTGAAGCTGTCCTACCTATCGAGTGTGAAATTCCATCACTCAAGCTTGTAGTTGAGCTTCTACCCAACACTTCTACCGAAGAAGAGTGTTTCCTTTATCTTTTAAACCTTTATGAGACTCGACAAGACATCACCTTGGCCAATGAGTCACACAAAAAATGGGTCAAGGCTCAATATGATAAATCAGTTCAGCCTTGTGTTTTTAATGAAGGAGATCTGGTTTTCACCTACGATCAAAAACATGACAAACTTCAGAAGGGTAAGTTTGAATAAATGTGTTATGGTCCTTTTATCATGAGTAAAGTATTAGAAAAATGGGCCTATGAGGTTATTGACTATGATATCCACCTTTAATGAAGCCTCGCATGGGTTCTACCCGAAAAGTTACTATGCTTGAGATATCTTTTGCATTAGTTCCTTGTATATATGTACATTTTTTACTTTTAGTGTGGTTTTATTATTTTATGGTTTTGATTTCTTATCAATACTATTTATCCCATGTTTTTATTCTACAGATCAAATGACCTTCAACTTTGGTTTTTCTGATGGTGCTTGTCGTCACACCATGAATATTGCTTTAGCCACTTGGGTATTATATTCCCAAGCTCATAAACTAGCTAGTTCATGTGCGGTTTGTATAGGTATGAACACCAATAACAATGTCGAATACCATGTAGTGATATGTTTTCTAACTGAAGCTACATATTGATATATTGATCATTTGGTAGCCTTCATGGACTCTTAGCTAGTGGTTTCTCATTTAAATCACTTTTATTCCATTTGAAACCCGATCCTTGTTCATCTCTCTCAGAGAGTACTTTTGTTGGAAATGTCATTGAAGACTATTACTTATCAACATGTCCCTAGATCTTGTAACACAGTTGCAGATTCGCTTTCCAATTACATGTTGGATTGGTATATTGCTCATTCATAACATTTGATAAGTAAAAGACATGGTTCATTGTAAATAAACATAAACAGTAAAAATACATACAACTCATATAAATATCATTCCATCATTGAAAATAGACAGGCTGCCAATAATTCTGTGTGTGTGTGTGTGTGTGTGTGTGTGTGTATAAAGTGTGTTTTACAAAAAATGGTCTCGAGACCCCGACTGAATCATGTTGGCTTTAGATATACAAAATAACAAAAAATATTGAAGTTGGATAGATTTCATTTTCTACATTATGTGTGATCCTAATGGTGCTCATGATAGCACATGACGCCTCTCTAGTCTACATAGAAAATGCCTAAAGCAGTCTGACACTCCCATGGTGTGTCTCTGATACCTCCTAGGGAGGTCATCCACAGTGATTTCTGGGATATATGGTGTCAACCGGATGAGTTTCTCTTCTAGCTAGGTCATCTCATCATCTCCTCTATGTACAAAGTGGATCCCTGCTCACTGGTCGATGGGAGATGAGCCCACATGCCATGCCAATCCCACATCTGCATGAGAAAAGTAGGTCTCATTAACATATATAAAAATCATAAAACATAAAATATAAAAACATCAATGTATTAGTGTCTCACTCACCCATATCACCCCACTGAGCATCTGCTAGTAGGGCCATATCTAGATCGCCCCTGAAGTTGGTACCGACATACACATAGTACTCAATCATGAGGAGTTGATCATCTAACCATCGAAAGAATGCAGTCTCGTACTTTACCCTAGAGCCTTCGCCACCATGGTGGGCCATGATCTCTACCCAACACATCATACAAGGGTCGTGTTCCCTTAAATCAATGAAGGCCATTTGTGGCCTTAGATGTGGTACTCTCTTGAATAAAAAAGACACTAGGATAGTGCCATAGCCAAATTGCTTCAACTCTCCTTACCGACATTTAGTGAGTCGTTCCTTCGGAGTAACAAATAGGACTTCTGCCCAATTAAAATTTGTGGGCACCATTTCCTCTATGGAATAGAGAATATGTGAATGAGATGCTTGGTGAGCCCCTTGTCTCCCCAAGATGCGTTGCATGGTGAACAATATTGTGTGCAGAGGTAGATCCATGACATCCTTGACAGGTATTTTCTTTTTGCACATTTGGGTACCCGAAAAGAAGTAACGATCAATAAGACCCTATGTCATGATTTCCCCACCACGAGGACTAGTCAGTGTGATGGGCACTCCTCACCGTGATAAAACTATAAGGAAGTAGATATCATCTACTTCTAGCATTAGAACATGAGCCCCTACCTCAAAGTACTTTTTCTTAGGATTCTACATCCTCATAATGTACTCCAATAGCTTTACTTGTTACCTCATGCTGGGCACGTTGAAGAATTTCAATATCCCACACCCATGCAAAGAAGCCACAATCCCAACATCATTCCCAACTCTAATTTCATCGAGTTCATGCTCACTTTCCTTCTAGATTACAATATTTTCTGAAGATTGCATGCAAAAAGGTTAAAATGAAGCATTAGAACACAAATTCAATAATTTGAAATACTTAAAATTCATTATTTTGGCTTATTTTCACTACATTCTAGGGAAAATTGTGGGACTGCCTGTCTCCCATTAGGATAGAGTTGTGCCACTGCCCTTTCTATATGAAATTCTGTGGTGTCACTCAGGCAATTCCTGTCCCAAAAAAGAAAAGCGCGTTACTAGGTGGGAACAATTTCTCTTTTGGTAAATGCCCCCCAAACCCTAAAACTATCATGAATTAGAAAAAGGAAATCATGAAAAGTTTCGGAATGTGTTTAGAATTTACCTCGAACTGATGGTTATGAAAATTGTGGACTAATGACTCTACAATCCTTTTCTAAAATCTGCACCCTAAATGGATCAAAATGCTCTCCAAATAGTAAAAATGAGAATGGAAAGTCTATTTTACTATTTACTATCTTTTATTAAAAAATGTTGGGTTTTATTCCATTATTTTAACTATTTTTTAAAATATTTACCCTCAAATAGTCTATAAAAACTAGTTTTTATTATTTTTGAAGTCTAATGGTCATTTTGAAGCTTGCAGGGTATGGGGGAATTGAATTTTTGGTTATGACTGAGTTTATTTTTTACTTTTTCATCCTTGCACAAAACGGAAAAATATCCTGAACGTTATTTTCGAAATCTTAGTCATGCTCGTTAAACCTAGTACTAAATTTTTGAGTCAAAAATTATTCTTTTTCAGGCTTGTTAAAATCCTTTTGATTAAAATAAACCCTAATGGAGTCTTCTTTAAGCTCTTTTCAGACTCCTAAAATGTGAAAATAACATCGAGTGAATTTGTCTTCTTTACGCTCGTAAAAGGACCGGAAGAGTCATCTTTTCGATGGTAGTTTACCCCTTTCTCGGTTCGGATTGACTAAATCACAAAAAAGGAATACTGTAGTCATCGACTAGAAGAGTTCTCTAAGGTATTTTTTTATACTTTTTCGGGCCTCAGAGACTAAATTATATGAAAAAGGACCTTTTGAGGTCTTCTTTCGTTTCGTTTAGACTCTTTAAATGTGAACGATATCGAGTTTACTTTCAATGGACTCGTTAAGAAAAAGACTGAGAGACCTTCTTTAGAGAACGAACCCCTAATTTCTCAGGTTCGTAAATCATGTGACAATGGAATTATCCTATGATAAGTTACAATGAGTGTTTTCTACCCACTTTAAACTCATAAAAATGAAAAGAGGCACTCATGAATCATGATGGGGAATGTAAGGGAAGGGAACTATATTTCATTTGCAATAATGGAAGTTTGTAGTCACCTTTGAAGACAGAACTTGTCTTCATTTCATTAAGTCAATTGGGTATTTATCTTGCTTCTAAGTCAATACAAGTTCATGACTCATGTCACTCCTTTGATTCTTTCAAAGAACACATCATTTTTCATCGCATTATGTCTTCGTATCCACCTCATCAGTTCAATGCTTCCAAGTCTTCAGTTGTGCCACCCTATGTTCAAAGGAAAATCTTGTTGAGATTTTTCATCTATAGTCATAATAATATTTTTGTTAGTTACCTTTGAGTCAGTTCTATGGTTACGTCATACTCAAATTCTAGAAATTTTCTCTCAGTTTCGTGTCGTTGATGTGGGATTCATCATGGCCCTCCTTCGATGAGACCATTCCTGTCGACATCAATTCATCATCTAGGAATTAGTCTTAGAAACAAAGTAGTACATTGAGATCTTTATGCATCAATGAAATATCCTCTTGCTTTGGACATAGGTTTACATCATTGACCTTTGATCAAAATATTCAACCGAGTGTTCGACAACAAATCATCTATGTCACATTCGGGATATTGTACTAGGGTACCTTGGGAATTATCGACATCAATGGTGATCTCCCTCGCAGTAGTGAATAGTTCTCATTATTGACTAGTCATCAAGTGGTTTCTACCATGTTCGACATCAAGACACTATAATCACATGGATAGAATCATACTTTGTTGAAGATGAGATGAAGACCCTGGGTATTTTTTAAGCTCTCATTTCTTTCCCCAGGTTACAATAGACTATTTGTATGAGTCCTAGCATGGATCCACATTTGTATGGTCATGGTTGTGCTCAAATTTGTGTCTGTATGGCATAGATATACATTGTATGTCTGGTAGCTATGTCGAGACTCCTTCGCATGGATCTATGTTGTATTTTAGTAGCCATGATTGTTTGTACCTCATATGGATATGCTTTGTATTGGTCTACATCCATGATGAGAGTCATATGAATGCGAGTCAAAAGTGTAAATGTACCATAGAAAAAGTATGGTTGATGAATATCTTCAATCGATTAACTCTTTCCTCGAAGTTATAACTTGATCCTAAAAATCCTTTACCTATCCTATCCCTCTAGCCTCATGCTTTGG
Organism: Pseudotsuga menziesii; assembly: GCA_001517045.1. Taxonomy (NCBI): domain Eukaryota; kingdom Viridiplantae; phylum Streptophyta; class Pinopsida; order Pinales; family Pinaceae; genus Pseudotsuga; species Pseudotsuga menziesii. Next base: position 492,383 of record LPNX011021930.1, read on the forward strand.
GGGGGATTATGTCACACATACTTCTCATCATCATCATATTATGAGAACAAAACATCAGAACATTCCTAAAATCCCCAAGTTATGAAGTTTAATTTGGGCTAGGATCAATGATTTCATGCCTTTGTCCACCACCTCATTTTCCTTGTGGACAATGTGTGTTAACCCAATGTGTAAAACATGTTTTCCATGAACAAGAAGCGGTTACATCACCACATGCCTTAATACAATGAGAGGCAGTGCTCGGTTTTAAAATCTAGAAATAGAAATTTCATGAAGTTTCTCGAACCTTGGCTTCGTGGAAACCTCATCCCTAGACTCCTGGATGACATGGGCTCGAGATCCATCCTTGTAGGATCTCTGTTCCACCTCACCCATGAGAATCTAAACCATAGCTATCCTCCCATGGCTATAAGTGTTGGTTCACCCCCATGGGTAAAGGGAGGAAGATTATGCTACAACATCAAAACTATGGACAAATATAGCCAATGAGAGTGAGAACTATGTGGACAAGTTTGAAGCTTTGGAGTCAATTTTTTTCTTGAGGAGAGAATTCTAAACACTAAAGCTCTTGGTTGTGATTTCTCTCTCTTATTCTATTAGTGAAATGAAAGTTCCTTTCCCATGAATCATATTGTGTATTGATCACTTGTTTCATTATTGAATTCCTTAGTCATCAACATAGGATTATATATTGTATTTGGTACTTTGATATTGTATGTGCTTTGGTTGTGTGTTTCATGCAAATGAATCTGTGGAGATCTATCATTCTAAAGAAGTGGCACATTACATTGTATGAGAGGTAAAAGAATCCATTCCAGGCATCTATCAATCTTAGGGGAAGTGATTTCATTATTGTGACTCATTTGTTTTAGCTTAGAGTATTTCAGGCTAGGGAAACAACTTCTATCCACGAAAGGTGAGTATTTCCAATAACAGCTTCCCAAGAGAATTTTTAGTGATAGAGTTAACATATTTTTGAGTGCATTTTTGTAAGAACTCTTCAAAATGGTGGGAAAAAACTTGACTCCTAGCACAATCTATAATCCACAAAGTTATGTCCAAACAGAGAACGTGAATCAATGGTTGGAAGGATACTTGAGAAACTATGTTAGTGGGTAGAAAAAATCATTGATAAAATGGTTACATTTGGGTGAGTTTTTCTATATATTACTTTTCATATGGCCATTGGCATGTCTCCTTTAAAAGAAATTTATGGTTATGATGCATCAAATTTTATTAACCACATATTTGGTGATAGTAGAGATATAAAAGCTAAGGATTGGATTGAAGAAGTGAAGATATTTTGAAGGTTTTGAAAGGTAACTTGCATGTTTCCCAAAACAAACAAAATGAATATGCAGATCAACATAGAGTGGAGAGACATTTACAAGTGAAATACTTGGTGTATTTGAGGTTGCAGCTCTACAAAAAACCTCCTTAAAAGGAAAAGGTTTGGACAAACCAAGGTTTTAACGGTCCCTACAAAGAGGTTTGAAAAGTTGGAGAAGTGGCCTATAAATTGGATCTTCCATAAGTAAGTAATATCCTTAATGTATTTAATGTTTCATGTCTTAAAAATGTGATAGGGAAACATATTTTAGCTTCAAAATATTACCTCCCTTGTCCTCCTTTCGAGGCCGAATAGAAGACTAGGTCGGACCTTTCCGGCATGAATAGGCGACTGGGTCGCACCTTTCTGGCCAAAATAGGTGACCGGGTCACTTTTTTCAACTTGGAATCAACAAATGCTGATAGTAACTGGTATTGGGGTAGATTCGCACCTCTGGGGAAAGAATAGGTGACCGGGTCGCTTCTGTAGGGCCTGAACTAGCGATTGGGTCGCTCTGTTCAGCCCGAAACCAATGAATTTTCTTGGAAACTGGAAAATTTGAAATATGGAGCCGAGAACGGCTGACAATAACTGGTATTGGGGCCGAATGGGCTTGGATCAGCCTCATGAGGGCTCGATCTGGAACATAAATAAAACAAAACTTGCAAGAAACTACTAAACAACTATTAAAAACTTGCAAAAGCTATTGAAAGACCAGGGGTCCTAAGGTATTGACCCAGTGTGGTCACCAAACTATAGCCAAGAAAAATCCATGGCTATATGCTAATGCACCTCCCTTCCGTCTAAGGGACCGAAGGGTAGATTTTGCAAGAAACAAATTACCTGCAACAAAATTGTTAATGAAAACAAATAAACATTTGCATACAACCTACAAACTAAATAAGAAAATGGTGAGACTATTATACCTTAGATCTGTTCGAAAAGGGGGCCACCATGGCCAAACTCATAACAATCCCTCTTCACAGGCTTGGATAGTGTGGAGGTTGACTCAACACACAAAGGGGAGCTAATGGGGAAAATGGAGTGGATGGGGTGAGTAGCTTGAGAGTGAAGGTCTCTCAAGGACTCATGCGACTATAATAACGAGAGGAAAAATAAGTCATGTGTGATGGGGACCTCCACCCCTCTATTTATAGTTTTATCTTCTCTTTTTAGGGTTTTAAGCCCTTGGTTAAGGTTTTTGGGCCCTATCTAGGGTTTTAAGACCATTTCTCTTGTTTAATCTCCTTTTGGGGGTTTTAAGCCCTTTGGGGGGCTTTAGCCCCTTTGTGATATTTTTAGCTCCCTTGTGAGCTATTTTGGCTCTTTTGGTGGCTTTTTAATCCCTTTTTTATTATTTTTGATCTTTTGAGAGAAAAACATAGTTCAAACATGGGTGTGGAGGTAAAATGGGTTAGGAACCGGATGTTTGAATATGGTGTAGTCTATATGAAGCAAGTCAAGCAATTTTTTGCATTAAAACATGTCATTGAATTAGAGATAGGGAACCAATCTATAAAAATCGATCCCTATAGACACCCTGAAAGGATTAGAGATGAGATTGAGGAGGAAATTAAATAACTCTTGGAATTGGGTCTCATAATACCTAGTTCAAGCCATAATGCTTCTTCAGTTGTTATGATGAAGAAAAAGGATGGAAACTTGAGAATGTGCATTGATTTTAGAGCATTGAACTTGAAGAGAGTGAAGAATAGATATCCCATGCATGGATAATTTGGTATGAGCTCCATGGATCAAATTTCTTCTCAAAGATTGATCTATCTGGTTATCATAAAACTCGAATGAGGGAGGAAGACATACCAAAGACTGCTTTCAGATATCACTATGGTCACTTTGAGTTCTTTTCGATGCCTTTCGGCTTAACAAATTCTCCTGCCACATTTCAATCATGCATGAAAATAATATTCCACAAGAAACTTTGTAAGTTTATTCTTGTTTTCTTTGATTATGTTCTTATTTACAGTAAGACATGGAATGAACACTTGCATCATATAGAAGTTTTATTGAAAAATCTCCATGATCAATCTTTTTTTTCTATGATGTCAAAATATGAGTTTGGTTTACAATTTTTTTTTATCTTGGGCACATCATTGGTCAAGATGGTATGAAGTTGGACTTGGAGAAAATAAAAGTCATTATGGAATGGCCAAGTCCCAAAAATATCACTGACTTGAGGGGATTCATTGGGATTTGTACCTAATATGGGAAACTTGTGAAGGGGTTGTCCCAAATCAGTTTACCTCTCACTAATTTGAAAAAAAAATATGTTTTCCAATGGAATGAAGAGGATGAAAATGATTTCGAATGATGAAATAGGTAATGAGTAGTTTTCCCATTCTTGCATTACCTAATTTTCCTAAGCCACCTGTCTTGGAGTGTGATGTAAGGAGAAATCCTAAAGCAAGGGAAACACCCAATATCTTTATAGAGTAGGAATATTCAGCCACAAAAGAATATTTACTCTATTTATGATAAAGAAATTCTAGCCATCATGCATGCTTTCATCAAGTTCAAACAATACTTCATGGGGAACAAGTTTGTGGTGAAGACTAACCATAATAGCCTAAGATACCTCCCACTCAAAAGAATCTAGATGAAAGAAAACACAAGTGGGTGAGTAAAGCTCAAGAATTTGATTTTGACATTGAATGTGTAAAAGGAAAGAGTAATGTGGTAGAGGATGCCTTATCTAGAATTCACTCTATCTCTCTAACGGATGTTGCAAAAGATTGGAAAGATATATTCGAAGTAGAATATGACAAGGATAATTTTTCTTATGAACTTTTTGATGGTAATAAGCATCATGATAGGTATAAGGTGTTGGATGTAATCATCTACTAAAAATACATAATCTGTTTGGTCCCTGGTTTGAGCTTGAAGAAAAAAGTTTCGAAGAGTGCTCATGATTCTCCTTTAGCAGGCCACCCTGGTTTATTCAAAAAATATAGAATGATGAGAGAAAGAATCTCTTGAAAGGGGTTGAAGAGTGATGTTATGAAATATGTAAATGCTACTTGTTCAAAGTTACAGTAACAAGCCCTTTTACCACAGTTTAAGACTGTTTGAGGCATGCTTGATGGCAAATACACACCTATACTTTTGAAATATGCACAAAGCTGCAAAAGAGAGGCTTTGTTACTACTATAGGGTAAGTAAATGAGGTCGATGTCTCCCTAACTTCATCAACATTTACTAAAAATGGATTGAATGGGGTTTTCATAGAGGGTTTATATGGTTTGGAGACCGATGCCTTCAATTTTTGTCAAGCCACCATGAGGGCCTTCCAATTGAATATGAAAACCATTGTGGCATTGAATATATTTATTGAGTTTAGATAATTTGAATGAAAATAATGCATAAAATGAAGAAGAGGATCCTTTAGGGAATATCCACATTTCAAATAATTGAGAGCAAGGGAGGAGAGTTCAAGGAAAATTGATTAATCGAGGGATTTGGGCGTCAGCTAAGAAGAAAATTATGATTTGAAAGTTGAGGAAAATGTGGAATTGAAGCATAATGGTTTGGATAATGAGGATTTTGGGAATGAAGGTTGGGTGGATTCGTATTTGGGGATAAATATTTTCTTTGAGAGGGTTGGTGGAAGGGTTAGGAGGATTCGCTTGGACAAACCACTACTCTGTGGACGATTGTGATGGCTGCTGCTCTGTTAGGGATTATTTTTTTAGGCAGTGCTGGTAGCACGAATGCTAGAGTGACAAATAGTTATGGCTATAGCTCTGTGTTAATGATGAGGTATCTTAAATTTATCATTTTATATATGTATATGCTTGTTTTTTAATGTGCTTTTAGGCCTACATGCTCTATAAGACCGCTTCTATTCAAATCAAAATGGAAAAGTGAAATTAATCAAGATTTAGTTAAAAAATTTAGTCTGTTTGAAATTGGAGTCATGAAATCTCTTAGTTCATTTAATTTTTTGCTAGAAAATGTGCACTGAAGAGAAAATTAAAGTTGCAATTATGAATTTTGTAAAATGGCATGATATTTGTATCATGAAAAATGTATTTGTAAATAGTTGGTAAACCGATATGATGTCATATAGCTTGGGTGTAAGAGATGTGTAGCATTTCACTTCAAGGAGTATTTAAATTCAGATGGTTTGAATAGTCCCAAAAAAATTTAGAGTGTTTGTATCATTTATCTTTCCATGTCATGACTTGTTTGTCTATGCATCTTCAAATATAGAAGTATTACCTATTTACCATGCCAATGAACCATTTGGGAAGAAGCAGCTCTGCATTACTATAGAAGTAGTGTCACATGAGTTATGGTACATACTGAGTGGAACACAACAGTTGGGAAGAGCTCATTGTTGAATGGAAAATCGTGTCGATAAAAAAAGTGGTGGACACGCAGTCATAATATCCCTAATCATTCCCATCCTCCATATGGTCATGAACATTTACTTTCAAATCCATTCCAAAATTAGAAATTTAGTGGTTTCATGTATATTCACTAATTTGGGTGACTGTGCATTCCTGTAGAAGGGTGTGACTTGGTTATACTCAGTAGTTAACTCAACATACACCCATAATTCGTTGTTTAAAGGGAAGCATATATATTTGTAAGTGAATGCACATTTTCTTTGAAATATCATCTCAGGAATTAGTTATATATTTATATCATATTTATAGTGGTTCAATTTTGTGTGACTCCTTGGCAACCTACGGTAAAATTAGTGAATACATTTGGTAATAAAATTGCGCTTGGAAGCTATGAAATGAATGTTGGAAAAACTCATATGCAACAAGACTCTTGAAGCACCACACAAGCTAATTAAAACCAAAACTTCCAACATTTTAAACAACCTAGAGGAACATCAGTATTTTATGATTAGTTTCCAAGTTAATGGGCATTTTTACAGCAGCAGGTATAAATGAAGAGCTACTAGTAAAATTCAGTAAAAGATACCATTTAAACCATAACATATAGCTAGGCATAATCATATTGATGGGACTATTCTAAATTAAATATGAAGTTTATCTAATTCAAATAAGGAAGTCAAAGAAAAATCTTTGCACAAATAATAGTTTGGAACATTGCAATTTGGTCTATATATATATATATATATATATATATATATATATATATATAACCCTCTAGTAGTTTGTCTAAATAGAAATATTGATAGTAGCTACATCCATTTATAAATTGATATGTTGATTTTATTGAAAGATTGGTATATATATACTAGATAATTGGTTGATTGATAGATGGATAGATATATAGATGAATGGACGAATGTATAGATAGATAAATAGATTGGTTAACTGATTGAAAATAATTTTGATGGATTGAAATTTTTGGAGAAGTAAATCCCTCAAAAAAATTTCCCTGGAAAACTTCCAATTGTTGCAAACAATGCTCCACACTTAAATACAAACCAAAATATAAGGGTACTGTCACCTGTGTACAACATCTTAAAGAAATTGGTGTATAGGGTTCTAGGTGTAGTCCACTTAGTTATAGTTATACAACATTGATGACTCATTAAATTTTGGTCACTCTCTGAAGTTAATTGTCCTTTGTATGTTTTCAGATGACTTATTTTTGTCATTTGGTTTTAGATCTAGATTGGGGATGCCTCAAAATTTGTTGTGCATACTATCCCTATAGATCAATTTTCAGTGGATATCTTGGTTCCCTTGATAATTCCTAGTGAAATTCGTATTGTTATTTCAATTTATAGTAGTACCTTTTTAAATTATTTTATAAGAGGAAAACTCTTAATTTGTTTTATGTTGTTTAATGGACGTCCATCAAGTCACTATAGGTTGAAATTTGACTACAGAATCCATAATCCTTCCTTGGAAATTCCCTAATCTGGAATTCATATGAATAAACAATATTTTCATGCATTTGACATTCTATGTTGAAAAATATTTAGAAAAAACATATAATGGATTTAGGATTTTACAAAATGGCGCTATGAGGGAGTATCATACCAAATTTGAGAAACTATCCAATCACACATAATGATTTCCTGATGCATTCTACAGGAGTTGTTTTAGTAGTGGTCTGAAGGATGCAATATGATCTTAGGTTAAAATTTTTTGTCCCAACACAATAATGGAATCCCTAGGGTTGGCTAAGTTGGAAAATTACAAGATCATAGCTCAAGAATGCTCCAAATCCATTTTTGTTCCATTCATAAATATGGTTCCCCGAATACCTCCAACTACACCAGCTCCTAGAACCACTCCTATCAAGAATTTGCGTGAAGCCGAGATGCGGGAGCATAGGAAAAAATGGATTTGTTATAATTGTTATGAGAAATTCACCCAGGGACATCGATGTGCTGAGAAAAATCTCTATCTCTTGTATGTGGATTATCCTCCTGCACTTGATATTTATGATGATGCTCAGGAACCAGTAGATGATAGAGGTGACAATCAGGAACTTCATGTTGACCCTCTTGCTCAAGATTACCAGGAAGATATATCTCTCCATGCATTAGTTGTAGTCACCACCCCATAAGCCATGCAGGTCAAGGTTTTATTAAAAAAGATCCCTCTTACAATATTAATTGATTCTGGTAGCACTCATAACTTCATTGACCCCATAATCACCAAACATAATGATTGTTTTATCTATCCTTGCTCCATATTTGATGTCATGATTTCCATTGAGGGCAACTTAAATTGAAAAGGGAAGTTGCATAGTGTGTGAATCTCTATTGGGGATTATAACTTGCGCTCTGAAATGTTTGTCTTTCCTTTAGGTGGATGTGATGTGGTTTTGGGAGCTCAATGGTTACGCACACTTGGACCTATTTTATGGGATTTTGCTAAACTTTGGATGCAATTTTCAGTCAATGGGAAAAAGTACACATTGAAGGGATTACAACCAGGGTCTCTCAGCATCATCAGTTCACATCACATGTAACATATGATTAAGAAGAATTCACATGGTTTCATCGCTCAGCTCCATTTCATTCAGATGCAACCTTTAGTGGTCTCAACTACTCCCTTGGATCTAAAACAAATTTTGGATCGATATGCATGTTCTTTTTCTTAGCTAGTAGGATTTGCACCTTCAATACCATAGGACCATTGTGTTCTACTCCTTCCAGGAAGCGTGCCTCCCAACATCATGCCCTATCGCTACCCATTTAACCACAAGATGAATATTGAGATGCTTGGTCAGGACTCACTGAAGCAAGGTATGATTTGTCCTAGTACAAGTTCCTTCTCTTCACCAGTTCTTCTTGTCCGAAACAAATATGGGTCACAGTGCCTTTGCATTGAATTTAGAGGACTTAATAACATAACAATCAAGGATAAGTTTCAAATTCATGTTGTTGATGAGCTTCTAGATGAGATTCATGGTGCTCATTGTTTTTCCAAGTTGGATCTTCATTCTAGGCACCAAATTCAGGTTCATGAGGATGATATCCCTAAAACAACTTTCCAAACACATGATCGCCACTATGAATTTTTGGTCATGCCATTGGAATCATGAATGCTCCTTCCACATTCTAGGAATTGATGAATAAAATTTCGGCCCTACTTGCAAAAATTCAATTTGGTCGTCTTTGATGACATCCTCCTCTATAGTAAAACATGGGATGAGCATATCGAACATCTAGATCTTGTACTACAACTTTTATGTGATCATCATCTCCATGCAATGGAAAATGAATGGAATAATATTTGGCCGTGTAAGAGACTATATAGAGAGCTTGAGAATGATGTTGGAACCCCATCGTTAGTATCAAATTTACCGAAATTTGAAGAAATGTATCTTATGTGCACCTTTTGGAGCTCTGTTGGGCCATGTGGTCTGTCACATTGGAATTTTGATTGATTTATCCAAGGTTGTGATCATCCTTGACCTACCACCACCTACCACGGTTAAAAAGTTAAGAGAAAAATTACGACATATTGGATACTACAGGAAGTTTATCAAGGGATATTCGGAAATGACTACTACAATGGAAAAACTATTGAAAAATGACACTAAGTTTCACTAAATAAAAGATTGTCAAGAGAGTCTGGACAAGTTGAATAACAAGATGGCTACTGCACCAATACTTGTATTTCCAAACTAGGAAAAAGAGATCCATGTTCATGTCGACGCATAATTTGTTGTGCTCAGTGTGGTCCTGATACATCCTGGTCAAGGATCAGTTGATCATCCCATTACCTTCGATAGAAGGAAGTTATCAACTGTAGAGAAAAATTCTACCACAACGGAGATAGAAGGGATATCAATGGTATATGCATTACAGAAATTTATAAACTATTTAATGTGTGGACATTTCAATATGTACACTTGGTCAAAAAGCCAGTGTTGGGGGAGAAGATCTGCTAGTGGATTTTCCTCTTTTGGGAATTTAATTTTAAGATAATTGTTAAACCTGGTTGGCTGAATTTGGGACCATACCATCTTTCAAGGATTGAAAGTGGAGAAGAACCTACTAGTTTGGAAGATAATATTCCTCATGTGAAAATTTTTACGATAACCATGTCTAATGACCACTATAAATATGTCATACATTTTCTAAGTATGGGTTGCGCCAATTGAATTTACCATTGCGCAGAAGAAATAGTTGGTGGTGGGAGTTGCATATTTCTAGTTGATCGCTGGAAACTTGTATAAAATGGGTCCTGATGAGATAATTCGACTTTTTTTTTTGGAGCACAAGCACCTGATGATATTAAATGAAGCACATGTTGGTGTTATAGAATGCCACTATGCACAAAAAAGCTATGGTGCGTAATATTTTGCAAGAACGATTTTGGTGGCCCACTATGCATGCGAACACTCGGTATTATTATTGCAGTTGTGATGATAGTCAAAGAACTCAAAATCTGTATCGAAGCGATGAAATTCTATTGGTATCGTAGAAAAAATTACAAGAATTTGATAAATGGGTTGTTTATTTTGTAAGACCTATCAGTCCAACAATAAAAACCATAGAAGCATGATATATTATCACTCCGACTGATTACCTAATCAGATGGGAAGAAGAAGTGGACAAACTTAATTTTTATGGGAGTAAGTTAACAAGCGGACAAACCCAATTTTTGTGGGAGTAAGTTAATAAATGGACAAACCCAATTTTTATGGAAGTAAGTTAATAAATATATAGATGACAAGCCTACAACTATATATATTACCCAAGAATTGCCCCTATAAAGTAGACTTACGAGAAATGATAGTGGGCTTAGTTCTTTGCATAGCCTGAGCTAGAAGGGTAAACCCCTTTAAAATGGAGGTAACCGTTACCCTCCCATAAAACCCCTTATTAGGAGGAACCATTACCCCACAAAATTAGTTTCTATTAATCATTTAAAACTAAAACCTAATGACAATTTGTAACCAATCACTAAACATTTTAATTTAGTCACTTCATTATTTATTTATTAATTTAAATGATAAAAAATATCAAAAAATAATAGAGTGGTCAAATTTGATTATTAAGTTTATTAATTTTGTTTAGAATCCATTGTTTCACAATTAAAACAAAGAGTTTTATATACCAATTTAGTGTATATATACCAGCGTAGATCCAAATCCGAGGCTCTATCAAGTGCCGAGAGGGATCAAATTTCTCTAGGTGCAAACCTCTTCCAAAGTATTACACTCAATGAGCTATCAACTTTGGTATTATTAATAAAAATAACGTTACCTGACGTTACAAGATCTCCCCCATACTGGGTTGTAAAGAGCCTCTCGACTCCATAAGTATAATATTAATTTATGTATAAACAATGTTTATTAAGTTTTTTTTTAATTTTTAAACAAATATGACTACTATAAGTTTTTAAATTTAATTATGAATAGTTTACAGAAATCAATATATTAATTAGGTTTTTATTATGCTTTAACAAAAGTTAACTCTATTAATTAGGTTTTTATTATGCTTTAACAAAAGTTAACTCTATTAATTAGGTTTTCCTCATTAATAATTAACAATTTTATTTTTAGATTTATGCGTCCCCTAAAGGCTCCGGTTAAATAATAAGAACTTGTTTAAATCAAATAAATGCATTTTTTTATAACAGAAAATTGCCCATACTGTATGTGGATTGATAAGTTAAACGCTTTAACAAAAATAGAGGTTGTAGTACACCCAAAATCTCAAATTTTTTAAGGCTCTCGAATCATTAAAGGTTAAACTTGTTGATCAAATGTTTGATGAAAGGCTACCTGTAAATATAAGTTCTTGTTGATCAAATGTTCCATTTTCACCAATATCATTGCTGGCATCACTGCTCCACCTTTTGCTGTATTGATTTTTCACTGCAGGATCGCTGAACTTGGACTTCAAGTCGTCGGGCAACGTCATACCTTCACCTGTTAACTTTTCAAGTTTAATTTGTTCAATATAAGAGTGAGGCACATAAGAACCATCAAGGCCCAACTTATTGGCAATATCTGCCACTCGAGCCCTGTCCTTACCTTGAACCTGCATATATTTTTGATGCAATTGTTCAAGTTTATCAATTTTCACAACTATTCCATCATCGGAAAACATGCAGCTCGATCGTTTCAATATGGTTTGGATTGTATACCCTAGAGTCATCAAGCCTCCAAGCAGACGTACATTAACTTCAAATGTAATACTAGGAGATATGATAAATGGAATATCCGCAACCCATTCCTCAAACATAAGACTGTACTTGCCATCCCTATTTTGCATTCGCAAGTAAGATTGAGATGTCTCTGGATCTTCCCCGGGTGGCAAGAGATATATGTCAGAAATTTCTTCAGTTTTCTCTATATGATCTATAGATAATATTTTCTTAATTTGGTCCATTGTGGCAATACGAGTAGACTTTAAGATGTAATTGGGAGTTTGAAATCCAGAGAAAGGATTGAATTTGTTCACAATTTTTATATGGGCGGTCTCCAAGTCAGGTTCAATGTAGACCTTGTACATAGGATAAACTGTCTATGATATCTGATGAATGATGTCCTCCGGTGCCTGACCCGAACGATTGATATCCCTCAGAACCCTCTTGACAAGATCAAAGTGTACACCTCCAGTGATAGAGACCCGGAGATCCAAGAAAGGGCGTAACAGTTCACTCAAAGCATAAATACCCTCATTGATAACAACCCTAGACGATGCAAAGTCAATATCTGTGTAACCAGTGCGTTTACTGAGCTTAAAATCATAGATGGGAAGCTTCACAACTTTTCCAGCTTTTAAATCATGAATGTTTTGAAGAAGTGTATCATAATCTGTCAACCTGGGATCATCACAGTTTCCATCAATTACTCGGCTGGAAACAATGTAATTATGCATAGAAATAGAAATGATACGCGGCATTAAACTAGACACTTTCTCTGAGAAAACCGTTTTCCCTGCACTTGAAGGCCCCGCCAATCCCACCAACGTGACTCCTTCATTGTTATGCGTGAGAAGCTGGCAGGCCCTGATAAAAAGATAGAAACCATTGTCAAACGACAGCGTATCAGGAATCTTTGCAATTTCGTATCTATCACAATCCGTCCTCTTCACGAGCTGAAGCTTGTTCTTCAAAAGCCCCCCGTCCATCCTCTCGCTGGAACTAGTTGAAATGTTCAATGAACAATCCAGCGCAAAATGTTCAGTGAACAATCCAGCGCAATTAAACACGAACTCAAACAATATGTATGATATACACACTGAATGTCGTAGGGCTAAAACCTTTCTTCAAATATACAATGACATGTCTTTTATAACTCGATTTTTTTAACTTTCTTTGTGGTTGGTCGGCCGTGTTTAGGGATTACAGAGTGAACAGACTGCGCTCCTCGGATGCGGTGCAGAGTCTCAAGATCTCTTTTATATTGGTTTTAATTTTAATTTTTTATTATTTATTATTTATAGCTGACATAACGTTACAAGATCTCCTTCATATTGGTTTTAATTTTAATTTTTTATTATTTATTATTTATAGCCTGCATAACGTTACAACGTTATGTAAAGCGACAACGTTACGTAACTTTACAAGATCTCCCCCATAATGGGCTGTAGAGCGCCTCTCGGCGCAATAAACGACCATTTTACATGAATCCAACAACTTAAAGAAGTTATGATTGATAATAATAAATAATATGATAGGTTAACATAATTATTTGTTATTTACAAATAATAAATAATAATAATAGGTACCACCCTACCCGACCTCACTCCACCTTACTCGGGTTGTAGCTTGAAGATATATATTTAAGGCGAAGAAATATAAACCGCTAAGCAAATTGGACTTCAAACCGAGCAAATAGAACGAAGAATTGTAAGTTTCGATACGAAGAAGTGATAAGATGGGAAATCAATCTGTGGAATCTGGACGAACAGCATCGACATCTTTGCATAATCTGCTTGGTTCAATGGAGGAGGGACCATTTTTGCATAATCGGCTTGGTTCAATGGAGGAGGGACTGTCATCTTTGCATAATCGGCTTCGTTCAATGGAAGAGGGACTCTCATCTTTGCATCCGGTCTCCTCAATGAATCGGCTTCGTTCAATGGAAGAGGGACTCTCATCTTTGCATCCGGTCTCCTCAATGGAGGAGGGACTGTCGTCTTTGCATCAGGTCTCTTCTTCAATGGAGGAGGGACTGTCGTCTTTGCATCAGGTCTCTTCGTCTTTGCATCAGGTCTCTTCTTCAATGGAGGAGGGACTGTCGTCTTTGCATCGGGTCTCTTCTTCAATGGAGGAGGAAGCATCTTCCACAGTCGCAGTAGAATTAGGAGAGCAAATGGAACGCCTGAACATTAACAACAACAACCAGAGGAGGCCAGCACGGCTGCCACGGAATAGAAAACTGCAGGAGATGATGATCAGAAGACGGCAGCTGAGAAATGTGAATACAAGTATAACCAACGCCACCTTCTCCATGCGACAGACTTTGTTTGAAGAGCATCTGCGAAGAACCAGAGCCAACGCCTTTTCCATGTTGGAACAACAGCGCCGGCACTTGTTGGAACAACAGCGCCGGCACTGGTTGGAACACCCGCGACCACAAACCACCTTCTCCATGCGACAGGCTTTGTTTGAAGAGCATCTGCGAAGAACCAGAGCCAACGCCTTTTCCATGTTGGAACAACAGCGCCGGCACTTGTTGGAACACCCGCGACCACAAACTCTAGCTGTAACGCCCCGGCACTTGTTGGAACACCCGCGACCATGAACGCCCCGGCTACGACCACGACCTCTAGTAATGCTGTTGCTGCTAATGCTCGCGTTTCGCAATCTGAACCACAACGCGAGTTTGATTTTATGCGAGCTTGATTTTATGCCTGAGTCGACGCCGGGTACGACCACGATCGCGACCTCTAGTAATGCTGTTGCTGCCAATGCGCGTGTGTCTCAGTCTGAACCACAACTCGAGCTTCAATGGCTGGAGTTTGAGCTTGAATGGCCGGAGCTTGATTTTATGCCTGAGTCGACGCCTGAATGGCAGTTTGATTTTATGCTGGACTGATGTCTCTCATATATCTTCACGCGTTTTGCATCTTCCTGGTTGATGTCTCAGTTTAATTTATTTTTTCTAACTGTGTTGATTTATTGTTTTCCAAGGCATTGGATTGGATTTTTTAGAAGGTTGTTATTTTGTTGTTTTTCAAGGGATTGGATTATTGACCAGTATATTATGTGCCATTATATTATTGATGAGTATATTATGTTATTTGAAAGGTTTTTATTTTATTGTTTTTAAAAAAATTAAGTGTAATTTTTTTTAAAGATATTGACAAGTAGATTTAGTTTATCAACATCCTTTGTATTTTTTTTGAAATCTTTGGAAAATTATCTTTTTTAGACATGTATAAAATGGTTTCTCCTAAATTAGTATTGCTTGCTTTCTTTCTTTCTTTTTTCTTGGACCGATTCTAAATCTGCTTTAGCATAATGTTGATTTGGGGTTTGTTTTGCATAGATAAATTAATTCCATCTCATTGCAACCTACCACCATGTGGATTTGTGATTATTTTTTGGGAAAGATGTTATTGGATGCTATATATTGAAACATGATCTTCATCTAAAAATAACTTGTTCATAGTTAAGTTTTTGGATCTATGAGAAATTTCTGCCATTAAGGTTTATTTCACTGGGAAAGCCTTTATCAAAAGCCATTTCTAGACAAATCCTTGCAATGGTAGTATAATACTGATTCAAAGTTTCTAGGATGGAAAAGTGGAACTTTCCCAGAGCATTCCTAATGGATTAAGGGAGGGTTTTCCCAAGAAATGAAACGGCATATTCAAAATCATGACCCATACATGAGCTGAGGCAAGTGAATCCATTACAGGATCAAAGGTGGAAACAATCTAAGGATCAAATCTCTATCTTCTTGAAGGTCAAATTCAATAACAAAAATCACATTTTCAGAAGGGTTATTACAAGTCTCTTCCTTCATTAGGGACGTCCAATAACCCATTCCCACAAGCAATTAAATCTCCACACAAATATATTGGAGTGATAAAAAAAGTTTTCTCTTCAAAATTCGGATCTAGTAGAATAGATAAGAAGAGAGTTTCTAGGAAAACTCTTAATTTGTTTTATGTTGTTTAATGGACATCCATCAAGTCACTATAGGTTGAAATTTGACTATAGAATCCATAATCCTTCCTTGGAAATTCCTTAATCTGGAATTCATATGAATAAACAATATTTTCATGCATTTGGCATTCTATGTTGAAAAATATTTAGAAAAAACATATAATGGATTTTGGATTTTACAAAATGGCACTATGAGGGAGTATCAGACGGAATTTGAGAAACTATCCAATCACACATAATGATTTCCTGATGCATTCTACACGAGTTGGTTTATTAGTGGTCAGAAGGATGCAATCTCATCTTAGGTTAAAATGTTTTGTCCCAACACAATAATGGAATCCCTAGGGTTGGCTAAGTTGGAAAATTACAAGATCATAGCTCAAGAACGGTCCAAATCCATTTTTTTCCATTCATAAATATGGTTCCCCAAATACCTCCAATCACACCAGCTCCTAAAACCACTGCTATCAAGCATTTGTGTGAAGCTGAGATGCAGGAGCATAGGAAAAAATGGATTTGTTATAATTATTATGAGAAATTCACCTAGGGACATTGATGTGCTGAGAAAAATCTCTATCTCTTGTATGTGGATTATCCTCCTACACCTGATATTTCTGATGATGCTCAAGAACCAGTAGATGATAGAGGTGACAATTAGGAACTTCATGTGGACCCTCTTGGTCGGGATTACCAGGAAGATATATCTATCCATGCATTAGCTGTAGTCACCACCCCATAAGCCATGCGGGTCAAGGTTTTATTCAAAAAGATCCCTCTTACAATATTAATTGATTCTGGTAGCACTCATAACTTCATTGACCCCATAATCGCCAAACAGGATGATTGTTTTATCTATCCTTGCTCCATATTTGATGTCATGATTTCCAATGAGGGCACCTTACCTTGAGAAGGGAAGTTTCATAGTGTGTGAATCTCTATTGGGGATTATAACTTGCACTCTAAAATGTTTGCCTTTCCTTTAGGTGGATGTGATGTGGTTTTGGGAGATCAATGGTTACGCACACTTGGACCTATTTTATGGGATTTTGCTAAACTTTGGATGCGATTTTCAATCAATGGGAAAAAGCACACATTGAAGGGCTTACAACCAAGGTCTCTCAGCATCATCATTTCACATCACATGTAACATATGCTTAAGAAGAATTCACATGGCTTCATCGCTCAGCTCCATTTCATTCAGATGCAACCTTTAGTGGTCTCAACTACTCCCTTGGATCTAAAACAAATTTTGGATTGATATGCATGTTTTTTTTCATAGCTAGTGGGATTTCCACCTTCAATACCATAGAACAATCGTATTATACTCCTTCCAGGAAGCATGCCTCCCAACACCATGCCCTATCGCTACCCATTTAACCACAAGATGAATATTGAGATGCTTGGTGAGGACTCACTAAAGCAAGGTATGATTTGACCTAGTTCAAGTTCCTTCTCTTCACCGGTTCTTCTTATCCGAAACAAATATGGGTCACGGTGCCTCTGCATTGACTTTAGAGCACTTAATAACATAACAATCAAGGATAAGTTTCAAATTCATGTTGTTGATGAGCTTCTAGATGAGATTCATGGTGCTCATTGTTTTTCCAAGTTGGATCTTCATTCTAGGCACCAAATTTAGGTTCATGAGGATGATATCCCTAAAACAGCTTTCCAAACACATGATGGCCACTATGAATTTTTGGTCATGCCATTGGAATCATGAATGCTCCTTCCACATTCCAGGAATTGATGAATAAAATATTTCATCCCTACTTGCAAAAATTCAATCTGGTCGTCTTTGATGACATCCTCCTCTATAGTAAAACATGGGGTGAGCATATCCAACATCTAAATCTTGTACTACAACTTTTGTGTGATCATCATCTCCATGCAATGGACAATGAATGGACAATATTTGGCTGTGTAAGAGACTATATAGATAGCTTGAGAATGATGTTGGAATGTCATCATCAGTATCAAATTTACCGAAATTTGAAGAATTGTATCTTTTGTTCACCTTTTGGAGCTCTGTTGGGCCATGTGGTCTGTCACAATGGAATTTTGGTTGATTTATCCAAGGTTGTGATCATCCTTGACCTACCACCACCTACCACGGTTAAAAATTTAAGAGAAAAATTACGACATACTAGATACTACAGGAAGTTTATCAAGGGATATTCAGAAATGACTGCTACAATGGAAAAACTATTGAAAAACGACACTAAGTTTCACTAGATAAAAGATTGTCAAGAGAGTCTGGACAAGTTGAATAACAAGATGGCTGCTGCGCCAATACTTGTGTTTCCAAACTAGGAAAAATAGTTCCATGTTCATGTCGACGCATCATTTGTTGCGCTCAGTGTGGTCCTGATACATCCTAGTGAAGGATCAGTTGATCATCCCATTACCTTCGATAGAAGGAAGTTATCAACTGTAGAGAAAAATTATACCACAACTGAGATAGAAGGGATAGCAACGGTATATGCCCTAGAGAAATTTATAAACTATTTAATGTGTGGACATTTCAATATGTACACTTGATCAAAAATCCAGTGTTGGGGGGGGAGATTTGCCAGTGGATTTTCCTCTTTCAGGAATTTAATTTTGAGATAATTGTTAAACCCAGTTGGCTGAATTTGGGACCATACCATCTTTCAAGGATCAAAAGTGGAGAAGAACCTACTAGTTTGGAAGATAATATTCCTGATGTGAAATTTTTTATGATAACCATGTCTAATGATCAATATAAATATATCATACATTTTCTGAGTACGGGTTGCGCCAATTGAATTTACCATTACACAGAAGAAATAGTTGGTGGTGGGAGTTGCATATTTCTAGTTGATCGCTGGAAACTTGTATAAAATGGGTCCTGATGAGATAATTTGGCATTTTTTGTTGGAGCACGAGCGCCCGATGATATTAAATGAAGCACATGTTGTTGTTATACAATGCCACTATGCACAAAAAAGCTATGGTGCGTAATATTTTGCAAGAAGGATTATGGTGGCCCACCATGCATGCAAAAACTCAGTATTATTATTGCAGTTGTGATGATAGTCAAAAAACTCAGAATCTGTATCGAAGGGATGAAATTCTATTGGTATCGTAGAAAAAATGACAGGCATTTGATAAATGCGTTGTTTATTTTGTTAGACCTATCGGTCCGGCAAGAAAAACCATAGGAGCATGATATATTATCACTCTAACCGATTACCTAACCAGATGGGAAGAAGAAGTGCCAGTAAAGGATTGTACGGTTGCGATTTCTATGCATTTTTTATTTGAAAATGTTGTGACAAGGTTCGCGTGCCCAAGGATTTTAATCAGTGATCAAGGTACGCATTTTGTTAATCAATTGATTTAAGAATAGACTAACAAATTTCAGATACAACATAGAAGAACAACACCATATCCTCCTTAAGTAAATGGATCTTTCGAAGCATTCAACAAGATTCAGGGAAACTCATTAACAAAGGTTTGTAATATGCGAAGAGATGTCTTTGATCATCAAATCTATGCAATATTATGGGCATATTGCTCAACGTGTAAGAAATTGACAGGTAAGAATCCATTTACGCTAGTATATGGGAAAGAAGTTGTCATGCTTATGGAATATATTGTACCAAGTTTAAGAGTTTTTGTGATCATTGGAATGATAGATGTTGATGCTGTGGAAGATTTATTACTTCAACTAGTACACTTGGAGGAAGAACATTTTGTTCTACGATTTCATGAGAACATAAAAAAGCAAAGGAAAAAGGTATGGCATGATAGACACATTAAGAGCAAGCATTTTGAATTCAGAGGTCTTGTTCTTATGTATGAAAAACACTTTTTCAAGCATCTAGGAAAGATGAAAACACATTGATTGGGACCATATGTTGTCAAATAAATCATTGACAGAGGATCAGTGAAGTTAGAAAAATTAGATGGGACAGAGGTTAGAGGACTCGTCAATGGGAGTCGACTAAAACCATATTTACATAGCTGTGATTTGGTCACATAAAAAAATGAGAATTGAAAAATAAAAAGAGAAAAGAGAAAGATAAACCACCACAACAAAATACACTTTTGGGGGCAATTTTTCCTTGAAGCGATTTTGCTAAACCCCTCCTCCCCCCCCCCCCCCCCCCCCCCCCCAAAAAAAAAAAAAAGGTCTTTGGGGGCTGTTCTTAAATCCCCCCTCCCTGCCCCCAAAAAAGTCCTGAGAACTGGACTTTTTGGGCCCCCAAAATTCCAACTCTTAGGAATTGGGGGGAGGGGTTTAGAAAGACCCCCCCCCCCCGAAAAGAAAATTCATGATAATTAGAATTTTGGGGGCGATCGATTTAAAAATGCCCTAAAAATTTTCATTTCTTCGAGTTCGACCTTGGGTCTTGAAACTTAATTACTTATATTTTTGGAAAATAAGGGAATAAAAATCAGTTTCTTGATACTTTCCGTAAGGTGTTCGACCTAGGTTTTCACTATACCCGATAACCCAGATTCATGAACTATCTTCTATACATTGTTTAAGAACACTTTCTAATGAATCTTTTATTTGCAGGTTTAAGCCTCATTATTTGCCCTCAATAACAAGGAAAAAAGTGAGGCAACATTTATAAAAATAAATTCAATGCTATGACCTCAATAACTAATAAACTAATTTATTCAGATATTAGATGAGATAGATGATACATTTCATTAAACATAATGAAACATTTAAAAATCATTAGGTGGTCCTCCTTACAGTTGTAGGCTAATAATTATACAGAAAAAGGGAAGCTTTTAACAAGTGGAAACATAATCAATCATTACCTTAGGATCTTGAACTCAATAGTGTTATACAAGGATCCAACCACTTTCCCAAAACCCAAATTGAGCAAGTTGAACCTTTCTCTTCAAGTGCCACCAAATAAACTAGGGAAAGTTACCGCCAAAGCTTGATAGCTCGATTTCTATAGAGCCTAGGAGCTCTCAAATTTCCCTAATCCTGATAGCTCACATTTATCATAAATCCTGGAAGCTCTTACTTAACAAAAATCGTGGAAGCTCACACTTAACGCAAATCTTGGAAGCTCGATTTCGAACAAATCCTTAAGCTCAATTTCTAACAAAGCGTGGAAGCTCTCCTCTCTCAAGGGTTGGGATTTAACCCCCTCTATGCCTGTTTTTTATATTTTTCTATGACTTTTATTAACTAGTAACTACATGTTCCCCATTTGGCCACTTGTCCCCTTAGGGATGAGTAAAAGTTCATCTATTAACCTTAAATGAGCAATACCTAAATTCAATTAAAATTATTAAATAGCTATCTATTTATATTGTTGTTTTATGTCATCAAGGTCATAAACTTAACAAGAAAGGTCATAAACTTAACAAGAAAAGTTATGGTCATTTACAAGTCCTTCACAATAATTAAATTTAACCACCACTGTTACAAAAGTTCATTTTTCCTAATGAGATTTAAAGTTCCAAATGGATTTACTCATTTTTCCAAACTTTGACCAAAACTAAAATTAATGGTGCCGAGTGAAAATTCACATTAATAAAGTAAAACCTCAAACAATAATTTTTTTTAGGGTCCCTTATCCCACAAACAAAGGGTCTCATACACATTGACCTTAAAATTATATTATTATTATTATTATTATTTAGATGGATAACATGGAAATAAAAAGTATACAATTTTGACCATTTTGATTGCTTAAAACAACATTAATAAATTTTTTTACTAAGAGGTGTTTCCAAGATAAACTCTCCCTAATGACTAGGGAAACCCTCCCTCTATTATAAGTCCTGATGGATTATTTGGTATGGTTGAGGGAAGTATGCCCCCTAACCCAAATCATTTTGAAACATCTTTTGGTTCTTAAAGTAGAAATGACTTTTAGCATTGGAAACCTATTGATAGTTTTGATTAAAAAATTAATTTTTATGAGAGTAAGTTTTTTCAGAGGAAAAAATACCAGTCTTTGTTATTCAGGTGAATCAAAAGACATCATTTACATACCAATATGATGACTGATAAACAATTCCGTCTCATGCAAAACAAAAAATGACAAGACAGAACATCAATACTAGTAAAAAAGTCTGATCGTAGCAGACTTTACTCATCATCCCTGAATAAATCAGGTCAGAAATGCTGATAAGAATCTGTAGTGAACTTTAAACAATACAAATCAGAGCAAAAATAGCTGGCAGAATGGACTCTAACTGATCAAAAAGTGATACATCATCAACTGCTGGAATCATACACTACATAAATCGGCAAATCTAAAATAGATTTAGACTTCCTTGGTTAATAACCAAACCATCCAAATTTTTTGAGAAAGAGACAAATCCCATACCCAGATGCAATGTTTTTTTTGAGAGTTCATCTGCCAGCGAATTATGCTCACGATATGTATGTTTAAAGATCACCGGAGGGGCCAAATGAATATTATATCTTATGTCAGTACACCAATGCATCAGACATGGAACATCAAGTGTTGAAATTCTGTTGAGCCAAGAAATAATAACCATGTAATCACCATAAATCAACTGCATAGGAATTCCCATCAATAGACCGACTCTTAAAATTTCCGAAAGAGCCAATAATTTTGCTTTGGTATTCGTGCTTCTTCCACATCCCATAGAAAAACTGAAAAAATGAGAGTCATTGATAAATATCACAAATCCTGAGCCTCCTCTATTTTCCGCAGCAGCTCCATCAAAGAAACCACAAGGAAAGCTTTTTAATGGAACATGACTAGGATTATAAGATTATGAGATATTAATGGCACGGGGTAAGAATTAACCAAAACTTAAATCCTGGAAATCGAAGCTGAGAAGGATGGATTCTTGTTTTCAAATAAACAATGATTGTCAAACCCCAAAAATTTCAAAAAAATTTAAAACTTTTAAATTAGCATATAATCACATTAAGTGCAGTCATTAACTGTTTGATTAGTTTATGCTTCTAGTATTGTAACTGAATGATCTTTTGACTATACATCACTTTAAAGAGTAGTTTCTTTTCAGTTACTGATTTTTTTTTTCTGTTTGCGACACAAGGTGGGTTTGTCGTGAAAAGACGGGGCTTACTTAGCGTTGAGCTAATGCATAAAGTTCTTTCTGTTCTTACAGATGACAGGTAATGTTCGGGTCGCTGCTAACAAATCTTTAAAGTAATACTTCTAAATTTGCTGTACCAAATCATTCAGTAAAAATTAAATGCATGCTAGCCAGTTTATCAAGCTTTTGAAGGTAAATATTTTCCTATGATTCTCGTTAAGTTCTTACTGATAGAAAACGGGAATGGGTGAATCCACGGACCTGGGTAACACTTTTTGGAAAGCACATTTCGGAAAAAACAGAAAAACGCACCTCGGTCGAGGGCTTGTTAAGCCCTCGACCGAGGTATTAATATCTTGACCGAGGTTTTATCAAGCCCTCGACCGAGGTATTTAAATACCTCGGTCGAGGCATTTAAATACCTCGACCGAGGTATTGCGGGATTTACAAACCCTCGGTCGAGGTATTTAAATACCTCGACCGAGGTATTTAGATACCTCGACCGAGGTATTTAGATACCTCGGTCGAGGTTCATACCTCAGTCGAGGGCTTAAAAAAACAGACTTAGCCCTCATTCAAACAAATGGAAAATTTATTGTGCCTTGCAGAGGTGTAAACCCTGCCATTACTAGCACATAACTGAGTGGAGTTGATACCGATAGATTCACCAACGAATCTTCTATCCATTGACGTATCATACATGCATTTTGGCATTCATATGACATTTATTTTTTAATTACTTCTAAAACTTATGCTTAGAAAACCACACTGCAACTTTGAAGCAGCTCAAAGAAAAATCCGCAGAGTTAAAAATACAGAGCCAAAAAATTCTTAAAAATGCACATATCACATATCGACGTGTCCTCTTCAAAAGGGTATCTTTGGTTTTTCAATTTTTGAAAAAATATAAAAAATTCCTTTACGTGGACAAATATGTGTTTAAAA